>CM040631.1:27922281-28522281 GCA_022818045.1 Neotoxoptera formosana | reverse complement strand
AAACAAGCTCATTAACAATACAGCTGATAGGTAAACAATATTATTGATTATTTGTATTTTATTATTCGTAATAAAATTATAATAACTACATAAAAAATACTATTAATATAAAAATTAAATAACCTTTAAAGTTGAAATTAATTTTTCTATATTAATTAAATCTTGGAAGTCGTTGCGAAACAACACGATTTTACTTTCCCGTACAACATTACACTTAAATAAATGTTTTTTTAAAATTATTATTCATTGAACAAATGTAATTCACCATCAGACCACCTTATAAACCGAATACCTACTATAGAACGTAATGGCTTTTGATGAAACAATTTTGAAAATCAAATATCGACATTAGAAATTTTGTTTTACATTCATGCGTATTAAAAAAAAAAGAATTGATGCAACATGACGTAATTTTAATATGGGTTTAATATTATTTATTCCGTTTTTCGATCCTTTATTATGGCCCCTCCAAACATTGCTTATCAAGGACTTGGTGTAATTTCCCTTAAATAATTATCAAAACGTTTTAATTTTTTTTTCTACAGTTTCAACGGATAGTTATTATTTATTTTCGATGTCTCTTATATTTATAGTATCTGATGACTGTTTTTTAGTATATAAAATACCTAGTAGGTTCCTGTTTATTATCTAATCCATATTTTAAATAATATTCAAAATAATCTTTTTGAAATTGTTTTTACTGCGGAAAATTAGTGCCGGGAAGACGAATTCATATAATCAACATAATATCTTAAGTTATTCTACTTTGGATTTAGGTATAACTAGGTCAGCGGCGAATATTATAATATAATAAGTATATACTATACATTTAAAGTCACTTGCTCATATTTAAACCTACCTAATGTCTAAAATAAAATTAATGGTTAGCTTAATATATATATATTAATATTGTTAATTAATTGTTGGGTATTTTAAAATTATTTGAGATCGTGTATCGTCTGATAATATCCACCTGCAACTGTTAGAATCAAACAGTTTTCTAAAAACAATATAACATTACGATTTATGGATTTTTAAATGTTAGAATTGCGAGTGTTAAAAATAATTCATAATAGAAATTTAAAAAATGTAAAGAAGAGTTTTTCTAGGCAAATAAATTTTGTTGAAGGACCTTATGAAACATTTATAATATTTGAATCTTCGCATAATGTGTAACGTTATGACTTATGAACGACAATTATTTATAATAATAATAATCGTAGATACTCAAAATAATCATAATTTCAAATCATGATTAAATTAAATAACTTAATAATTATTATGGGCAGTAGTGATAACTTTTACAGTACCAAATAATAATGAAAATAATAATAATCGTTTCGATTAAACTGTTATAATCATATTATTATATTGTAATAATAATCAGATAAATAAATAATTGTTTTTAACTATTCCGTTTGTAGTAGTTACATATAGTACGCAAAAAAACGATCTAAATAATATTTTAAAAAACAGGGTGTATTTCGGATGATTAAAATTAGAACACTGTAATTTAATTATTTAGAAGGACTTGATCTTTTTTTAACACCCTGTAAATGCGTTGTGTATCGTAGAATTTTTTTTTTTTCACTAAGCTCTTCGTCGATTTCATTACACGGTATTACAAAAAAAAAAACTTTTAATATTATTATTATTATTATACTTCGGAACGACTCGCGCCGTCCGAAACGAACGAAAATCGACACTGCTGCGCGCGCCGATGTACGCGGAGAAGAATAAGGAGACGCGTGAACACAACTCGGACGCGTCACGTCGGCCGAGTCACTCGACAATGATGTGAGGCGCCGAGTACATGACGGCGACGGTGGCGACCAGCGTGAAGAACGTGAACACGATCAGACAGAATCTGTCCACCACCATGGCCGCGTATTTCCAGTCGTTGATCACTTCCTGGTCGTCCTGTTGCTTTCGCATGTGGTCCGTGATGTACCGGACTTCCTGCAGTATCAGTTGCAGTTCCTTGGCCGAATAGTTGCACACGCTCCTCGACGACTCGGCGGACGCCGGCGACGACGAACTGGCGGCCGCCCCGTTGTTGTACACCCGGTGCGACAGGACGCTCGCTCGAAAATCATCGTCTGTTTTTAATATAACAACACAACACACACCGTAATCAGCTGGTATTATGGAAACCAACAGTGGCGCAAATAAGGGGGGGGAGGGCTTTGGGTTGCTTAGCCCCCTCAGAAATCATATATGTGTATTAATCTTAATAAAATTTATTTTATCCTGTAATTAGACGTTTTCAGTCACTGAAGTCTGAAATGTCTGTTTTAAAAAACATTTTGGGTTAAAACCCTAGCTTAGAGCAAATTAACCAGCATTTGGCATTATATGATGGTAAGGTATTTCCAAATTTTTCCAAAATGTTTCAAGTAGCTATTACTCTTCCAGTAATACAGCAACCTGTGAGGGATCATTTTCTGCTATGCGACGTATTAAAACATGGTTACGTACTTGTATGAATCAAGATAGATTTAGTAATTTAAGTATTTTGAATGTATAAAATGACATTAGTATCAATATAATGAAGACATTTTAAATATTTTTGAAAAAACTGAAAGACGTATACAATTACATTAAAATATATACCTACCTAATTATTTATATATGTTCAATTGTGTTACTTATTTAACTACAAATTATTATTATTATTATTATTGTTATTATTTTTTTTTTAATGAAATAAATCAGTTTATTTATAAAAATATAAATTTGTATTACTATAATATTAATACTTATGTTATATATGTGTTCTATATGATACTTAACTACTTAAGTCAGAATTGAAGAAATAACGGTATCCTTAAAAATGTGTACTTATGTACATTGTACTAATACCTATATTATAATTTTAAAAAAATTTATTGGGGCTTGAGCCCCCCCCCCTCCTAAATATTTGTACTAATTGCGCCACTGGAAACGAACTATATATTATTCGAGATTGCCTATATTATATTACAAATCGAGAAAATATTTCATTTACGATATTATTATCATCGTTGTTCATTAGCCTGATTAGCGAAATGCCATTTCGACATGTACTCGTACACGACGAATAATATCGAATTTATTATATACGAGGAATAGGGTAAAAAAAAAATAAGATATTACGGCATGAAGGGTTTTTATTTATTCGAAGGCCATAAATAAACAAACCACTGCGTTTGAAAAACAAACCCGAGCGGAGCTCGAATTACTCTCAAGATTTTATTAAAAACGGGTGATTAACAGCTAGGTATAAGCGTAATTACGGAATTACCGTTTATCGGCTCTTTTAAAATACTTCCTAGCTGTGTATACCTACTGAACAATTTGAAAAAGTACTTCCTTTAAAAGTAAAACGGACGTTCGATTCGAAACCAATGGAGAATTTAAATGAAAAATGTTGAGCTTTTTTAATGCCAAAAATTGTTCTTAAGCTCGTAAAAAAAGCATACACAGTATGCACGTTATTGCAAGCTCGACGAATGTTAAGGATTTAAAATAAGCACTTCAAATCCGTAGCTAAATCATACAATCATAATGTCATAAATAACGGTACTAAAATGTATGCTGTAATACAGGGGTGTATCCAGATTTAGTTTAGGGGAGGTTAATGGATGTGTATTCCACGAGGAACAAAATATTGAACAAATATAAGAAATAAAACCAATACGTTGGGCGTAAGATCGAGAACGTCGTAAGAGAGTATAAAAAAATATTTCTTTTTCGATTTCTGAAACCGTCTAGTTTAATGAATTTTAATTTTTCTAATTACCAAATGATGATAACAAAGAAAAAAAAAACACTATGTTAACTTACAAAAATGTTAACCTAAAATCATGCGAGACGTAATTTTGTAATTTTTGGCACAATACATTATGGAGTTTGGTTGTGTTGAAAATGTAAAAAAAGTGTGACACATCATTTTAGGGTAACGTTGTTTGTTCATTGGAGTATTGCTTTTTTTATTCAACTTTGTAACTGAAAATATAGGTCTAGAAATCATTTTTTTTTTTAGTATATCTACTAGGTATCTATATTATTTTAGTAAAACCATAATTTAATTTATTGCTGGTGCATAAACTAATTCTGAAATTCATAATTACGAAAGACATTTAAAAAAAAACTTGGAAATATTTTACACATACTCTACAGTTTTACACACGCTTACACACAGTTTAACTATGATTTTACTAAAAAAAATGTAGTGAAGAATATTTGTGTGTAATTTAAATGGAAAATCATTTTCTAAACCTATTTTTTCAAACTTAAAACTGACTATAAATAAACCTGTTGTACTTACGTACCACGTGCATGAGTGAACAATTTTATCCTAAAATTACGTCACATCATTTTTTACATTTTAGTGTCACTATTTTGATCACTTATAGCTTATAAGTATATAAATTAAATATATTATAGCCGTGTTATGCATGTTAAGCCAGTGATATGCATTGTTCTGAAATTGTATAGTAATATTAGTTCATCAACGGATAAGAGGTATAATAACCAATAGGTTGGATATTATAAAATATATAACTACGGTCTATATTATGTATGGGTCAAACTTTTGGTCCGTTTTTCTAGGAAAAAAAGTTTTAGCATAACATATATTATTTATAATATTAATAATATCAAAAAGTTATACCAATGCGTAAATGAGTAAAAATAAAAACTTAGTTTCGAAAACGTTCCCATACATTTCGTGAGAGGTGTGTGGGGGTGTAGGCCGTATATTAATAAATATAAATAAATGATTGTTTTACGTCGTCACGCGATTAAACTTCAAACTGCTAAAATACAATAACCTCATATACCTCCTATAGGATGCAGCACTGTCTCGTAGGTATATAGGTATACCATTACATAGACAATAGCTTTGTTAATTATTGAGAACACGGAATATATTATAATGGAAGACCTATCTATATCGGCGATCGCGTTAAACCACGATCCCGGTTAGTAAAAGACGTATGGTTAGACAATATCGTATAATATAATATTATAATAATATGTACGAGCGGTTATATAGACGAAACCGAAATGATTAATATTTGAAGTCAAAAACAAAAACAGGTACGACGCGCCGCGGGAAACCGATGCAGGTAAGTTTATTATATCATAATGCCGGGACGGGGCGGCGAAGGTATATATATATGTACACCGGGCGGTGGTCGGGGTGGGTCTATATAAGTAATATAATAAGACCGCAACAAGCTTGTGACACGTGTCAATGTAATACTACACATAATACAATATATTATAATATAATATAGTTTATACACTTATATAATATAATATAATATGCGGGTATAGGTTATTACCCGCGCGTGTGCGTGCGCGACGGGCTCGCGGAGATATGTGTGTGCAAATATTTGTTCTATACCTACAGACGACGACGACGACGACGACGATGATGATATTAAATTTGGCAAGTCGCGAACGTATAATAATATATGTAAATATTATACTTGGGGAACTATAGCCGGGAGGCTGAGCATCGCAGGTACGCCGTATTATCATTATCATTATATACAGAGTTGTAAGTTTTAATTGTAACCCGGCTACAGGCTATAAATATATATATATATATATATATGTGTGTGTGTGCGCGTGTGTATACAATACGTCATTATGTATATAGCAACAGGTGCGAAACGCGCGCTTTTCCTAATTTTAATCGAAAACGACGCGGACCGCGATTATAATATAATATAATATGACTTTGGCGAAATTTTTCCGACAACAAAGACCGCAGCCCCGCCGCGATAATAACGCGAGATGTGAAGTTTGCAGCGCGCGAGATAGTCTACGTCAAATCGTATTAGGCGCCGCCGCCACCGCCGAGCTCGGGGATCTGACGGCGAGCACACGGCGCTCATCGCTAAAAATAAGAAGATTTTAACACGGACTATTATAATGATTATTATATTGTTATTCCGGTAAATTGTCGCGTTATTGAAAACGTAACTGACGGTGACTATAAACCGTGTTTTTTTTTTTTGATTTCAAATATTAATCATTTCGGTTTCGTCTACATAACCGCTCGTACATATTATAATATTATATTATACGATATTGTATGCGCGCGCGATAAACAATATTATGTCTATACGTATCGGCTGTCTCGATATTATATTATTATTATAAACTTCAATCGTCTTATTTTACCGTCATCGCGAGGACGGCGTCAACGGTAGCGAATTTAAATCTAACGACGTAAACACGTTTACGCAAAACAATCGAACGGGTATTAAAAAGTTCACTTTTTTTCATCGAGTTTTACTAATTCCTATCTATACACGAGCTTGAATTTTGAATATTGTTCTCGCCGAATCGTATATTATAACTTAACATTTCAATAACTATCCAATTTGTTTTTATAAATTATTTTAATACTATATCTTATCGTTGATACGATTCGTTAAAATGTGTAAAAATAATAATATAATTTTATAAAATAAATAATAGTAGATACATACTATGCAATTCAAATTAAAGTTAAAATATAAGACTCGATTCGTCAGTACTTGGATCATTTTAGAACTTGATGTTTTTTTATAAAACAATTTTTATAGAACTCGGTGAACTATCCAAAATAATATATATGATGTTTATAATAAACAATTCCAGTAATTGAAAATATAGTCCTTCATAGACTCATAGTATAGCGGTACGCCAGTACTTAAAAATATCGAAAATCAGATTTATATTCATTATTTTTCATAAAAACTGATGTCCATAGCTGCCAAGCATGTGTGTTGGATCAATAAAAAAAAAAATCTACATTTAATCGGTTAATATTTATTAAAAAATCATTAATCGATTTTTGAAAAAGAAAAAGAAACAGAAGAATACTTATGAAAATGAAATTTGTAATTTATTTATAGGTATTGCTATATTTTTGTTAATATATTCATTAATATAATTGCTCGAGTTATTAATTTTTTTAAATACATTTTTCTCTAATATAAAAATGAAACCTAAAGTTAAACAAAGAAATTATTTTGTACTATCTTACTGCAGTGACTGTGCGTATAAACCAATTCAGACGAATGTTGAATATGACGTGCTATATCACTGCTTTACAAACATTTTACACGGCTTACATCGTTTTGAAATAATCTTCCAACATATTATTATAAAATTTGAATAGGAATATGAAATTACGCGAAACACGTGTTGTATTATCATGGCGAAAATTGAACAAACGACGAAATCAAAACGTTTAACAATACATAAATACGACAACTTCTACTTTACCGATATCGAGAACGTTGGCCAATAAGCTTCTCGACGACCGCTCTCGGAGCTCTATGCCTCTCCGATCTGTATATCTACTTCTGATGGCTTTGAACGATATGTCTTTCCCTGGCCTTTGCATACACAAGATCCACGGTAACCATAGCAGGAAAAAGCACTTGACCTAAAATAAAACGGTGGAAACTTGTAATATAATATTATAACGGTGCAGGTAAGAGGTACCTAACAATTATTTGTGCTTCGACTCGGTAAATGGCGAGCTCATACACACGGGTCAATATTATAATATTAAGTTAAGATATTTCTAATATATATTAACATTTAACACATATACCAATAATAATTTTCTTATTTATATTTTACACCGTTAACAAGGAATTTTTCGCTGTACGATATAATATTTATCACGCGTGACGTCACGCTTGCATCGACTTAGGCGTTCGATTATAGAAAATTGATAACATTTATATTTCGCTAATGGATCGCATCAGGGTCTATATAAATGCCGTTCAATTTTTCTGGTATTGTAGACATTAAACTATATACAAAACAAAGAAAATTAACACACAAATTACCCATGGTCCCATTGTATGTATGTCAGCTGTTCGGTGATGATAGTTGAGCACCACCAATGTGAGAACTACCGACGAAGCCACCATAAACATGATGCAATTGAAGTACGTACCTATGGAAAAATTTATTATTTTCTTTATTTAATTTGTAATTTTTGTACTGAGGAGACTATAGATCATTCCTTAACGAAATATGTTTTAAATGCGAATATTGTCAGTGCTCTAAAGAATTTTAAGGTTCTAAATGACAATTTCGTATAATTTGTTTATTAATTAAAGTAATGATTTTCTAAAGCATTACAGTTGTTAAGACGAAAATAAAGTAAATAAAAAGGAATCATGCTTATCTAATATTATGTGTGTACGCACGCAATAAAATGAAGAAACTAAAGCTAATTCTTATAAATAGAAAACAATTGTATGAGATTTAAAACTATTTCTATTACTATTTATTTTTACTTTATAAAAAAAAAACATTACCAATGTATTATAATTTTAATGTAAATTAGAAAAAGTTCTATATTACGTATATAAAACATACATTTACGAAATTTTACATTTCATAAGAATCTAGTTTTTTATTTCATTAGATAGTAAAGTTATGGTAAGTACAATTAGTTTAATCAATTATGTATAGGTATTATAATATAAACTTAATAGACAATTGATGTTCAGTACAAAATATGACTAACAATGTAACTAGTGTTTCAAAATGATAGTCAATTAAATGTTTTGTTTAGAAAATTTTGTTTTATTTTTTGCAAAATTACACGATTGGCTTTATATTATTTGCGTACCTATTGTGTTAATAAAAATAAATGGAGAATAATAACAGTGAAGACTTTACCACGTTAATAATCATATTAGAATATATATAACATGTTTAAAAATATGGATGGTTATCTTCTTTGGTAGGGTACTAGATACTATTTTAGTATGGACAACCGTTATAATAATATTACCAACTATCAATTAATGCTACAGTATGTTTGAGCATTTTTTAAAAATATATTTTAATATAAAATAGAACTTTTTGATACCTATAATATAATAGTTTATATAAATATTTTGTTTTTATTAAAATTAATTAACGCAAGTAACTGTACAACAAATATGTATATTGATCATTGAATATATCATTTATTTTTATGGGATGAAGTTGTCATATTGATTCTAAATATTATTAAATCATTAAAAAACATATTTCACTTTTAACAATATTAAAAATTGTAAAAATGTCGATATAGATTTGATTCATAGTCCGTCCAGTCAAAAATGTCCATTATTTTTAACACTGGTTTGCTAAATTTATTTAAAAGATTTACAAACTATACATTATTAAAAAGTCATACATATTTTAGTTTGGTGTACACTAAATTTCTTTAAAATATATTTTTAACTGTCATTAAATTTATCAAGTAAGCATAATATATTTTACTTCATTATATCAACGATTATTTCTAATACCTACTTTTTTACTGTCTACTTATTTATATAAGTCATACAAATTATATAAATATATTCAAAATATTACTTGTGTACCTACCTATAATGCCATAAGAAAAATAAAGATACTAAATAAGACAATACTAAAAACAAATACACACAAAATAAAACATAGATATGTAAATATATCGTCGTCCTCGTGCAAAAATGGGTTAAGTGAAAGCTTTTATGATTCTAAATTTCAAATTTATATAACTTCATATTTTTTGTTTTTTTCACTTGTATACTTTTTACATAACTTTGACTAAATTTCTATGCTGTCATGCAAAAAGCGACCAAGTGAAAAAAAAAACTACGGAGTTACTGAAATTTAAAATTTAAAAATAAAATTATAAAAATTACCATTTAACCACTTTTTGCATGACGACGATGATATATTAAGCTAAAAAAATTTATATCAGGTTTAATTAAATAAATATATATATTTTTTTAATACTCATTTATTATTTCCTCGTCAGATCAGTTGATACTTGGAGTGAGGTAGTATGTATCAACTACAAAATATCATTATTTAACGTTTCATTCGAAACTGGTTTAAATATTTAAAATATTATTTAAATTTTAGTTAAAACATTTTTTTATTTAAATATATATTTTAACAATTATTTAAATTTGGAATTTGTTAAAATTTTTATTGTATACAGCCTGTGTATTAGACTAGGACGTCAAAATAATAAAAATTCAAAATTATATTAAACGAGAAGCCATACATGAAACATAAATAGTTATTAGTGTTATGCAGGAAATACGACAGGTATAAATTTAATAGAAAATAGAGGAATGTAATAGACTTTATGTCACACAATGGATATCAACTTAAGCCAAATTCACTTTGGTAGTTTATTTGTTACATGTATATAATATATATATATTATAGTTAAAGGTTTTTAGAGAAGATAAAACTGCGTGACATGTGTGCCAGATTCCATAATATTATAACCTAGCTGGTTACTCTAGTCACGTATTAGCTTACAGTTTTCCACAGACAAGGAGCACAAAAATATTTAGAAAAAAAAATCATTCAAATATTCATAAAAGTTATAGAAATTAAATTTATAAGAGTCAGGGACGCGTATTTTATTACGGGGTTCAACCCACACCCTGAAATAATTTCTTCAATAGTAAAAAGTCGATTAAAATACGATATATTGACAGACAAACATGATGATAATAATAAACATAAAATAATATTACAACGAAAAACGTAGTTTCTTCTTATTCTAATAAGTAACTACAACTATAAAATATATACCTATTATGGCCCCTCCCTCATACCACACATGTATGACCCAATTTAAAAATGATTAAATGTGTAAATGTGTTTAATTTTCTCGAAAATATTTTAATAAGCTATGCATCAATTCCTCCATCAGACTTTTATTTTATTATTACAATTTTAAGCAATATACGTGTTTGTTTATATTCGTTCAAATTGTAGTAACGATTGAATTAGTGTTTATTTTTATTTATTGTATTTTTATATAATATATTATTATGTTATAGTATTATTATGATGATTTTATAGTTTATATGATTTATGTTAAATTGGATCTATTTTAAACTAGATCGTTTCTTTGAATAATTATAATTGTATGGTTTTAATGGTGTATTTAAATAGTACCCGATTAACATTAAAATATATTATTTAAAAGTAATTAATAATTACAGGATACATATTATGATTAAAAATATTATGCAAATAATATTAGACCATCGTTATTTTCTGTTGTATATTGATTATTGATTTGTTTTTAGTCATATTTATTATTGAATAAAACTATATTAGAAGTACAGTAGCTATTTTAGCATCTAATATATGGACATGTTCAGAAGAGCATTCTATCTATTTCAAATGTTTATATGGATCACTTGTTGGAGTATAGGATAATACATACCTACATGGATGAACTATTAGTCAAATTTAACGATGGCAAAATTGACGATGCTGGTGATGCATTATTTTTTTATACATTTTGTTTGAATCGAATTTCTTTAAACATAATTTATAGCATCATGTTAGTTTAAATTAATAATTTTTTTCTCATCATGATATTATTTAAAAAAAAAAAATAAAGAAACCGAAAAAAATCGACAAACGACCTATTCATAGTATAATTACCAGGCTTGATTTGAAATCGATAGGTTGACATTTTTAGGGTACTATAACTCTGTCAAAAAAGCGTTCATAAAATTATTTTTTTTTTAAAAATATAATTTTTAAGCCAATAGTTAATTATTAGTCCTCCCTTAGCCGTTTGCGCAGAGTCTAAATTTAATTGGATTTTGTTCAATAGACCACATCACCATCAAGGCCATATTTATAACTTTTTTTTAGTAGGGAGGGAGGTGAGGGTAAAAAAGCGTTATAATTTTAGTCTACACAGTAAAATAATGTTTGATAATAGACATATTGTATTATTTACTATATTCATTCTTTCTTGTTCTTCTTTTCCAGCCTATCGGTCTCTTAAGAACCATCGATTCCATCACTAGATCCTACGACTATACCCTCTGTTATATTATTTATATGTTGCCTCAAATTACGCATTCTGGTCCATTCTTATCAAATATGTGTTAACCACAAGTCTTGGGTATCCTTACTGGTTCACATCCCATGGACCCCATCAGATACAGTCATTTGAAAAAATCGACTTTAGTGACCAAATTATTTTAAACAGGAAACGTGATCTCCAGTTTATGTTGCCAGTTAAATATAAACTAAATTGAAAATAATTTGGAAACTAAGCTATATTATGACTATTATATAAATTTCTCATTAAAGTTTAGTGTCCATGTTCGGTCTTTTACTATTTAGTTCTAGAAACATTATTTATCCAGGTAACCTGGTAACATCAAAAGTAGTTTAACATTTTCTTAACGCAAACAATTGTAATTTTATTACATCGATTAGTAATTTATTTTTATGTATAAGCACAATTTATGCAGTTCTAGTCAATTTACCCAAGATCGTTTAAAATGTATTACAAATATTTTTAGATAAAAAATGTTCAAGAATAAATAAAAATAATATTATATTTTGCCATAAAACTAACTTACAGATGCTTTAAAATACTATCAAGAATTTCATAAACATTAAGTATTTTGTGTGGAATTCGTTAAGAAATAATAATCTAAATTTATCGCTTTTCGATTTAAATGAATATATAAATAATATTATTATATCTTCATGATCTTCAACAGTTTGAATATTTAAACTACGAAAAAATGAATTCCTAAGAAATGCTGTATTGCATGCTATACTTTATGTGTTATTTTCACGTTATAATAATATCAGAATTTTGTAACTAGGTAACTCAAAAACTAGATTTTTAAAAATATTTTTCGATCTCTTCAGATTCAATTCATGGTTATTTAACTGTATTAAAAAGTATCTGGATATAAAATAAACTTATTTATTTTTGAAAGAATTTTTAATAAAATATATAATACAATTTCAGATCACTGTTAAAACTTTGAAAAGTATTTTTATTGCAATGCAATATTTTTAGAATTTTAAATGAAAATTCTTTATGTTTAGTATTATTTGTGTTTGAATTCTGACTATATTTTATTAAAAATCTAAAATAACCATATTGGTTGTTAGTAAATAACTATATTTTATTTTAAACGAAGGTATTAGGTAATTTCGAACATCTACCTATTATTATATGGTACACACGGTCACTTTAATTTATGATTTACTGATTTTTCGTTAGATAACTACGGCGTTTTGGCTTAAATAATTTTCAAAACGAGATACATTGCATTTTCAAACAGTTTGGCCAGTAGAATATGATAAATCATACAACTGTAAATGTAATATAATATAGTATAATTACCTGCTACCTACCGGCTAATATCGTGTAAATTGGCGATAACGTCACGAGTCCCACAATTTTACTCAGAAAACGCTAAACGCATTGTTATGTACTTATGTACCTACCCTTAATGCAGTATAATGTATTTATATTAGTGTGGCGTTGGCATATTTGAAATACCTTAACCAAAGTGTGTGTAGGTAATGAGTATATTAACATGTATTTTCTATGTGTATATATACCGTATCGCGGTATAATATAATATATAGTATAGAAAACACGTGTTTAATTAATGGAAAGTAGGTACCTATAACACCAAGTATATTGTGGAATAGCTCGCTGACCCATATTTTAGTAAAATGTTTTGGGTTCTGACTTCTGAATAAGTAAACTTTTGTTTTGAAACAGGTATAACTTGTATGGATGCTTTTGTGCTGCTCTTATTCGTTCGGGTGACCTATTAAATTATAAACAATATCGAACAGTTTGATCATCTTTCTAAGGAAATTGTAACTGTAAACTTAAAAAAATCGAGGAATTTACTCGGTTGTAGTTGTCTAGAAGACTTCGAGTAAACCTCTTGACTGTGAGTAGGTCACTGTCTAGGAAATACTAAATTTTAATTAAATTTTAAAGTGTTGTAAACGACAAAAACATTTTGAAGATGGTGGGTTTTCATCTATTCCAGATTTCTAAGGAAATTATATAATATTATTGTCATACTTATGTCACATTATTATAAATGATTAGTATTTTTTTAAATTGGCAAATTGAATGACTTTTGACAATAACATCGCATATAACTTTTAAGTCAATACCATCGGACCATAAAACGGTAGGAATATTTCGTAGAATAAATATCTTAAAATTAGTTAACAATTGTCGAAATATTATTCCGTACAGAAATTAATAACTAAGGCAATGGTACATAGGCAATGACAAAAAGTTTCAAAGCTGTATGTTATATTTATATTTTTCGTTTATTTAACATAATATTTATTTTTGTAACTTAAAAAGCTTATAAAAAAAGGATTGTGACTACCTAATTACTAACGATAATTTTTAACTTCTAATAATAACTTATGAAGAACCTTGTATTCCATTCTCAAGCTTTTTGACCAAAAAAAAACAAATATTTGATCAACATTAATTAATAAAATTACATTTTTTTTATAATTTTTATTTTGTAATATTGTTTTAGTTTTTAATCTTTATTCTTCATATTTAAATAGGTTTAAAAAAAATAAAAATAAGTTTTAATGCAATTATTATGAATATATATTAAATGTGAGTTGTTTACTTAGTAAACTATGTAAAATCCCTTACTCGTAACATTTTGTCTCTAAGGATATATTTAGTGGTATATTTAACCATAACCACACGGTATCTCTGTGTATAATAATATATATATCTATGTATTACAAATGTCAAATTAACTTTAGTACAGAACATTTTAATGTTAGATTACAGCGTATAATGTTGTGCTCTCAATATTTATTTACATAAATATATTTCTACACTTATAATTCATAAAATATTTAAATAAATTGATTAATTTTTCCAGACAATAATTTATTAATATCATTGATGTATGCTGATAATTGATGAGGCCATATAACTAAGAAGTTTCACTCAACTACTCAAGTAGGTATCTTAAACATTTTAGTATTTTACTTGTACTGTCTTTTATAATTTTATTATTCACTATGACATACTTTTGGAGCTGCAAAATGTCTAAATTTAAAATGTTCTTTTAATCTGAAAATTTAAAACGACTATAATAGTAAATATCAAACTTATAGTATAAAAGTATAAAAAAAATGCATTCCATGTACCTATGCACGGAAGACTTATAAAACATTTTGATCAATACAAATAATAACTATACTTATATTTTTTATTTATATTGGTTTAGGAATATTTAGTCAAAACTGTAAGTAAATGATGCAATACAAAGCTATATTTGACTTTTCATTTAATTGTTTATTGTTCTCACTTTTTTTTAGAGAGAAAGAACCAACTGACGTATGAATTATATTATTACACATTTTATTAAAGATTTTAAGTATTTTTTTACGCATAAGTAGACGCATTAAGATGAATACAATTTAAAAGTTAAAAACCACATCAAGATATACATTTTATTATGCTTAATCAAAATCAAAATCAAAATAAATTATGGTTCACCTATTAAATATGTGCTGTTTTCGAGATTAATAATTCCTGTTGTCTGGTATACATTATAAAAAGTAAAGAAAAATCTAAAATGCATTTTTTCAACCCAAAAATTGTAATATGAAATATTTATAATATGTATTATGACAAAATATAATAATAAATATCGGTAAATTAATGTATAAAAAATGTTCACGATGGGCGAGCAAATTTTAAGTTTAAATTAGGTATTTTGCGTTCTATGTATTATACTTATTTTTATTGGCATGCAAAAAATGTACAAATTGTTAGTAGGTAGTAAAAATAGCAAAAACCAGAGAAGACAGTAAAAAAAATAATATATATTTTATAATAGAAGCTGACTGAAAGTTTAATACAAAAGTGTATAATATATGGTATAAAATAATAATAATATAATATATAACGTATATTTAATAACTGACTGAAACAGGGTGTGACAAAGTTTGGATAGGATAACGGTGTTTGTAATTTAGTTCATAGTATCTTTTACTATTATTAATGATTAATGAATTATATTACTAAATATATTAGGTACATTATTAGAACATAATAGATTATATTTTGTGAAAATCTTTATTTAATTTCAATGATATTATCATAGAAGTTTGAAAAGTCATAATAATAATTATAATATGAGAAGAATATCAAAATTTTAGACAACAATATTGTATCAAAAATTACAATTTTTAAATCAAATGTTCAGAAATATAATTAACGAATTGTTCTCCACTGGTTTGAAATCCTTATTTAATTATTAAAAAAAATACATGTTTTTCATAAATTAATTACATAAGACAAATAATTTATAGTGTTTCAAGTGTCTATATTAAAATATTTGAAAATCGTCTCCTTCAACGATATGTGTTGTTCATAATATCTTAAATTTTATTAGAATATATTTTAGAATGTATGTTATTTAAAATAATGTGATCATAAAGCGAAATATGTGATTTAGATTTATCTTATTTATCTAAATAATTCCTTTTTTGAAATTTAAAACGTAAATCCTATGTACATAATCTTGCGTGGTGTAAAAGTCAGACTAATTGCAAAGAGCTGCAATTTTAATTTCATGATAAGATTTTCAAACTTTAATTAGTTTCTTATGTACTGAATAAATGATTGACATATATATATATATGATATTTAAATATTCCCAGTGCCGGCCCTAGGGGGGGGGGGGGCAAGCGGTGCGACCGCACCGGGCTCCGCGCATGGCGGGCTTATGCGGGGCCCCACAGGCCAGTAATTATAAGCCATTGGCCATATAGGGCCCGCGAAATTCTGCACCGGGCCCCGAAAACCATCGGGCCGGCACTGAATTTCCATACAAATTACCCACATACAATTAATCATATATTTTATGGGGACTAAGTATTTATATAAAACAAAACTATTCTAAAATCATGATTTAATATTAAGTTGACAAATAGATTATTTAAAAAAAACTAAGTCAATATTAAAACATCACTAGATTTCTAAAACACATAACACGGAATATTATGTAATTTAAAACCGATAGAAAAATAAAAATGTATAAAAGGTACATTAGAAACTAAAAAAAAATTGCATAGTTAATAAGATTAACAATAAAATTGTATTTACTATAAATTATTATTCCACGTTAAGTAGAATAATTTTAAAATATCAAATTCGTCATCATGTCTTAAAATATTAAATAATAAGTTAGTAAAAATTGGATTTCGTTAAAAATATTTACTGTAAACAGATGATCTGTTATCATAAATTGTGAATTCAATTTTATTTCTAGTGATATTGTGATTTTAGATTGTAAACTAAACTAGAAATTGATTGGTTTTATAATGATGTTTTTTTTGTTTAGATGTCTGATTTATTTTTGAGTAGGATTGCACCAAATGTTTCAAGTTATAAAGGCTTTATTATTACCTATTGAATAATTGATATAGATAGAAATACAAAACCTGGTCAGTTTTAGAATTAAGAGTTGTTTTATTCACAAATGTGAAATATAGATGATTATTGAAAAACCGATGGCCAAAAGGTGAGCGCTGAAAATTTGGAGATAACTTATTGCTTTATTTCACTCCTTTATTTTAATTCTAACTGATATTTCTAACTTAAAGTTGTCATTTTGATTATTTTTTTGTAAGTTATTTTAGGTACGTCACCTAATTTATTGACATTTAATTACCCATTGTATTTTTATAGGTACCTATGTAATAATAGGAAGAGTATTATCTTTAAAGACTTAAAGAGTTAACTTGTAGTTAGAGTTGTATCTATTTATTAAAAATTGCTTTTTCTAAAAATACATGTTAGTATAGGTAATTTATTTTTAAGATACTTTTCAGTAAAATAAATGACGTATAAAAATTAGTTGTATTCTTCTACATAGTTTATTACTAATAAGTTGATTAAAAAAAAAGTTATTTTATATGGGAATACTTGTCACACCCGATGCGAAATAAGTGATTAAGGTTACAGACCAAAAATATAAGAATAATGTTAGAACACAGAGAATTAAGAAAAATGAGCGTGTTGTTAAAAGAAGTGTGTCTGTCAATATGGTAAACTCTAACCTAACAAGGGCACTGCGTCAGAGGATTCTGGCAACACTTCTGCCAACCGCAATAGATAAACTACTTGTGAAAGCAGTATTGCCACACCTGTAAAACAAATAACGTTAAAAGTAACCGGTTTTTGGAACCATATTAACTTACTAATGATGTGAACATATATTATTATTAAATCTATGACATTCCTTAATCTATTTTTAATTCATCACGGTTCCATTATCTTAAACACGAGACAATAATATTTGACGGGAATTTTAATAATTGTATTAACATTCATTTATGTTCCATGTCGAACGAAAATGTTCTTCATAACACCAATAAATATTTTGCATATTTAATTTCTAGGTACCTTTTGAATTTATTTTTAAAACGTATACTTAAATATCATATTATTTTGTTTTGTAGAATATTTTTAATATCTTAAGTTATTACAATTTCAATGAAATTCGTTTATAATAATTATATAAATTTAACTATACCTAGTTATACTTTATTTTAACTCACGATAGTTAATTGATGATTGTATTTTTTATTTGTTGCAAAAAGTATTAACACTTATCTTAACAAATTAAACTGGTTTTTTTTTTTAAAAACATGAAATATCTGACGTCTTATCTGTTATCACAAGCTGTATTATTTTATTTTGTTTATATTATGCCTACTTTTTTTAATGGATGAGAAAAGGCAAACAAATACAATCACAAACTGCAAATTCACATCGATATTAATATGCAAAAAGACACACAATTATTATTGTTCAAAGAACAAAACAAAAATAAATATGTAAAAAATGTCTAAAACAATAACAAAAGAGAGAAAAGTGAAGTGAGAAAAAGCACTCGAGCGAAAGAATCAAATGGAGTATAGTAGGTACACCAAGGCAAAGCCGTATTAAAGTGTTTTATTATTGAACTATTTATTATTTATTGTTGTGAAACGAGTAGGTAGGTACATATTAAGAATTTCCAAGTATACGGCTCGGCCTCTGGTGTTTCGTTTGTATAAAATAAAAATCGTACAAAATCAATTAAAAAAAGAGTTACGTTTTTTTATAACATGGTTTACTTATGAGTTTTAAAATGAGAGTACTATAATATTAGAACTGTTAGGTTAGTATACAAGTCAAATAATTAAGTTATAGTATTGTGTGAACATTTGATCAAATACATTTTTTTGAAAGTTCACACATGAGTTTTAAAAATAAACGTAAACATTGTTTAATAGAAAAACTATTTTAAACAAAATAAGACTAATAAATTATATGCTAATTAATTGTAAAAATGAACTGTAACGATGTATTCTTATGAAAATGATTAAGAACTATAGCAATCTGAATTATCTACTAATCTTTGTACTATGTTTTTGTACGATTTCTTGTTATTATTCATTCAAATGGTAAACAATATAAAATATATATTCTATTCAAAATATAAATAGATAGATAAAATTAAATTGTAAACATCACTAACTGTCACAAGATTTATTTTTATTTGGGAGGAATAGGGTATTTTATGGTACCTAGCAAGGGTATCGCGTCGGAGACTTGTGGAAGCGTTTCCGCCACCAAATTCAGGAACACTGTCAGTGATAGCAAGATGGTCACTCCTGTAACAACCAATTTATTTTTATGACCTAGAAAAATACATCTGGGAACATTTTTTTGATAAAACAATGTTTTATTTAAAATTTAATAAAATCGTTTTCCGACTAACATTAATAATTGTATTTTATAATATAATAGTATTTTTGAATATAGGTAAGTAATGTATTGCTTGTCCAACGAAGTGGTTCCTCCAAGTATCAAATGACAATGACATAATATGTCATCATGCAAGTTGATATTTTTTCTTAGTCCTACCTATAAGGGGAACCGCTTCGGACGTTGTTGGCATTGACTCGGCGACCAGATTCAGAAACACTGTTAGTGACAGTAGTATAGTTATTTCTGAAATTAACACTTTGATTATTTTTCCTAATCTGCTTTTCCGGTTGATTAAATGTACCATGTGATTAAATTTCAAACTGTACTTAGTCTTCAAAAATAGATTTTCAAAAGACATAAATTAGAATATAATATGATTATTTTCTTATACTTTTGGAATGAATTCTTTTTTTTTCGGTACAATATTTATTTGAAATTAACATTTATTTAAGTATATGTAAAAAGGTACTAAAAAAAACCAAAACAAACCTACAGAAACCTATCTAACTATTATGTGAATCATTAATCTTTCGAAATGTCGATATATTTCACATCATGAGCTAGCTGTTGTACAGTCAGACGGTGGTGGCGATGGCGGGCGGTTGCCGGCAAATAACTATATTGTACGAACCTAAGCAAATATATTAATTGTTGCATATCGTTGGCTGTATATTACATATCAGAGTATTTGCTGGAAACACCGTTTGCACGTAAATATAATGCGTATTATTGTATACAGGCACAGAACCGTTTGATGGTTGCCAAAAGTAAAACGCACCACACTTGTTGCGTATCTGATATAACTATCAGGAAAATGGGTCCAGTAGACGACGGACTCACGACGGCACTCTCCGATAACAATAATCCAGATATTATGACGTCCGTATTATTATATTATGCTGCTGCGGATTACAACAAGTGCACGTCGAGACTACGATCAACATGGCAGTCTGGAAGTCCACGACGTATATCCATTGTCCGTGTTTATCCGGGCGCCGCGGGTACCGGAGTGCGACGAACAAAAAAATTATCTCGTCCGTCTCGTTTTTTTCTCTCGACGTTTTTATCCTTTAACGCGTTATCTATTTGTCACTCGCCGCCCCTTATCTCTCGCGCCCTGTCCGGCGTCGCGGAAAACCACAAAAAAAAAAAAAAATCAAAAAAAAAATCACGAGCACACGCGGCGGCGCGCCACCTTTAGCCGCGCACCGTGGCAGCATACTCCTAAGTCCGGCTGCAATAAAACGTTCGTCTCTCTCTCTCTCTCTCTCTGTTTCGGGGCTTTCTATACCGCGTTCTTACCTAGTGTGAGCTTTTCGCCGCAGTCCGGGGGCAGCGTAAAGCCCAGGAGAGCCATCGACGAGATGAGCACGCACGGCACGATCAGGTTGAAGAAATAATACAACGTCCTCCGTCTGATCTTTATAGTGAACGTGATGTCCACGTACGGTTCCGGGCAACAGGCGTAGTTTATCACGTTCTTTTTGCCGGGCATACCTGCAACGCCAAGTTAGTATCATTATGTCCACTGTAAACGTACCTATATTATAATACATTGACCGCGTTTGCGCGGGGACCGAGGCGACATTTTATTATAATGCGATCTGGGCTCCGCGATGCGCTAAAAATAACTACTCGAACAAAATGCATTAAATATATAAACTGCAGCTTACTCGACTATAAATTATATAAACTCATAATCGGTAGACCTTTATTGGCTACTGTGCACTATATAGTTACTATGTACCACACTTGTTATAAGTACATAGTATTATACCTTTATTAGAACACCGCTACCTACGTACATTTTTAACTTACAATTATCACGTGTTTTTCATTTATAAGACATAACAAGTAATACGATACGTATAAGTAGTTTTAAATAAACACAGTAACAACATAATATTCACAAAATCGTAAAGCTGGTCAAATTGTTTTTCGTGTTCTGAAGTGCCGTGCGTTGAGAATAACAAAATAATATTATGTACACTTTGTGCACATAGAAACGTTGTAGTTTCTTAATTTTTTGTTAAAATGTAATATTTAACTCTAAATATCTGTAGTAAATACACAACTATAATAGGTATTTGAACCTTTTATTCCCTCATCATGTGTTAATTATTATAGAGAACTTGTTTTGATACATTTATTTTTATATATAATATACAGGGTGTAACAGGTCTATTTGACTAATGCAATAACTTTTTTTCTATTCAATATTTTTAAGTTTTTTTTTTTCGTAATGATTTGTATTGCTCTGCGCTATAATTTGTATATCTTATATTTTATTTTATTTTTTTACAACAAAAATAAATAATTTAAATTTTGTATTTAATATTTTTCTAATAATCCAAGATAGCTATTTCATAAATAAGTATTTAAAAACCATTTTGGCGTTTAAAACTTTTAATTTGGTTAAGTCGTTAATTTTTAAACAATTTTCAAAGTGTGTTAAAATTCAAATTTATTTCTTGCTAATCACTGTTACTGCTGTAGTCGATTTTCAATTGTTTTTTTCCAAGAAACAATAAATTTGTTATCATTAAAAGGTAGATAATCAATATTAAATACATACACATACTAATACGTATTTTATCATTATTTAACATAATATGATTATAATTTATAACATCATGTACCTACTATTACTTATTTTAAATCATCATCATTCATCAATATTTTATTGTTCAATCATTTAAATACGTTTAAACAAATTTAGAACATTTTGATTTTGAATTATGAAACAAATGACATGTGGTTTGAATATTAATTATAGTTATTCTAAATCCTTTTTAAATTTAAAGTTTTAATATTATTTTATGGATCAAACACATTTTGCCGTAATCACTAAAAACCTTAAGACTTGTCTTCTCATATTTTAAGACAATTCTATTACAGTAAATTTATGAGAAATACCTAGTAATACCATGGAATTATCAGATTGAACATAATTCGTTGAAAATATTTTTGGAAATGCCTTTGAACACAGGTACATATTATTATCATTAGTTTGCAAGTTAAAATTATTTTATTTTAATATCTTTATAAACTTTTGGTAACTAGATACAAAAAAATCAAAAATTAAACATACATATAATAAAATTTTAAATTCTCAACACTTCAAATTCCTTATCAAGAAAAATATTCAAAATCAAATATTATGTAGTTTACCTATACACAGTACTACAATTGAAGATTTTAATTTAATTTGAATAGCAAAATAACATTTTTGTTAAAATGTGAGTATCATTTGTATTAAATTAATTTATACTTCAACCTAACCATTTTAATATTAATATTAATATTCTCACTGTTAATGAAAATAATCTAGGTGTATGTCAACATTAAAATTATACATATTTGGTGAGAGTTCAAACAATTTCATTTTCAATCACATGCAGTTAGTTGTATAATTAATGCTTAGAGTACCTTGCTGTTTTAATACTACATTTGTATACTTACTATAGTTACTATTGTAACTAGTTGTATGTACCTATACATAAAACCACCAGAAGTCCAATTGTAACCAGTTCATCTCATGTATAAAACAATATAAATCAAATGTTTCATTTTATTAAAAAAAATAATGTAAATGGTTAAATTGTAGATCATAAAAAATATTGTTAGCTGTAAGTAGATGAGTAGATATCTAATATTAGTGTTTTAAATGTAGTCATTTAGTTCATCAGGAACTTTATGTATTCAATATTAACCATATTTATAGTTTTCTGTTTATGAAAAAAAAAATATTAATATAAGAATTTAATAAAAACTAGGGGTACGCTTGAGTATCATAAAAATTAGTTGAGGTACTCAGTCCCCCCCCCCCCCCCAAGTCAACCACTGCCTATAACAACTAGACTTGACTTAACTTAACAGAAAAATAACTAATAAGGGCATTCTGAAATAGTTTTGATTGGCTTGAAAGTGTGTAGATAAATGTTATGGATAAACACAGTACTACCTATTTCTTTAGTATTTTTCTGAATATTTCATAGTGTGTTAGTATGTTTACATAATTACTAAGAATAAAAAATAACCCATGAAATAATTAAGTTAATGATTTGAAATTGTTCGAATAGGTATTTAATGTCAACTTGTCATGTACTTTTTAAGACTAGGGTCTTCAACCTTTGAGAATTTCAGAATAAAAGATAAAATACATACTAATTTTCCTTAGTTTGTTATTCATTAATAAATAAAACATAAAAAAACATTTTCATACTATAAATTAAAAATATAGCTAATATTTTTATTTAAAATGTAAGTTGTAATTAATTATATCTATTTTTATTTTTACTAGAAAAAATATAGTTGCAACACTTAATTGTTGTTTTATTGCAGATCTCCTTGTATTAAAAAATTAATACAAAGCTTAATTGAAATCCCTTTTAAGATTTACATATTGCCAGAGTTCACATTAATAACATATAAAATAAATAATTTTCTACATGACATAATATGTGACATTTAATATCCTTCTGATGGTTAAATTGTTTGAAACACTTAAGAGTGTATTGTTTTATACATGAATACTCTGCTAGTTGCAAACCGTTGCGTAATATTATAATTATACTTTTATTTGTTTTGAACATTTAGCCAACAAATTGTTAACTTATATTATTAGGTGTCGGTTATTATTTTTTTCTTCAGCTAGCGTCACTAGTGAAAGAACCTTATACATACATGTATAGCAGAGAATGTTATTGAATGATAATAGGTAAATAGCTGAAAGTAAGTTTTTTACTTAGATTGGAGATATGTAGGTAACAATTAAAAAATAACTCAACATTTTACTTTAATTCTGTTTTTTATGAATGGTGGCTAAGTCTGAATGCTTAGCACACCACCATGATTCACACTAGAAGAATAATTTTATGTAAATAACTTATCATAATTTATGTAAAGAAATATAGGGTTATGTTTACTTTTTTGTCATATATCTCTTTGTTATACTCATGATTTTTTTTGTCAGTCATCATCTTCTCATTCACATTTTTTGCCAGTTGAAGTTCTTGCTATAATAATATAATTATAAACAACTTCATAATTAATTCTTTGTTAGTAAATATTTTAATTTTAAGTTTTGTATTTGTAAATATTTTTATAATTTGTTATTTATTAAGTTTTCTAAAATTAAATAATGTAAATTGTATTTAAAAATGCAGTGTATTGGGGGGTTCAACTTGTTCCTGAAAATTCAGACATGATTATATTGTATATTTTATTAATTAGGTACACCAATTATTTATATGGTATTTAGATTATTATTTATTTGTTTTAGCTTAATTTAGTTTATTAAATGAATATTATTAGGAAAATTTACTATGTTATGTATTATAGTAGTGAAAAATGTTTTTTACTCTCAAAATTGTGATGTGCATGTATTGTAAAAAAAATTTTACCCCCCCCCATCCCACAATTATGTTCAGTTTTGACCTTGTACATTTTTATTGTGTATATGATACATTACTGTTTTTCATGTTAATGCCATTATATCTTTTTCTAAAGATATATTTATTTCTGCTGACAAATTCAGCTCTTTTTGTGTGTCTAGTTTCTTTTTTGGCTCTTCCTCCGCCAGAACTTGAAGAGCTCTTAAATTAGTTGTGTATTCTTTTTTTTGATTTCCCTATAATTTTGTTTTAAAATATACAAGTATACCGTCCTAATGAAGTATAATTTATTTATTTATCATGATTTTATTATAAATATTTTTAGTTACCTGAATATCTTTCAGTTTTCTAATATCATCCGACAACTGACTATTGTGTAATTCTAATTCAGTCTAATTCAGATCATCACATTGACCTAATAGCTGTATTAGGATCACATCCTCGTTTACAACATTTATGACTATGTGACATAATTGAACGTTAAGGATAAAACAGTTAAAATAGAGGAGAATGGAGAAAGTTAAGTGTTCAGTAAATTAAATAATTTAAGATATTTAGCTAATTTGGTTAATAAGGGTTACATGAACTAATTATATTTATAGATGCTTTTACACCGATTTCATCAAACAGTGTTAATGACACTCAATTTAAAATACTATACAAGCTACTTCTGGTTAGAGTTAAAATTTTAGTGTGACAGTATTAAACCAATGGTGGTGAATAATGATACATAATATTACAATATATAAATAAATTAAATAATAAATATTATCAATAATTTTATTTGTGTCAAATAAATATTTTACAATTGTTCTTTTATTAGTATAAATGTATAATATAATATAAATATACTTATTCAAATATGAACAAACTAAATTTATATAATGTTATAATTATATGACAACTGTATAATCAGTGATGCAACCATAAATAATATGAGTGACAAAGTTTTGGACAATTATTATCATTGATTCTTATTTATTATGAATGTATTATTGATCATTGATGTAAAAATAATTTTTAATATACCATTTGAATTTTGGCGGATAATGAATTGATATCTTTCTAGTGTCGTTCTGTTATATGGCCAATGCCTCATAAAACTGAATAACGTGGTATCTTAAATTTGCCCGGACTACTAGCGCTCGTAGTGGTATGCTTCTAGAACTAAAGTTTGAACGTCTGATAAGAGTCGTTGAGAATCCTGTTATTTTTATCCGTGGTAATGACTAATGACCATAGACCTTATACCTTATACCTATTAGTATAAGGTCTATGCTAATGACCTACCTTTTAATGATAACAAATTTATTGTTTCTTGGAAAAAAACAATTGAAAATCGACTACAGCAGTAACAGTGATTAGCAAGAAATAAATTTGAATTTTAACACACTTTGAAAATTGTTTAAAAATTAACGACTTAACCAAATTAAAAGTTTTAAACGCCAAAATGGTTTTTAAATACTTATTTATGAAATAGCTATCTTGGATTATTAGAAAAATATTAAATACAAAATTTAAATTATTTGTTTTTGTGGAAAAAAAATAAAATAAAATACAAGATATACAAATTATAGCGCAGAGCTCTACAAATCATTACAAAAAAAAAAAAACTTAAAAATATTGAATAGAAAAAAAGTTATTGCATTAGTCAAATAGACCTGTTACACCCTGTATATATTTTTGTTTTTTATGTTATCTATTTTTACATTATGGACTTAAGAATGCTCTTGTTTTTTGTATAACATTATGTTTAATTATTTTAGTTAATAGTTGTAATAAGGTAAGAAAATGAGACCGTTAACTATTATTACTCGGGTTGGAAGTGACATATACTTATAATTAGTGGTGTCGCTCCTATTTAATTGAGTACTATTAACTGCAATGTCGTCAAAAGTGAAGGGAAATTAATTTTTATAGTATTATTATGATTTATGAAGCATCTCAAGAAGTTATAGTTGACATATCATTTGTTCATATTAGCTTCTTAATAAATACTTGAAAACATAATACTTTCTAGGAGTTACACTCAAAAAAGCTATTTTGTGCTCATTATATTACCATTATTATACATGTATTTGAATTGGATCATACTTTTGATAGAGTAATATGGATATTACTCACGTTATCATAAAAGTAGATTTGTGATTATTAACTTCGGGTGAACCTTGGCACCCTCGGGTAGTTTCTAAAAATCTCAGGGCACCTTGCGATATTAAATTCGATTTCATACAGTTTTTAAGCTCCGTAAATTAACACATAAGGTAAAGCTTAAATTACAAACAAATGTTTTATATACGTAGTTATAACACTGCTATAAATTACAACCAAACGCACTTTTATTGCTTACCTATCTGAAAGAGTTCAATACTTTCAACTTTATATTTTCCACAAATTCTTGGCACCCCTAATCCAAGTTCAAGGACGCGGCACGACACCCCGGGGGTTGCGCGAATCACTGAATTAGATTAAATACGATAATATTCCTAAATGAATAGTGGCTTGAACAATAAAAACCACTCATCAACTGCAACGTAGTGATAATAAAATGACCCGAGTGCCAGATGCAATAGACATACGCAGTAACAGCATTAAAACAATACATTTTATAACATAATAGTCTCGTACCTATACAATGTTATTGAAAACTCGCACTCTGTTAATTTCTTAATAATACAGACCGAACGTGCCGTCACTTGTTTTCACATAATATTATTATGGACCCACTCGCTTGTTATACGTAATCTACCTGCTATTCTCCGATTAAATTACGAATAACACTATTTGTATGCTCGTTCAAAATAGGCGATTTGAATTTTCAAGCACACTCTTTAATAAAATATATTGGTCTTATAATAGGCTAATTATTTATTTTATATTTTTACGTTGTTAGTTGAATAACTAAAGAAATACTCAATACACGAAACTTGAAATTATAAAAAATGTGGAATTATAATAATTGCAATAAGTAATATTGAAATATTTTAATTAGAAAAAATAAATAAATTTACCGACCAAGATTATAAAAATAATACGGCTAAATATCTAGACCATAGGTTAGAAAATAGGTTAACTCAAGTCCCCCATAATCTTATTAAAAAAAAAATGGGGTGTACCATCCTCCAACTATAGTTATCGACATAATATTATTGATGTTTTTATTTCCCCCATTTGGAAGTAATATTATGTACTATGTGTAATTATTGTAGACTATTAAATTTGAAACAACTCTCAAATAATGGTTTTTCGCTTATTTTTTTAATCGACACAATGTATCAAAATATGTACAATGTAATTTATGAATACACTTTAATTTTTAAGAAATACCATTTAATCTATTCTGTGAAAATATGATGATTTTAAAAAACTGATGTTTTAAATTTATATTTGATTAAATTAACATACCTATAATGGTGCTAATGAGTTGTGTTATGGACAAATTAATATTAAGGAAAACATTAAATTATTGTAAATTACAATATTGCTTGTAATCAAATAAATAAAAATAAGAGTAAAATTTATAAATTTATAAAAAATAAGTTTATATGAAAATTGTTCAGGATTATCTTGAACATTAAATGATAATCGCGAAGTAGTTATTACAGAATATTCCATGCATTGAACACACATGGTATTGTTAACCCGTTTAGAGGAAAATATAAATAAATACTTTTTTATAATAATGTATTATAATACGGTACTTAACTAATGATATTATTAATATCCTTATTAAGAGCGATTAAATTGTATTATATTTTAAATGCTGATTGTCCTCTTTAATAATAATGTATGACTTTATAGTTTTTGCGAAAGACCAGAACACCATTATTCATAAATAATAAAAGTTCAATGAAGTGTATATTATAAGATAAGAACCTAACCTATTAAATACTGGAATTTAGACACACCAAATGTCCAGTGTAAGTTTGTAAGACATTAAGGTTTGTAATTCGATCATAATGTTTTCTATAAATTTGAAAAATATATTATTTTCTTTAACCGAATTCACAAGAAAATTGTCTTTTAAAAGAAGAACAATTCTGGTTAGAATAAACTTATAATTTGTTGCTACATAAATACATTGTTAAATTTATTACTATTTATTATGATTTAAATTAATGTTTAACAAAAGAGTTATTACATTTTTTTTCAAAATGTAATTTCTGTTACCTACATAAACAATTAAAACATTATATAAACTAAAATAATTAAATTAATTGTATAGGTACAACGTTTTTTTTATTATTATTTAGGACTTAATAATACATTTTACTACATAAGATACATACAGTTGTACTTGATTTACTGTTGAAAATGAAAATGAAAAGTAATGCTAGTGCCAATGCTACTTTACAATGTCATATTTTTAATTTTTTTCTTTTAAAATAAAATTGTTCGTAACTAATAGGTTCTTAATATTTAACGACGATTTGTTAAATTATATTTAGCTACTCTATTTGATCATCTTAATATTTTTAGTAGAATTATGAAACTTAATTTTTTAGGTCTAACAAAAAATAAAAGTTATCGCACTAAATTAAATATAAATAAGTACAATTAAAATAATTAACTAAAATTGAGATATTTTTTTTACCTATATAACTTAAGTAATCTGCTACTCATCAATATTTACATAATATATATTTATGACATAGGTCATGTCTCTCATGGTAGTCTCGAAACCTTAAATAGTTGTGCAAAATAAAAATCTTTTATGCGTAAGTAAAAATAGAATAAACTACAGGTTTTCAATAATCTCTCTTGCCCCCCCCCCTCCATAAAATAAAAATTAATTTTGTTAAACCCTGTCTTCAAAAATGTTATGAACCAATGTAAGTATGAGACTTCTTTTCACTTGAGAAAGAAAATTAAATTTAGTATTTAATTGAATTATGAATATTGTATGAATTACTCTTTTAAAAGAAAATAATACTGTAATATAAATTATTGACAATCGAGTCCAATTTGTGTACGTAATATATCTTGTAAATTAAAATCAAAAATACAAATTACGTAAAAAAAAATATTATTTTCAAATTTCCATTCTACCAGATATGAGAAATTAGACCATAATATTATTAGGTGCATCTCTTTTAAATGAAAAAAAAAATAATATATTGAAAAACCTCATTAAAAAGGGATTTTATTTCAATCAGTTTTCGGTCCTTATTGATGTAATAGTTATCAATATAATTAAAATTTAAAAAGTTGATCGTATTTAATTCTTTCATATTTTAGTTTTAATACAATTTGATTTATAAAAATAAGTTATTTTATTTTGATATTTAATAAAAAAAAAATCGGAATCGACTATTTATATTATATATTTAAGAGATTTTTGAAATGGTTCTCATTGAATTTAGATTCATCCGAATATTTGGGGTTGAAAGAGTAGTTATTTTAATACGATACATGGCACGACTATATGTATGATATGACAATGAAACATTCACAATATACACTATTAAATGCTCGTTATTGTTTTGTGGAAAATTGTATGAAAAATAATACAAGTAACATTCAATTAATACCTATGCATGTTAAATTCCTAGAGAATTTATTATTTAAATATTAAAACTGACTGTTGTTTATAATTTAAAACCGTATTAAACTGGTTATTTTTGTTACCTACGGGATTAATATTATGTAAATACCGTGAAATTAAAATATCCTTCTTGTACATTGTTCACAGTGACAATCGGTGACATGGTTTGATACAGTTAAAACAAACACATTTAATGTAAATATTTGCAGGGACATAGTGGTTGCCGATGTTTTATAGTTAATTTTTAAAGTCACTATTTTGTAGTTAGTGTTAGTTTTCAAAGTTTTGTGTACGGTGAAAAAAAAATCACACTAACGAGGAAACGAAATTATGTCTATTTTTATTTATTACTCAAAATAAATAATTTTTCAGAGGAGAAAAACAAAATAATCATAGTATATTGTAGTTTGTTGACATCATGAACATAAATTTAAACATGATATTAACACGTTATGGTTTATTATTGTCCACGGTTAAAGTTCGATAAAATTCAAAAAAATTGCGTACTTATTTCATTATTGATTCGTTTGCATGATTTCCTTTTAGGATAATAATATATGGTTTTGAGTTTTTCACACCGAGTACTTATATCAAATGAATATACCGATTAAATGTAACTATCTTTTTTAGTATAATACGATTGAGTAAGGACGAATGGTACTTAAAGATGGTACATTTTTTATAATATGATTTCACAGTGCATTAGTTAAATTAATTTGATTTTTGTCCAATGTCGCCGAATCGTATGGATTTTATAAAAATTAGAAATCATTATATCAAAATAAAATAAATCGATAGAACAATAAACAGTCCACAGAATTTCTGAAAATCGTACGATTGCCAATATTGCATAGTGCTCATCACCAAACACGTGCAGTGAAATCCAATTTTAATGTAGATTCAATTTAATCTTCAATTAAAATTTAAAATGCACAAATATATTTTGATGATTTTATTTTCAATTGGTTATAAATTATAATACTATCTTCTAGAAAAAAAAATTCTTAGTTATTACTATACTAGTTTATTTGAAATGGAAAAATACTTATTATGGCACTGCTTATTGAGTACAATTATTTAATTTATTCCTTTAGTACATGGTTGATTTTTTTTCAAACTTACCAACAAATTTTTATTTGAATGTGTTATTTTAAAAATTTTATAGTTATAAATTTAACAAAGTTGGAACCTATAGGTTACTAAATATATTTAGTAAACGATCTTGTAGTATATTTAATGGATCCTTTATTATTTGACAATTAATATACGTTATAATGTTGCCAAAAAGGTGACACGTATGTATAGATTCTACAGTTTTTTTTCAGTTTTAAATATTACCTATGCATAATTTCATAATAATGACTATTTTTATTAAAATAAACTTATTACTGCTAAAAATATTTTTAATAATATTGAATAAAGTCCATACAATATTTTAAATGATCTTATAGTTTTATATGTCTTTATACTTAGTCGTGTAGGTACTTTAACGAAAAGTGTTGTTTGTCAATCTATAACATTTTAGACCAATTCAGCCCCTTGTTCAGTTGTTCATATAATTTTTTTTTTTTTGCTAAAGTCACTAAGTATTATTATTAATTAATATTAGTGACTAATTTTATTATTACATAAAACCTGAGAAACATGTAGTTATTTGTTTAAAAATAAACGTATTAATATTGATTTACTAAATATTTACCTAACAAATACCATTCACCGTTCGTTGTAAAGTCTGATAGATCGCCGCCATCTGATTTGAGCACTAAATCAATCTGAAAATATAATTGTAAAACAATTACTTATTTCATACTAGAAGAAATTACATACAAATATTACCAATCTTATTGGTTTATATTTTTATATTTTCATTAGGTATAATATTCAGTTAATTTTACTTATCTAGTTAGAATTAGTAAATTTTATACGTGTATGATAAAATAAACAATTATTTGGGGTTTAATGTGATGTTTTAAGTATTAATTATTTTTCGTACAATTGAACAATTATTATTAGGAATGTAAACATAATTTATACGAATCACTAAGTTTTTTTTTTTAAATGTCCAATTAAAAAAATATACTGCAAAATACGATTGAAGATACAAATTAAAACGATTTTAAAAGGAAATAATTGAATATGCTTTTGTTAACTGATTATTCGATTTAAATAAAAATTGATTTTTATGAATTCAAAACATTAAAATATTGCTTTTTTTAATTTAACAATCACTTGGTGTCAATGATTTTAAATATTCAAGTTAAAAATTAATTTAGATTAAATAGTGATTTTAACCGCCAAAATGATGTATTATAAGTCAACGCTACTATACAATAATGATATCAACATTTTGAGTAAATCAATACAACTGAGTAGGTATTTATATTATAAACACATGTATATACATATAAATAAATTAAATATATTAAATTAGTTGTTTTATGTTGTAAAAATGATTATTCTGTAATATTTGTTAGTAGATGATTATAATCTATTCATTAATTTTTTAATATAATATATTTTGGATGGGTTTTAACGTAATTATAATTTTAAAAAAGGTACATTCAACGAAAGCGTAAAAAATGAAAAGTATAATATGCAACATGAAAGTGTAATAAAAATGCAAATTCATTGATAACAAAAGAAATAAAAAAAAGAGATTTTTAACAAGTTATAAAGACCTTTTTCCCATATAAGCTCAAAAACCGATTTTAATTAATGAAAACAATTGTACTTTTTTGTTTTAAGATTTTTTAGATTCTAAGCATGTTTTTTTTATATACAGTTTAACTTGAAATAAACATTATTGACCATTATAAGTATACGTAACAAAAACATTTTATACAAAACAATAATAAATCATAGAAAAATTAAATTTAAATAATAAAACATTAATTAATATTTACATACGATACGAATAACTAACATATTATCATTTGTATACAAAATTGCATAATATGAGAAAATTATCGAGCTTACCTGAAAACCGTTGTATGTCCAACTGCCAAACTTCATAAGGCAATTTTGGTCATCAAATGGAAACCACGTGATGTCGATTTTACACGTACTTTTGAAAATACCAGGTGGTACGTACAGGCATGTACCATTGTGCCTCACTACCACATTGGTTTGATAAGTACCGTCAAATTTTTCGTCGGCACTGCATTAAAAAAAAAACATGGTACATTTAAGTTAATATCACTAAAAATAAGCTTAACGAATACATTGTTAATTGTTAATAATGATCATCATTGTAATCGACTAAAATATTAACTAAATAATTATATTATTTTATTTTTATAGATCTGTTTGTATTTGATTCGATTGTTTTCCTATTGCAATAGTGAGAATAGAAATAGATAATACTTCATAACAGACGGAATACATGTATCAAGCTATAATAGTTTTCAAAAAAAAAAAAAAAACAAGAAAATAACATAAAACCAATAATGTATGAGATATAATAAACTCAGATATATTGCCTCGTTTTTGATCGATCTTTGTAGAGTCGGGAAAAGCGAGTATTTTTATAAGAAATAGAGGATATAAATAATTATAGTACTATTATAGATTTACGTCGAACTATAGATAAATAATAAATATCGTGTAAAACTGTACGGCAATTCGTCGAGCGTGCTAGATTTCCGGGTTACTATCTACTCACATAGTTGATAAACATTATCACATTAATGATTAAAGACAATAATATTATCATCTATAATTTCACTCGTTTAGATAGATATTAAAAAAATTGCACATACTTAACGCGAAGATTTTTTTCAAACTACATTAAAATAATGTAATTTGATCTTTAAATATTATTCGGCGTTTACACCGTTTAATAGTGTATAAAATTTGAATTCATCTATTATACATTTTTTAATGTCATAGATGATAATCGTGGAAATAAATAAACGAACATTTTCTTATTTATTTCTTATAAAACCATTTTCATATTATTTTTGCAGTTTTGTAACGATATACTTAAATAAATATTACGCACAAATGTATAATCACGTATTTTCAATTACATGTATAATATCTAAAAGTCATTAAATAAATCACGAAACATTTATTCAAAGTGATTTCAGAGTTAATGTAATTTAAAAAATAGTGTACGATTTTTGAATCCGTTAAATTATACTTCTTTTTTATTTTGTACGTATATTTCAAAAGCACCAAATGGATCGTACAAAATAGCGAGTAGAACATTTTCAATAATTTTGCTGAATTTTAGAAGAGGAAAAAAACCGAAAAAACACGATACTTGGCAGTAAACGTATTTAATTTATATTTTTCAACATTTTAACAGATCGAAAAAAATGCGACCGAATTTGCGTGTTATTTATCATTCGCTTAAATCGAACGACAAATCCGGATAATGCACGTTTGTATCCACAGTTTTTATTTTGCAGACACATTTCCGTTGATAGAACATGCGATTTGTATTGTATTATGATCAACCTAAATAAAATTCCAGTGATGAAAATTAATACCTTCTACTGCAGAACCCGTGGGCCATTACTATCATTAGACTTGGTAAACACGGGGAAATTAAACGTGATTTTTCATAGTGTCATAATTTCCAATCTTAAAGATACACACGTAATTATTGTGACCATAAAACCACGTCGTGGTATACGCACTGTGATAACCATCTCATTAGTCGTTAGTAAAATATTTACAGACACAACAGTGACCCGTTAAAAGTACCCACTCGTTTATTCGGAATCATGTATCTAGTTATAAAATATGACCCGACTATAAATCATTACTAACCAAACAAAGATCAATCAATTTGAGACTATATATATGGGTCCTAGGAGTTGTCAAACGCATTATATCGTCGTTAATCCCACTAATCTCCGAAATGCTTTTATCTCCGAGTTTAATATTTTCGCCCTTGTTTTAAATTTAGTTGTACTTTTACTAAAGTTATACAGGCTTAAACTTATTTTCTATTTACTGCGAATAGCCTCCCTTTTAAACGTATTATACGTATACACTATACCTACTAGGTGGGCAGTAAAATTAATTTGGTAATGGTCCAATACGCGACGCTACAAATAAATTGTTAGTACTGCCTACAATAATTTGTATGGTCGAGTGCGAGGCTAAAGACTAAAATGTTGAAAACATACAATTTTGGGAAAATATCTGCACTTACGTATAATCAATTTTAAATATACTGTATGGACACATACTGCACAAAACTGTAACCACTCAGAATTATTATTATCGATCCAGAAACAAGAGATCCCTCGTAAAATACAGAAATATTACAAATATTTATTATTTTAATATTATAACGCATATATTGTATAACCTAACATTATTTTTTGTATAATTAAGAACTTTTAGAACTATACAAGATATTTTCAATACTAAATTAATTAATTAATTACAATATCATGACCCGATATAGAGTGAAGCACAGCAGGAAAAAACTTACTCTGACCTTTGAATGGAAAAAATATACACTATTAATAATATAATTTAAAAAAATATTTTTCATACTGAACCAAACTCTCAAAGATGATTTAAAATAAAATAAGCATTAATATTTTAGTAGAATTCGAATCGGCTAAATTATAACGGTTGCAATATTTCAATTAATGGACTGGTTAAAAAATGAATTAAGAAAAAAGATAATATTGACTATTGCATGAAATAAATGCGATTGTACTTAGCTTAAGTATTGAAAGTATTTAATTCTCCTGTAAATTGTTTTATTAACAAAAGCCACATCATTAAGTAACGTCTTGAGGACAATGTAAGTAAATTACAGCACTTAGCTACATTCTCTATACCTATCGATTTTCCTTAAATACTTATCTCAAATGTCATCATCCTCAGAAGTTCTTTATAGCAGTTGTTTTTTTTTTTATCTTATCACATTAATCATTTACCTAATGGCATTACGAATTTATAACCATAGATCTTGTTAATACACATCTTAGAAAATTTTTTCACAACAATATTGAATTATATTTGTTTCAATAGGTTTTTAATTTTTCCATTTCACAAGAAGTTATATATTTTAATGGTATAAGAATCGGGTACATGTAATTTCAATACTATCATTAGTATAAATATTACAGTAGCCAGTAGGTATAATAATTTATATAATGTATATTTGTATAAAGTTATAAAACATTTAATATAATATTATGTTATTTTTGTTTGGAAATATGCAGTCCAGAGTATTATTGCAAACTACATAATCACAACAATTTAAACATTTATTTTATATTTTAAGTTAGTTTAGCAATATTATTAATATGATATAATATAAGTCTATATTAATATTTTTTAATTAAGTTCAAATGTTGAATAGGTAATTATGAGTAGGTACCTCAAGTCATATTATAATATTATGCATTTTAACAACTACCTATCCGAAAGAAAGAAAGAAATAAACCCTGAAATAACAAAGTTTAAATTAGAAAGGTAATAAAATAAAAATATAATACAAAAATACTAAAATAAAATAAAATTTTAATGTTATTTATATAGGAAACTAGTATTGTAGGAAATCAATTAGGTACTGGAAAAGCATTTTATTGTGATGCAGTTTCACTTTTATTTTCAAGCATCCGTGAGATTATGCATAATTAATAATTAATAGCTCTGATGCAATGTCGTTATTATATATTGATTGAGTATTGTTTATTAATAAGAAATAATGTGTAATAATATTTTACAGTGTTAAATTAAAAATAGTTCGTCATGTAGAGTCGTAAATTATGATATGTACAAAACACAAAAAAAAAGAAAAAACAATTAGCAAACCGTGCACCATACATTTTCACTTCTTAAACGAGAACTGCCTGTTTGAAAAATTTCATTTGAGTAACATTTTATTTTTCTAAAACTATACCATTCAATACCACTAACCTGTTATACATGAGTATGTCTGGTTTCCACAGTCGGTTTGGATTGAGCCTGAGATCCTTGACACCGCCATAATCGGAAATGTTCCACCTCATATTGTAATCCACCCATTCCTAATAATAGAAAATAATGCTTTTTTTATTTTTATAATAAATAATAATAATAAATAATTGATAACGATATAAATAACTCTAACCTTAATCCTAAATACGAAACTCACCGACTCCTTAAAACTATTGATATATCTACAAACTATTCTGTCCAAAACCCAAAATTACTTGAATTCCGCTGATCCCACTATCCCAGAGAGCTTTTGTACATATTATTATATTCTACTGGGATACTTCTAATGACAAAACCAGATTAAATCGAAGCTTTCTCAGGTTGTTTCAAAACATAGAAATTAGTTTTCCGAACAACTTTTCTCAAAGGGGAAACCGTGAATTATGTTATGCGTATTGCCTTCACAACGATATTTTCTCATTTGAGTTGAATATATTTTACTTTATGTTTGAAATATAGTTTTCTATGCAGAGCATTTTCACAATGTACATAAATTATGGTTTTATAAATGTATCATTTTATAATAATATTGTGACCTAATGGCTAATAGTTATAATTATAAAAACTGACCAGTCAATTCGGTATTGTAATTAAATTGTTAATATTTACTAGAATACAAGTGGAACAATAAGTTGTGATTTTTAAAACTAGATTATGTTTAATATACTAAGCTGATGACGTACTGCCAATGGCTTAGTGCACACATATTATTATAAAGCAACTTTTTTTACAAAATATATACGTATTAAGTCCATTAAATAAAGTATTAAATTCCATTTATTTTCAATTTTGTTATGTTTATTTTTACTTTAAAATGAGTAGATAGATACCTGTATCAGATCAGTTTTTTTTAATGAATAATAACTTCAATTTGGAAAAGTTAAAATTATCTATTACCTCTCGGAGGAGCTCTTTGATGATTTAAAAATCACCTAACAATACATTTTATTTTATTAATAATAATTATTTCACATTTATTAGCATATTTTATTCGGTTATAACGATTATATATTAATATTATTTACGTATTGATAGTTAAAACAATAAGTACAAAACTTGTAAAATTTAAGATCTGCCGATGAACTGAGTCGATGAACAGTAGATGTTATCTATTTCATATATTTTAATAGTCAATATATTTGAAAAGCTGTAAGTCAAAGTGTAAAAGTGTGAAAATATTTATATACATTTTAGACGGACTTCTTGACCAAATATGTTTAGAGGTGCGGGGAAGTGTGTTTAGAAAGGTGACACTTTTCTAATTTTAAAACGATATATCATCAAGTTATAAAAAAAACTCGGAGCTTATATGTTATGGGCTTTGACCTAATTTTCTTAGTTTTTGCATTTTTATCGATAAATAATGTGACTTATGTGCAATTTGTACTTAACCCAAAGTACTATTTCGTGCATTAACTTTTTAGATAGGTTTATTTATTATAAGGTTACTTATGCCGAATAAAACTATTAAGCCCATCCACTAATAATATGTTTTCCGAAAACAAACGTGGCATTATTGTATTACAGATAGTTTTCTCCCTCAGATCTGGGCTTAAAAGTTAAAATACTGTTTAAAAACAAATTATGTTATACAAAAAATAAAAAATAAATTTGTCATGAGCGAATAAACAAAAAAATAAAATAATAAAAAAACTAAATACAAATTTATCAAAAACAAGATTTACAGAAGTTTGGTTTTTGATAACTCGCATTACTATTTTTTGAATTTCAATCACAAATAAATGTTTTTTTCCATAAAATAGGGTTGGTCGTTCAATAAGAGGAATTTCTTACACTGGTTTATTTTCCCAATCACGCAACCGGTCAAGAATATTATATAATAATATGATGGCAGATCATACTGATGATGTCGGTTGTTCTATTTTATTCACTAGTATTTTCAATATGAGATTGTGTCCTGATGTCTATAATAGACTTCATTTCATACACGCCAAACGTGATTAACACGACATAAACTGTGTTGTGATTGGGCGTTCCGCACAAATTGCAAACATTGACTACTGTAAACGCGAATAGGTAATTAAAACTTAAGTAGGTTAATCTTGATAAGTGTAAAGTATAAATCTAACAGAAAAAGTGTACTCCGGGAAACGTTCTAATAATCTTCTGCGACCCCAAGGGTAAGTGTGACCATCAACAAACAGTAAAAATATATTATTTTCTAATATCGTGGCTAGTTTGTACCCAATATTGTATTCGCGGAGATTTGACACCATCACGAGGTTCAGATTTTATAACGTCGGTATAAGCACTATGACTGTTTGTAAACAACACGGACCAACACGGACCGCGGTATTAAATGACACTCTCTCCTAAACAGTAACCACGATACCGATCAGAAACGAAACTATACGTCACCGCGGGCTAAAGGTCTTGCGTGCGCGGTTTATCTTTAATCCGTTTTCGATTCTTAATGTCTCATCCGTATTTTATTATTATACTATATAGTGCCTATTATTTCGTTTAAAAAGTCAACGGTCAAGTATACGCTCAAGTGTCGTGTGTTTTCCGTCCGATCGTGTGTAACTGCAGATAACTACAAGTACTATTACTATTAATTAGTATTCCGTGAAAATGATTTAAACACGAACATCTTTGTGAATAATATAATCAAATGATAGTATGAACAAATACGGTCGAGGACTCGATAAAAACTGTAATATAGAAACTGTGTATATATATATTATACAACAATAAATAAAATATTATAATTTATGATTTATTTTACAACATAATATAATTAAAACAGTTTTAGGAGATAGAGAAATAAACGATTTAGAAACTACAGACAGAAATGTCATCACTGTATCAAAGATGACAAACTTAATAAAAATATTACACATTATAAAAATATAGTATTAAGTTTTGCAATTATATTATTTAAATATATTATTCGCTGATTGAAGGTCTTCTTTATGCTTTCATTCTGTATAAATAATATTCTACATTCAATATTTATAGCTGTATAGGTAAATATTATAAATATACAAAATATTTACTCTGGTGTAGGATATTTTAGAAATAAAAATGACAAAAAGACATTGAGGGTGGTTAATAATATTCTATGAATACCACTATTTAACTGGTAGCTTATGCTTATCATCATAATAATAGTATGATGTTAAAGTTATGTACATTTAATGTATTTCAATAATACTGTTATGATTACACGGCGTTTTAGATAAGCAATTTAGGTACGCCACTGCGATAGGTCCATTTTTCCAGTATTCTATTAGTACTTATGAATAATATTATAATAATATCTATTAAAATACATTTAAGTACGGTGAAAGTAAATAAGTTTATGAGAGAAGAAATTAACAATATAAAATACATAATATTTCTATAATGACTGGTAACCTAAAATTACCTAATTATTATGAATACTAGTATTATTATATTTTATGGAGAACTGTACCGTAAGCCGTAGGGTATAAGCTTATATCAGTAAAAATGTCATAAATATCATAAATAAAGGTATATTATTCATAAACAGACTTAGATTATTTTAAGTCATATTTTTTTAAGCACCAAAAAATATTTATTTAAGGAGTAACAGAACGGGATAAGAGATTATGTTTATTTTTTGTATAAGTAATATATTGTTATATAAAGTGATTTATAGTAATACAATATAATATTATGTTATGTAATACAATTGAAACGTATTACAAAAATATGAGTAAAATAAATTAGTTTTGTACCGTCGTACACAGTACTTGTATACGAGCTTAACTCGTACTATTTTTATTGGACAATAATAGTAACTCGTGGAGTTAATAATTCATACTCAATTATTTTGGTTACACTATCACTACATGTTGACCTTTTTAAATAGATGAAACACTCGGTAATTGGATTATTTCTATAGTGATGTTTTCGCCTTTGAATAAATCAGAAAATCACAGGTAACACTATAAAGTATTTAATATTTATAACAAGTATAATATGATGGTTATATAATGTATACAGAATATAATATGTATTGTATACAATTAAAAGTAAGGTTACATTTTTCTCGACTCGTTTTTTTATTCTACCTTTAAAGTGGCTGTCTTTTACATTTATTTTCCATCAGAATAAAATATAAATAAAAAATATTTCAGGATGTTAAATTATACAAATGTGTTTTCCTTAAAAAAAAGTTCGATCGACTGCTTTGAGCTTTTATCGATATTATGTGTTATATAATATATTTTCATATAATTAGGTACCTATACTAATATTATGTGAGTATTGTGTACGAGTAGAAAATAAAAAAAGGACATGTTTCATCGTAGGTGAATTCTGAAAAAAATAATCGACGGTAAAATCACATTCATATGCAATCGGCATGGATTCGTGCCAAAATGGGAGGATAATATATCAGGAAGATGTTTTAATTTATTTTCTACACATTCAGTGAAGATTACTGCCTTGTAGTGAGATAATTCAAATGTAGTAACAATTCAATATCGAAAGTTTAATATATTTTATACAAAGTATAAACTCATGTCGGAAGTCGAAAATATAAATTATTTCACTATTGACTTGAACTTTTTTAAATTCAAATCCCACACAAGACGTATTTACAACCTCCGTACACCTACTACAAATATAACTTTATCAATAATCTACACATCATTATACTGTATTGTACTTAATCTAAATAATCAATATAACTATCAATATTTCGTTATGTACCTAAAAGGCAATAAAAGGGTTAGAAAATAATATTATTGTGCTGGAATACAATATTACAACGCATAACTAACCTAATATAGTAATCTATATAATATTAATAAAATCCAAACATCACTGACTCACTGATGGCTGTATCTCAAAAACTACTCAACGTACTTGAAATTTGGAACAGTGGTTCCTCTAATACTTTCACGGTGTAATAAGAAAGGATTTAAAAAAATGTCGAGTTTAAGCAGTTTAATTAATAACAATAATTCTTCACCGCCAATTATACGTATATTGTGCTGCACGGCACGGTGGCCCCCGGGCTTCCAACTACCTGCAACCTGACCTTTTTGTCCGTCAAATAATGTGTTTTATATCGGCTTGTATTTTTTTTTTTTTTTAAGATATGAATTGTTCCGAGAAGTTTATCGATAAAAATAATCTCCTTACGTGCACCCGAACGAATGTTCTTTTCATTTGTACGCCGTACTCCCAGCAGTTCGGACGCGCATGACATATACGTTACATGACGCATGACATACGTTATAATTTATATATTATTTAACTTGCCGTCCCACCCGGCAAATATTTAACATTAAATCGTGTGTATTTGGGCACCATGGTAAGTTCATAATTTTGAAGTTAAATATTTTTTGTCAAGTGTATATAGTTAATAAATAAATCAACGACAATTATGAAGTTAAGTATATACATAGTACTAGCTGTCCCACCCGGCGTTGCCCCAGTCAAAGATGAAATATGTAAGTAAGTGATATCAGAATATTAGGCACACGAAAAACATCGCAATGGTGGCCTGTGCCATATATGCATATGCCATATTCCTACTAATCATAATAGTTATAAGATAATATGTAACCATCGACAACTCTGTAAATAAACAGAGATTATTCATATATATCTCATCAAAAATAGCATTTTCAGTTTTTCCAGAATTTTTAGCGTATAATATGTACGTAGGAAAAACTGATACTGTAATTGATAATTAATAATATTGTAACCAATAGCAACCATTTATAAACAAAATACAAATTTTCGATTTTCATCATGAATTTTTAAATCCTTGTGTGAGCACCTCTTTAAATTATACTTAAATATACTTTTTAGGAACCTTCTCCGTGATATAATATTTCATTAAAAACAAAAAAAATAAGACAATTGGTTGAGTATAGTTTCCGAGAACATTAACATCAAATGTTTCAATTTTTGGTTTTATATATTAAGAAGATAATTTATCATGTGCACATTTTGGCAAAAAAATGTATGATAATAAACAAATCTTTAGCACATGCCGACGTCGCAATGTTTTTCATGTACCTACCTAATTCTGATTTCACTAACTTACGCACCTTGCGAGGTCCGTAGTCCACCGCAGGTGGATTGCCTATACCTGATTAATATACTGCTCGCATAATGTCCGTGATCCAGTGAGTCCAGTGGATTGCCTACCTGGGTGGTTTAGATGCGTGTAAATCACTTGAGGTTAATCTTAACTTAATATTTGGCTCAGGCAACACAGGGGTGAGACCAAATTGAATATTGTTGTAACGATATTACTCAGTTTATTATATCGTTGTAGAACTATAATGTTACGTCGGGAAATTGTCCAATGTTACTTAAGCGAACGGACGACGCGAGTACAAAATATTCGGATCGATTTATATTTGACGCCGTAAAAAACGTACGTGTCTGTCACTTTATCGCAATCGTACTTTTCGACAGTAGCCATGGAGTTTTGCATGTGGGGGGACGCCGCCGTGATGGTACCTATACTATACAGCTCCATATAGTTTGCATAATCCTCGACCTGGGTGCTTTTAAGGATTTGTCGGGCTGATAAAACACGAGATTATGAAATAGAGGGGTGAAGCCGCATAACGGTTCTTTGTGGAATACCGGATTGTATATTATTATGTTATGAGCTACCACACGCGCGCAGAGGAGTTCTGATTGGACGTGAAGAGCGCAATAGTGCATTCTCTTTGGCGGGATTTGATTTTCGGTAACGAGATTCCGACGTCGTCGGTTCTTTCCGTTTTCGGAGATCAGATGTCGCAGTGTGTGTTTGCTGCAGTTACACGCCTTCCGCGCGGACTCGCGAACGAACGTCTCTTAAATTGACAGCGAAGTATAATTTTTTATTCCATCTACAGTCGAACGACATTATCGCGGGGTGTAATAACTGCAGTTTTAAAGAAACATCGGATGTCAAGCTTATGCGCGTCGTATTGCGTTAAGTCGCAATAGCTCGAAAGGGACAATCGATATTATTATAATAGTGACTAATAACATAATATTATAATTGAAATACGTAAGACATTATGCGAATGTCTAAATTTTACACATAATATTATGGTTTATTTCGATACTTTTGTGAATGCTCTTAAAGTTATTTAAACTGAGAAATCCTTATTATTTTTCTTAAAAAGTTGTTAAAACTACTGAAGTTATCCAATATAATTATTAGGTTTTGAAATATTATAATTAAAAAAGTAATTATTTAAGTTGTTTGGGTAAACCGAACTGAAAGATTTTAAAAATGTTTTATAAGTTTGTTTAAATTTTTTTTTAAAATATAAATGTTTAGATTATCTTACAATCTTTATCTAACGTTATTTGAAGAATAATAATCTGCCAATATTATACTCCGTACATAAAATCCTAAGTCAAGGTATGTCATTTAGGTATTGTATTAAGGTTTTATTATTTATTATTATGTTTTATTACTCTAGAATGAAGTTTAATCTCTAAATATACAGCATAATATTCAGATTCATCAATTATAAGTATTAGATTTTTAATTTAAACTTATGAATAATATGATCATTATACTTAACGAGGTAAAAAAAAAATAAACACAAAATAATTTTTTTATTCATATTTATAATGTGTAAGTGGTTTCAATTTTAATTTATTTTGATTAAGTAATATTTAATGTTAAATTATAAATAGATAATATTAGATTTATATGATATAATAATAATTTGTTTTACGTGATAAATGATAACTTCTATTATTCTAATTTCGTTCATAATCATTACAGTAATATATTATAATAGAAATAGGAAGATTTTAAGTATGTTATATGTTAATATTTTAAATATGTAATACTACATTGTTATATTCTGTGATACTACATAATATTACATTACCTACTTAAATACTTATGACTTATGAGTAATGTATAAATCTATATTTATCTAACTCTTAATTATAAATACATATCACTTTATTTTTGTTGGTTAATAATACAAGATTGGTAAATACCATTAAATGTAATGTGCCGACCGACCTTAATTTTAATGAAATCAAAAGAATTGAAAACAAAGTAGGTATAATAAGACTGAATAAGCAAAACGTTCTTGTTTAAATAATACACATAATGCCAATGAAGAATCAGTTTTTAGAGGCTATACAATATTTACAAACGCAATTCGATTATTCATTTAAAATCAGTATAAAAGTTTTAAATAAAGCTTTGTTACCTTTTGTATATTATATTTTGAACGGAGAGTCGAATCTATTGGTTTAACAGCGATGCGTTTTTTTTTATGGTATCACTTTTATGGGTTGCAGGAGGGAGTGCTTTAAAATCCTTAATAGACCCAAAATAGATTGGGAATTTGATACAAATGGTACTCCGAAGAGGTAATTTTTTAAAGTAGTCGTTTTCCAGAAAATCGTGAAAAACTATCAAAAAACACTCCACTTTAACAGTAAGGTTAGGTAGAGCCATGAAAACTGGGTACGACGAAAACTTCTCGTATTATTTTTTAAATTATCAACTATCTTCCTTACTCACATTCGATTGTCACTGATCATTTAATTGTAATATTGTATTCACGTAATTTAATATCCGTACATTCTGCAACCATGAAACATTTTTGGGATTTAAATTTTAATTTACAGAATTTGCTTTAACATTTATTTTAATTGTATTTGTTTTCGTTTTAATTCTATTTATAGTTTATGAGCCAACAATCATTTAAATACAATAATAATTATAATAATTATTGCATAATTTTAGAGCATTTGTAAACGTTCTAGTAAACATTTTAGAAAACCAATAGTTTTCAAATCCAATACTTCATATATTATTGTTGCTATCAAATGTTTAATATTATAATACAACACCGAATGCAGTCAAGATTAATAAAGCGAGACAAATGTGTAACATACGTTTTTTGTATTAAGTCAGTGAGGTCAGATTATGAATGAGGGATTTATTGGTTTTACGATGACACTTATGAGTTATTTGAGCAGAAAAATTTGTCAAAGAGTTTTATGGATGTCGTCTTTCCATTATTATTTACTCATTCATATTATGCGAATACGGCATAACATAATATTACGGTTCTTTAGAAAACAATTTTCGGATTCGTGTAATTTTTTGAATACTGAAAAAATTGAAGGGTAATAATACAAGCAAGCATCTGTTTTTGACACATCTTGAAAATGTTTAGTTCAACCAATAAGTACATGATTAATTTCTGATCAAATTATAGACTAAGAATATTATGATATCATATGTATTGGAACAAAAATCAGACGTATACTATGAATGACATACTTTGAATAGAATTATTTAGCTACTTACCATGTTCAACCAAGCATTTGTTATGACTATTTGATTTTTTTCATCCTAGAACAGAATAATGGTAATATAAACAATAGCATGATTAATAAATATTAGAAATTAAGACAAAAATCAGTAATCACACAATATAAGACAAAAATAAAAAAATGCAAGCTAGTAAAAATTGTGAATAATATTAACAAATTTCATTTAAATAATCTTTTGAATCATAAAAAATATATATAATACAACAACACAAACATAGTAATACTGTGCTATGACTGTGTAAAAGTAATTTCACAGCTATTAGTGTCATAATAATAACGGAATTATAAAATATAAAAAAATAAAATACATTTTTGAGTTAAAAATAAAAAGTATTTCCAATTGAGTAATTCAGAAGACTATCATGAGCAATAATGATAATAATCCGTATAAAAAAATATTCTTAAAAACGTATATTATTTTATTTATTATTGTTATAACAATTTGTATATTATTTTTTTTAATTCTTCGAGTGTTGCAGACTTTAAATTAAAGGTTTATTCTATGCACTTTGAATGAAAAAATGGATGTTTATTTTCTATCTGGTACTTTATATCATTTCTCACTTTATTTTATATCGACTATTAATCAATATTTCAATAAAAATGCCAATAACTCGTAACTATAATATTATAATATATACAAAAAAATTGAATAGTTAAGTTGCTAAAATCAAAGAACGATAACATCCTGAAAATTATTTCAAAAATACATCTTTAATAATCTGTAATACATAATATTATTCGACGTAAGTACGTGTATTTTTTTTTATTGTATTTTGATCACCGAGAACACCGAGCAAAGAATAAAAATAAAACTTAACAGCCGTATCGGTAAGTGCTCGTACTCTCTTTTTACTCGGAACCTGAACACACACACACAATATCGTTGGTAATAGGCTTGGGTCTTGTAATATTGAATTGTATCGAGATCGATTTGAGACGAGTCATTTCAGACGACTTTACATTTCGTACGTCTCCCCCGTTTGGGTTTACTGGAGTAAAATTGGATCTGATGCTTATAAAGCCGTAGTATGATCGGTGTAAGCTGCCAGAGTATTTTTTCCGGATAAGTTTATTTTTGGAGTGTCAAAGGTATAAATGTTATAAATAATAGGTGACAGATCACTGCCCCGTGGGACATTCACATTTGTCTTGTGGTAGGAAATAAAAAGGAGTTGTTTGTATTTCACTAAAAAAAATCTATTTTCCGGGGAGGGCTTCCGAACGAGGTTCTAATAAGGAGCGGGTAAAAAAGATTTAAGTGTGAATAATAAACCATACAATAAACATTAAATTTCGGACGTGAAATAATATGCTTTGACTCGGTTACCTTTTTATTCGGCTGACAGTGTAGTGTATTTGCTATCAGCATTAGTTTTGAAATAAATACGTTTGACATTCTACTGATATAAAACGTAGCTACTAATTTATTATTTCATTCGACACTGTCAACAGTATACTGTACTATAAATTATTATATGATTGGCGGCTGTAGTGGTCGAAAAGTCGTGTGTTACGGAGACGTGGGATTTACTGACATGGCCGACAAAATAATAGCTTTGGACTGATCACTTTTCAATTTGTTAATGGCGTCCGCAGTTACTTTGTATATTATACAATAAAGATGAATTATTGATAAATAACTGAATAATATGAAATAATAAATTGCATCTAATTTATGTTTCAACGGTTATTATCATAGAGTCATCAGCTATAATAATTATTTAAACTAGGTGTTAATTACTTTTATTTGTTTGACTTTTTTTTAAAATAACATTTTAGACAGTAATTTCTATAAATACCGGTAAAAGATATTGTTACTTTAATATTATAATAAAAATACAGAGTAATGTGTTAGGTGTTAAAGAGTATGCACTTTTTTTTTTGTTAGCTACTAATGAATATTTGTTATTTCAAGTTCGTGTATTTGTTATAATTTATAATAAATTAATTTTCAAAACATTTAATTTTCAATGGTTCTAGTACTAATAATTATGTATATTTTCTATTATATATTATGCATAGTACTTTGACGGCCAAAGGTAGAAACACTAACTGAAATTTTCACTATAATTGGGAAATTCACATAAAAAAAAAATAATAATAATAATAAAGAAACACGGGAATATTTACGTAAAATCAGTTTATGATGAAATCGAATTTGTATTTTTTGATCTTATTCAAAAATTAATAACTATAGACACTTGAAATGTACATGAAATAATTATATTTAAATTTTCAAAATTTTCTGTCTCTTTTTTTCGATTTATGTTGATAAAATGTTTGTTTACACCTACGTCAAAAACTTAAAATGCAATGCAACGTTACTCATAAATTGTTATTATACTCATTAAAAAACATCACAAATGCAAAGGCTTAATTTTTTTTGTAAGCGTTTGAAGTTAAAATGTTGTCAAAATCACGAAAATACATAATTATTTTTTAGGTAGATAAATATTTCATCATATTTATACAATTTTAAATTTATAGTAAAGTCTGGGACATTTAATTATACGGTTCTAATAAGTTTTTCTTACAAATAATGAAAAATAAATATGCATAGTTTTTTTTATATTCCATGAATTCAGATTAAATTGGATATTTAATTGAAAAATATTTCATTTATCAATCTTAGTTATTTTGTTGTAATTAAAAAATGATTAAACGTGGGGACTTTTAATTTTTTGCTAGTATGTTGTTATACATACTTATATTATAATTATATTCTATAAAAAATTACATAAAAAAATTATATAGACTGATTTTAAGTTATTATAATATACTCATGAATCTATTCACACTGTTATATTGTATTTTGATTTATAACGCGATAACAATAATATATGAGATATACAATAATATTAAAATAATTATTGTGTAATATACTCGATGTTTTTGGTAAAAATTAGTTCTCCTACTGTCTTAGGTACTTATAGTTATTATTTAAATAAATTATAAAATATCCATAGTAACAGACGCTGACCTACTAACCATCTCCATTACTCCTCAGAATAGTTTTTAGTATTCAGTGATTTATCTGATGAATTAAATTGCAAACTTCCATTTCGCAGTGACCCACTGAATGACGAGTTATACTCAAAACCTACTATGTAGAGCATAGAGATTTTTATTATGTGTTTAAACTTTAAAATATATAACAGCTGCTGTTAGTCTACAAACTTAGTATAATATATTACACAAACTATATATTATATTTAACTGCGATTCACAGTCATTACGAGTCAATTTTAATGTTCAATAATATTAGATCGATCACATAGTATCGTGAAAAACTGTTTCATTAATATAATATTATTTATGATTTTTATGTAGCGTCCTTTCAAACTGTGTCTTGGGTGGGCTGAGATTGAAATAAATAATACAATATCAAAAGCGTCGGTTGATCGATCGTAGCTCGTAAGGAGTCTATAAGCCCGACTCCAGTCTTGACACAGTCTTCGTACACGTTGTTTTTGTCTTTAAAGTCAAAATTTATTGTAATATTGCTTATAAAATGTACGATTTGCATTGTGTTAAAGTCAAACCCTGTCGACCGATGCTATTGATCTCGGACACCTAGGCGACCACTAGGGATTTTTAGCAACGCGATCCGTTCCTCGCAAAACGTTAGGTAGGAAACTCGTCTAGACAGCTCCGCGGGGGAATAGGTTTGTAAATTATTTTAAAATATAGCTTGAATATTTAAAGAATATGTTTATTAAGAATTTATTTCGAGGTCACGTTTTTGGTTATCATTTATTATTTATTAATCTCCACACAGCTAGTGTATCCATGCAAATGCGTTACACGTTCAATGTTGTTGAATATTACGCAGCGAGTGAATAATAAATATTTTTATATATTTTCTTTGATAATGATTTACAGTGAGTTGTAAGTCGGTATTCTATTTTTGAGTTGCTGAAATATTTGGACGGTTTATTGATATACCGATCGATAAACTCGGTATTACCTACTGATATAGTTTTATACTGTCACAATATTTTTTTTACTAGCTCGCTTAATATTCTTAATCTTAAATATATGTATGACTATATAATATGATGTAAGTTTTTTATACTTATCCGTATAATTTAAAATATTATGGCGATGTCAAAGTACAGTGTGCTTCTTTACAATTTTAATGTGTTAACATTCATATGAATATATCAAAATGTACTCTTCTTTCAACACCGAAACCTAGGTTTATTGAAAATTTACTATACATGCATTTTAAACTTTTTATCGAACTTTTATTTGTTCACACTTTTGTTTGGTAGTCAAACCACAATATAATTTGAATTTTTAAATAGCAATATATTTTTTCTACATTTGAAAACTATCTGCCACTAACATTTTTCTAGAAATAATTTATTTCAGACAATGAAATTAAAAATATAGGTTGCCGTTTAAAATCAATAGTTATTATAGTTGATAATGGATTCACTAATAAACATAAAAGTAGAACAACTGGGTCATTATATGAGATAACAGTGGAATCGCACGTGTTTTATATTTTTTTAACCAAGAACATTTTAAAAACAAAACTAAGTTTGTTCAAAAAGGAGGAACGTATTCCTGTAAACAAAAAAAATGACTCTGTCAATTTGTTGCGACGGACCGTCACTCGTCGTATCATATTATATTATCATATATACTATATATACAGCGAGTGACGATTGCAATAATCACATTTCAAATGTACACGTGAATTCGTCGATCATTAGTTTAGGCAGTATAGTACGTTAATACGATTATTATTATGATTTGCTTAGCCATTTCAAAGTAACTATATACGAATTGACGCCAACGCGCTGTTTGCTTTCGTACCGAGCAAATTGCACTTTACACTATTGTGCCACACAATAACGTTTTACGATCGAATAAAGTGTATATAGCCAAAGTATATACGAACCACGTCTATTATCTGCTGTAGTGTGATGCCAAATGTAACTTCGAGTGGATCGGATTCGTTGGACACAGGTCTCTCCAGAGGGTTGTAATCTATTAGGAGGTCATCCAGGAGTTGCCTCTCGAATTTACCTTGAACGCTTTCTGAAACACAATGAACATAAAAAAAAACTTAAGTAATGATCTCGATGTTTGCACAAGATATAATACTATGTGAACACAAGCTGCACTTGTCAAAATCATAACGACAATAGTAATAATATGGATAATAGTAATAATATGGATTAAGATTTACGCAGTATTGTTCAACAATACTGGTTTCAAACTTAAAACTATAGACGGTAGGTATAGGCATTCAATTATTTTACCATCATTGAAATCTACAACCAGGTATATATTGTTGTTTGATAACTAAACAGTATAAGACTTCACTTTGCTCAAATAAGTTTTTGACATTTTGTATTTCATTGTTCATAAACTATAAGCTAAAATATAAATTATTTTAAAAATGAAGGGTTGATGTAGTCGCATATTATTGAGTCTTGTTTGAGTTATTATTTGGTTAAAAAAAACCTTTATTTTTTTTATTTTTCATGTGTTATTGAGAACAGGGGGATAAACTGGTGTTGGCATTGCTTCTATTAATTTTTACCAAGCACCAACTAAATTCACTTTCCTTCCAGGTAAAATATTGAAATTAAAAGTGGCAAGTGGCCCACCGATCAATTTCATTTCGGCTCACGAAAATCGAATTTATTTTTTGTTCGTATAATATAGGCTTGCTATATTGAGAACTTTTTTTTTAAATTATAGAAAATAATATTTAATTTACCAAGTGCAATATCCAGTCCACCACAGACGGATTTCACATCTCGGTCGAACTAGATCACAGAGTGAGGTGAATCGACGCCGTTTTGTCCTTTAACTGTAAAGGTACACGCTTAACATTTGAGATACACCAATAATTATACAGCGTCGTAATTTATATTTATTCATTTTTTTCCCCGGGCGAAGTCGGCTGTACAGTTAGTTTAGTCATAAAAGGAAATAAACATACATTTGATGAGAACATTTCTATCAACAGAATTATTCTGTCCAACGTAGCACTACAACAATATGGTTGTGGAATTAATGATTATACTATAATATAATATTATAGATATTGTCCGTCAATCTGTCTCATCAATTATCACAATACTCGTGACTGCAAGACGCTGTACATTTATAAAATACAATAAGCTGTACAAGCAACCTTTAGCCGCAAAAAAATGAACGATTATAAAAAAAACCAGCCCCGAATATACAATATGTATCTCGGTTTTAGTGTACCGGCAAATTTGTATATATATGTTCCCGGAAAATCAGAGACGGTGTAAACCACTGCAGGCTTTGTAAACTAATTCGGCCGAGACGCAGATAATCCGCCTGAGGTGGTTAGCAATTGGTATATTTGCAAACGTGGTTAAAACTACACACTAAACAGTTCTGATATCTCTTAAAACAGTTTTGAAATTTTCGTCAAAACAGTGTATAGTTTTTGAGTATAATATAAGCTACGAAGTACAAACATAATATACATTTATTTATATATAGATTATAATAAAGAATTGATAAGTCTATTTTATTTTCGTAACCAAGACGACCCTATATTATGTACCTAATCAATCAAAAAATTTAATATTTGATCGAGCCAAAACAAAATTTATGGGTGAGCCATCCCGTGGCAAGAACGAAGAGTTGAAAAACAAATCTATGAAAACTCGAAAGAGTCTCGAGGAATAGGCGTGCAAGATTCGATGCCAATCGGTTCAGTAGTTTCCAAGTCAAATATTCGCTCAAATACGTGTATCGATTATATTATTATAATAATTAATAGTATAAAATATTTGACGTGGTCGGGACGAGGCCCGCGGCGTGCAACGCAAACGGTCAAAATTATCGTCGACGATAATTATTATTTAACTTTTCACTGTTGACATTGTTTTTTCCTCGATGAGTACGATGTATAACGATCGATTTTAGCGTATAAACGTTGCGGGGAAATCGTGTATCACGTTGTTGACCGCGACTGACGATTTGAATAGCGAAAAATTCGAATCTCTGGACAATTTTACCGGACAAGCTTTTCGTGCTTTCATTTTTTTTTGGTTTTGCCCCGCACAATATAAAGTTATTATTTATTGTCGGGGAATAACTTTTTCTTTTAATAAATTATCCTTTTAATGTGTCCTCTCTGCCCGGCCCATTGAACTCTCTGGCAAAAGTTGGCGTTTGCCGGTGTTCCCTTTTCAAACCCTCTGTTGCCGCAGAAAAGCCGGTAAAAGTCGTCGTCGTCGCGGTACGGTCCATAATTAAACTCCGTGCCCGCCGTGGAAATCTCGGGCGTTAGCTCGCCAGATGTCGTATGGACAACAATCAATAGTCGTAGTGCCCGTATTTTCTGGACCACTTTTGAGATGATAAAGTTTCTTGCCTACCTCTCCCTCCGTCCGCGGTTCTCCGGGTCTTTCTCTAATTCTTGGTTTTTTTTTTTTGTTTTTTTTATTTCTTCGGACGTTTTTCCCATTGCCGTTGAGTTATGACGCCGCTCACAACTTATAAACAATATAATATATATTATATATATTATACGTACACGTTTTGTATATGTAAACTTATGTGCTTATGAAATGTGTACAACGGCCGACAAGTTTTAAGTTTTCAAATTTAAAAGTGATTTTCTAAATTTTTTTTTTAAAAATATTTCAACAAAAGTTTTGTAAAATTAAACATATCGATTTACTATAGAGAAAACGGTTTTGGTTTATTTCCCAGAGGCGATTTTATCATAAAAATATTGAAGGCTGTCAAAACTAATGTGGATTTTTTGCTCATTCCGATAGTAAATATAGTACTTTGTTACTTTTTAAAATTGATTTACTGCGAGAGATTTTTAAAGTCTTACTTATAAATGGTGTGGAATACCGCTTTATCTATGTGTATTGCAATATTATAAATAATAAATGTTTAGACACTATAATTAATACATTATTACACAACCTATGTTGTTAAATAGACATTTTATCAAACTTTTTATTATTTTCTTAGATAATCTATGGACCCATAAAATATGTTGAAAATATTGTTACACAATTTTGAAATTTTCCAACAAAGTTAAACTTATTTACTTGGTAAAACAAGTAATAGGTTCCAAAGTTCCAAGTTCTGACAAATAAATCAAGATATATTGCATTGAATGATTTTATAAAATCAAAACACATTATTATTATTATTTCAGTTTGTATTTTATCGATAAAAAACTACATTATAACTTATTACAACGACGGAAAACGAACGAAAGCAAATTGGCAATAAAGCAGACTATTATTTTCACACTTCATATAATAACACTCTCTTTTTTTTAAGGTGAAACTTTTAAGTGATATTTTCATGCTCTAGTTCTTATATATGAACATATATACCTACCTATATTTTGAAAATAAAATAAACAATTATTTCAACATAGATGATGCTTAAAAACGTACTAGTCTTTGGGTAATAACTCAGGAAAATTACTAAAAATTTAAAAACAATTAAACTGTCAAAACCATAATTATTGAGATGTATTTTTAAATGTATTTTTAGGTTTGAACTTTTAAATTTTGAAGTGTATCAAAAATCTTATTAAAATGTGATGTAAAGTAGTCCCTTGAAGTAATCTTTTTGAATTTAATTATAATATTGAAACTTTACAACATTTCTTTGGTGGAAGTTCCTCGATCAGTAATTTATACGTCCGACGTTTTTTTTGCATACAACACTGGCAAAGTAAAATTTGTGTCAGTTACAAAATTATAATTTTTTCTTATTGTTCCGTAATAAAGTTTTCACGTAATAAGAGAATAAATATGGTATATTAAGAAACTTGCAGGTATAATTATAATTAGAAAAACATTTTTTTTTTTTTTTTTTACCAAAACAATTAGTTATACGGATTATGAATTTTTGAATAGGTTATAATAAAAACATTATAAATTGAATATAATACATAAATAATAATATCGTTTAATCTACACCTTTATGGTTGTAAATTTAACAATGCCGTTCGACTTTGTATATTTCGAAAAGTTGCGAAATAAATGGTCTGATAATGTTGTTTGTGGCAACTTTATATTTCCATGTTCATTTTAATGAAATTTATAGTACATTTCCGTACCATAAAAAAAAGGTTGGTTATGTTAGTTGAATTAAATTTAATAACGAACCACGTACAATGTTTAATTCTTATTTCATTTTTTATCCTGAAACACGATATTATTAATTCGTTAAATAGTTATAACAAAGCCGTTTATAAATCCGTACACGATGAACATGGATAATAATTATTATGAATCATAAATACGTTAAATAATTGAAAGCCATTAATATTTAACGATAAAGTTATCGTTTTTATACGGTTATTGTTTTGTGGATTTTTTTTAATGGGGATTATGTGGTTCATATATTTTACAAGTGTGTGGGCGTCGGGCGAGACCTGCAAGGCTTATTATAGTATAATGGTTTGTAATAAAAACATTTAAAAAAAATGCAAAGGACAGAGGTCTAAATAATCTTATTTCTATGGGAGAAAATCAATAATATTTAAGAATATTAAAAAAAAAATCAATAAATAAATAAACTTCTGTTAAAATTATATTCATCATTTTATACAGATTTATTTCAACTAACTAATTTTTTTCCTTGTCAGTTGTCAATTATTATTTTGATAATTATCTGGTAGAACACTCGTCCAGAGTGTTATTGATGATATACCTACATTATACATTTTATTTGAGTACGTGTTTCCCATGAAAATTAACGTTTAGAATAAATGTGGAATTTGGCATATATATGCTGGACAAAGGTTGAAAAGTTAGCGCTTATCCTTTTGTTTACACAATAAATAAACAGTTTTGTCAGTTGATAATGCCACGTGATGACACAGATGCTTTAAGTAAGCTATTTTGTAGTGAGATTATTTTCTATATTTAAATAATATAATATTTTTATTATTTTTTTTTGGCACATCTAGTAATAATTTGACGTTATCTTAGCTATTTTGATTTTGTAATGAATTCTAAAATAAATATTTAGAAGCACGTCTCCATATTATCAAATTTAAGCCATCGATAATTATTGTCGAAAACCGTTGAAAATGTTTCATCTAACTGCAGTGTTTAATACAATAGTTTTTCGCATAATATGATAATTATTTATAATTAATTTTATTTAAAACTTTTTCAAACACCAATATATTCCTTCACGTATTTCTTCCATCTTAGACGAGTTCCTAACACCAATCATATTCACTTAATAAAACATAACTTTACCTACTTATAATGCAATTCATTATATTCGTGCAACGTATATATATTTTTTTACCGATTACACTGAAATCTCATGTATTGTTAAAGATGAAAATGTTAAAAATGTTTTACAATATTCTAACTTGTAGTCACTTATGCAACACATATTTCAATAGAGATACCTATTTAATTTTAAAAATTGAGTTCAATCATCCAATAAAATGTTGAAATACCTACTTAATGCATAAAAACTTTAATCATATTATTTTAGACAAGAATAACATTTGGTATATAAGGTACTGATTGTAAAAATTTCAAGTCTTAATTCAAAAAATGGCCATTTTTATAGAATGAAACCTCAATAAATTTTGTAAGTCTATACAGAGCTATAAAACCATCGAGTCTATTTGAAAATTTAATGATGCTTAGAACGTAATAAAATAAATCTTCACTTCTTGTTTCAAGTCTCTTCTCGCTATAACCATTATTTTCAGAATTATTACGAACTCACTACCAATTATATAAATAGTATTATACTATTAAGCATACAGTAAATTCAGAATTTTCTTTTAGAGTATTATTTGTCTTTGACAAGAATTGAATTTCGAATTTGCGTCTAAAATGAATTCATTACTTACAGTTCATTAGTTCAATACTTCAATCACTTCAATTATTTAAAATAATTAATGGAAATAAATTATTAAATATCTCTTATTGTAATTTATATATATACACATATTTATACGATTTTTTTCAATACACGTGACATTTTTACTATACATTAAATTGATGATTTATTTATTTTCGAATGAGTTTATTTAGGAACATAATTCATTTGGTTTATCTTTGTGTTAATAAATTTAATTGGATGTGGATAAAGCTCCTCTGCAATAATAAATAAGCATTGAGTATCCCAATTTTTTTTTTATAATAAAAATAATTATCCAACGAACAAACATATATAAAATGATATTTATTAAAATATTTGGTAACATACGAAAAAAAAATAATACATGAATTAATTGGATATGAATGTGATATATCATATGAATCACGTTATATTATGTTTCATAATGAAATCTGCTACCTTGACAAAAAATAAAAGTTGCTAAATAATTTTTAGCCGCAAAATGTAGGTTTCCTGTGGTATAAACCGAAATAATGATTAATTAATATTGGAATGAAGAGTTTATCTTTTAGACATATTAAATTACGAGGGCTTAATTACTCGTTTGACAAGTAATAAACCATGTACAAAAACACACATACCTAATATCAGTGATGTGAAGTTTATTCAGGAATATACGTCATGGTATGCATTGTGATTACAATTTATTATTACGATAGGGTTCAAAATATAATAAAACGGATACCTACGCAAAATATAATATTATATACCCTCAATATTATAACAACAGGCAACAAGATATTGAAAAAGAAATCCCAAGTAGCTTATACAAAAATAATTAGCTACCGGATTAACTAATTTGATGTGATGGATATTATATATTAGTAAAATAATATAATTAATAGACAATATACAAGACTATTTAATTATTATTATATAGACTAAGTGGATAAATTAGAGTTTCTAAACGCAAGAGTTCAATTAAAATCACAAAAGAAGTTTAATATTATTAATTATTAATTATTTCATAGTAGGACTTATGATCCACTATCTTTAATTGTCATCGCGTAATAAATAATACGTCATATGCACGTACACAAAAACACACGCAATTTAGCAAATCGTTATCGTTACTTTAAAGTGTCAACTAAAGAAGTAAAGAGTATGACATTTGTCTTTAACACCTCGTCTCGGAGGAAAGTCTTTAACGATATAATATGAAAAAAATAATGACGGTACTTTAAGAGGACAAAATGCGCCAGTATCCCCTACGGCTTTTCCAGAAGAAGAAGAAAATAAAATATATAAAAGTATCCACATAAACGTTGCTGTGCGAGAGTCGTCCAGGTGTGTAGGTATTGTAGGCAATTTTGTGTGGTGAAAGAATTTTTCGCAACGAGAGATAAGTTAACGATCTGGCCACTCTGACGTTAAAGACAGAAGTTTAAAGCGGTCGGTTTTTAATGTTATTATATGGAAATGTTTATATATATATATATTAAAAAAAAATATAATAATAAATGTTATAAAAAAACAAAGTATTTCTTTTAAATATTAAAAACTGAAAGGCGAAAAAAGAAAAGTAATTAACTGTCGTATTTATTAAAAATGTAAGCTCTAATTTTTAAATTTAATTAAAACGAAAGAAATACTTGAAAATGACAATGTCTCCACGGCTCTACCACATAAAATGCAATAATAATAGGTAATAATAATAATCATTATAATAATAAAAAAAACAACATCAAACTGAGTTGACAATCATAAAACTATTGTTTATTCGGCTTATGATTTAAATTAAATCTTAGAGTATAGTCAATATTATTATGAATTGATTTAGATACATAATATATTTATGGCGAGTATTAGAATACACATTTATACTTGAATAAATATATACAGAGTATAATGTCTCACTGCGTTCATCTTTGTCAATACCGCTGTTTCCTCGTTCGTTTTTTGATACCGTGATGACGGAAGATCTTAACCGTCTTAGCCACCAATAATATTATAATAATTAATTCAACTTTTCCTTTAAGTACTTAAACTCAGAACAAAAAAAAAAAAAAATTGGATGATTTATTAATTTATATTAAATAAAAAAAGTTGTGTAAGTTTAATGAAGAATAAGATTTTAATAAAAATAAAAAGTATACTACGTTTATAATTTGCATGGAATTCTATCACGAGAATATAAGAAAGTATCATATTATTTTGTTTTAATAGCCCGGAATAATTTCTTAAATAATATCTGATTGAAAAATATAGATTTATTTTTCTGGCTTTCAAACGTCGAATGAATATTTTGTTTACTTACGATTTTCATTTAATTAAGTCAAAATTCCACATGACGTTTGAATATAATAGTATTAAAACAAAACTATAATTTGATTATACTACAAAGGTTGAAATACCTAAATAATATGGTAAACGTTGTTACTAAAGCATGAAAACGCAGTTATTTTTACTTTTAATTAATGCAAAACGTTAAGTGAAAATATTCAAATTTAAAGCCATTGTATTAATTCAGTATTTTAGCTAGGATTATAATTAGTTATTATAAGATAGAAAATGACACTTAATTCGTATAGAAGTAATTACTTAAATTAATTATTTAAATTCGAAATGAACTGTTGGCTGCAAGTGTGCAGAAACGTGAAATTTACAAATTACGTGTTTCGGCTATATTATTTGCATACGGCAATAATAATTATTGCTGTAGGTATACTCAGTTGTGGTGTAGAAAATATATACGAATTGAGTTCTAAAATATTGTTGATTGTACGTTTGTAATGTGCGTGTGTATTCCGCGTCCAACGGTCGGTACAATAACGAACGGAACAAATAAATGTGTTAATCAAACGTTTGGCATTAGTACCTGCAGTGTAGGTCCTTGAAAATGTGTCTAATTATTGAGAACAATATTAACGATTATGACGTACCTATTATACGTACCTAATCTAATGTTTTAATCACACCCCGACACCAACGTCCCAAAGCGTAGAAATTATTAGAATATTATGAGAGCTTGTTAGACTTAGATCGTTAATATTTGAGTTAGTAATACTCTCAGTTTTGAGAGATACGAAATTCACAATACGTCGAACGTCTTGTTCGATAAAATATAATAGAAGAAGCAAAAAAAAAGAACAATACCATAATCCTTGTATGGGTACCTGGACACATAGGAATAGAAGGCAATGAAAGGGCTGATAAACAAGCAAAATTTTCAAACCACTCAAATAACATACAATACATCAACATAGGTCAGTACTCAGACGTTAGAAATCAAATTAAACAAAACACAACCTCCCTTTGGCAAAGCATATGGAATATTCAAACAAACAAATTAAACCAAATTAAAAAAACAGTAAAAAGATGGAAAAGAAACTCGAACATAAGTATACCAAACGAAAAAAAATTAAATCGAGCCAGAATTGATCATACAAGAATGACACACGGATACTTGATGGCAAAAGATGACCCACCCATATGTCAAGCATGTGGCACCACGCTCACAATTAAACACATTTTTGATGAATGCAGATCATTCAAAACACAAAGAGAAGAACTAAACATAAGTGACGACGTCGGAACAAGCTTAGGCCCTAACCCGGAAAACGAAATCAACACAATAGAATTCTTAACTGCAACTAAATTATTAAATTTACTTTAAGATAAAATACTAATATTGTAAAATTATATATATATGTACCTTTTTTTTTGTATTTAATGTAACGCTAATGGCCTCAGCTGTCGAAGCAGAAATTTAAACTTAAATTTAAATTTCAAGATCAATAAAAAAAAAAATAAAATAAAATTTAATATAATAGTATCAATAGCAATCGTAAAAGTTTTAAATATAAAATCAATATAGTCATATTTTTTTCCATATTCGTGCGTATGACATTAATTTTTATAATTTTAAATAATCGAACATCAGATTTGTGTTTTTTTCTGTTTAGTAGTAACTATATATTATCATCAATACCTATGTAAATCGACTAACTCAGACATTCAGTGCTTGCGAACATGTTTCGTGTTCAAACTAGTTGGGATGAAAATATGAATAATATACTATTAGTAAATGTTATTGTATGTGATCATAATTTTTGTAGACAACACAATCGCATTTTATATCTAATGTGATTCGTAAATTGACTGCATTTTGAAACATTTTGATATTATCTAATGGTTTTGTATATTATGGTTTATTCAGGAAATTATTCATTGTACATTTTAATGAAAATATTATTGATAATTGTATTGTTGTTACAAATTGATAAACATTGAAGTTCTAGGACATAATAATAATAATATGACAATTAATTTAAATTCCAATATCTGATGAACATAACAAAACATATTATTATATTATTAACAAATCGTATTGTAGGCTTTTATATACACAAGTGTGGTATGATTGATGCAAATTCTTTACCTTGTAATTTCTTTTATACCTACCGATGTATTTTAAAATTCTGAGTGGAGTGTTGAATTTAATGTTTGTTTTTATTTTGTATTTAGTATTACTGTAATGTTTATGTTTAACAGCATAATATTTTATAGTAGAAAATATGCTTCAACCTTCGACTTTGAGTATGATTTATAATAGAAAAACAGATCTAGTTGTTTTTTTAGCGGACAAAAGTAAATAACTGTAGGTAATTTTCTTAATATACGAGGAAAATCAGATTTGGAAATTATTTTCCAATTATTTATAAATAATTGATTTTAAGAATAAAAAGAGCTTGAAAATGTTATAAAATAATTCTAATCAATTTTTATTATAGAAATTAAAAAACCCAATAACAGCTAGTGATATTATATAATATAGGTATGCGATTCATTTATTGCAAAAATCCGTTCAACCTACTAATAGAAAAATAAGATTACTAATGGAAATATTAATATAATAATACGTATGATAAAATGGCCATTAAAATATAATATATGGTCGGATCGTTTTCGCTCTGAATTGTTTTTCAGTATCGAGTTTATATATTTTAACACATCTTCTATAATAAAATCCGCCCATTACATCACCGCAATTATTACAAGAAACATTCGACACTATTCTTATACAGCGGAGCGACTTCCTAGTTTTTTTTTTTTTACTTTTTGTTTATCAAAACCTAGTAAAATAATTAAAATCTGGTATATTATTTTGTTTTAATCAGACCAGCAAGTAACTTCAGTACCTTAATTTTAATTAGTTTTATTAATTTTTACTCGACACTCAAGAGTTAAGCCGATCAACTATGAAACCGAAAAGTTTGAAGGAGCGAGATTTATCAAACAACTTTTCATAGAATTTGAGGAGCACTACAAAGTTTTTAAAATATACAATATATATATATATATAATAATATACCGTGTGTATATACTACCTATTTATACATATATATATATATTATATATTAGAAAATCATTAACGGTCTTAAATTTTAATAAATACCATCATTAGGTCGAAGTGTTAAATTTAAAAACAGCCGACTATTGACATTTTTATAACGGGATAAATGTTTGATTTTATTTGTACATCGTTTGTATCACGTGCTCGAATAATATTATATATCTAAAAATAAAACATATTATGAATATGCAAATATATAAACGTAAATTCGTTTGTAATCTGATCGGGCAGTGAAGTTTGCGCCTTGCGCCACGGACCTTTCTGACAACAACTGCCGGATTGTGTGCACGGTCTTAAGAATTGTGAGCTGGGTTGTATGGGGCCGCCGGGAAATCGGAATTTTTCCGATTGGTTTTCGCCTATATTAATAAATATTGTGGATCCTATCTAACTTTTGCATGTGACCCTCGATTTATATTGACAGTTACAGATTACTTTTTATTTATTTCAATTATTTCAACAAACTTAAAATTGTGAGGATACATAATATTGCAAACGCATAATTTTTTTTTTCGGTGCTATATAGTTACGTTAGGTCACTTAAGTTTGAAGTTTTTATCGGGATAACGTAAATTAAGACTGAGCCAGTTGTGACTATATGAGTTCTAGATACGATTGTTTACGAATATTTTTAAAAATTACACTTTTGCGAATGACGCATATTTTTTGACTTTATTCTATAACTCGGGTAGTTATACATAATTATTGAAGTGATGATTGCAGTAGTTATGAGCCCAGTAGAATAGGCTGTGTTTCCTTTAGAATTCTATAAATCTAAAAACTAAAGTTTCTATAAATATTAATGGATGTACAGAGTTCAGTATTGTCGGTATGGATTCCAATATTTTTGATTACACAGACTACACATTATGATTGAACGGTTTGTTTTACTTGGACAATGTCTTTCTAGCTAGATTGTCTAATGCTATTAATAATATGTGTGTTTATAGCTTATTTGATATAGATACTTGGATGAAAAAACAGTAATTTCATTTTAATATTTAAAATATTATTTACTCATTTAAATATAATATATTAAATAAAGTTTAATTACTGACATTTGTGGTATTTGTTCAACCTTTGAATTTATTTAACTAAGAATAAATCATACTTATTTTAACAAATTTAATTTTGTTTCTGAAAGGCAGTATAATAAATCAATTTATAGGTTTTCTTATGAACTACATAGTAATAGTTAGTAAATTATAAATGTCACTTTTGAAAATATAAATCATTGTTTCTACTTTAATAATATTGTGTACAAATCATTTTGTCTTCACTTATGATTTTTTTTTTAAAACTGGTAATTTACTAAAAAATTAAAACAATTTTATTGAGCGGTTTTGTTTAAATCATTTTGTTTTTTGGATTTTTTCCTAACCTAACCATTAAAAGATATTCCCTGTTCATTTAATTTTATAGGTAACGTTCTGAACGTGTTAAATTTATAATTTTTTTTTTACTTTTAAGGAACAGATATATTATAGTTACAATTAGAAATACTATCAAGATACAAACATAAAATCAATAAGTAATTCATTTGGATCAGACCTCATTAATCAGAAGCAATTTACGATTTGTTGATATATTTAGGTGAAACTGCAGATAAGCAGGTAATTGTAGTCGTACAAATGATTTATATTTGAGTGAATGGTCGGTCAATAGTTTATTGGACGATCTAACTTATGATTTCTAGATTGACTTTGAAAATATGAATAAAAAAAGAAATGTTGGTAATGTGCTGTGTGTAGATATTTGTATGAGATAAATCAGTGACGCACACTAATTTTTTTAATGTGATGTTAAAATGTTTAACGACAAACTTACCACCTATTCAATTCAATATACTAAATATACTAACAAAAAAAATGTTTCAATCAATTTTGTTACATATATTAATAACATTCATAATATAATAGTTATTAGTTCATCTCATAATGAAATAATCCACCAGCAAATTTACCAGTCACCCAGCCACTCATCACCCATTTTGATGGAGGTGTCAACCGACACCTCTGTACCCTTTTGTGAGCGCCAGTAAATAAACTATTATAGTGTCATTAATCTCAACATAATTTGCAAGCCCACAAATATAATATAATATTACGTTGATTATCGCCTCTAATTTCTTAATTAAAGATTACGATTCTTTGAAATATTACATTGAGTCTTTTAGCTAATTAACTGTGAAAAAATTAATGTTTTCTATCCGAGAGTTCTCATTTTTTCGATATTTTATGTTTTAGTTAATACACAGTCTATATATAGAACACAATTGTATATAGCATAAAACATTGTTTAGTGTTTGCCATATTTGTATTTTATGTTTCATTTATTTTTGTCTAATTATTATTTATTTCAATTATTTTATGCGATAATGGTTTTTTTTATTTTATTTATTTAAGGCTTCAAATACAAGTTTATTAGCTTATAATAGCTTATATTTGAAAGTGAATATATAAATTATATTATAACAAACGATTTTTGTGAATAGTTAAATAACTTTGAAAATTTCATTATAAGTACATTTGTGTAAGATACTACAATATGCAATTTAAAATAAGTACTTGATTATACAATCGGACTAATATAGAGTATAAATATATTATAATTGTATACATATTATATATATATTTTTGAATATTAACTTCATATGAAAATAAATGGAAATTGGTTACTTCTTAAATCAACTAATGAACAATATTAAATATTTGTGTGAAATTATTTGTATTTTAACTTATGAATGTAAATTTACCAAAAGTGGAACCACAGAGCAGTGCACACAGTTTATTTATGAAGAGATTAATTTTCGCAGTTGCTCAGTAAAAATGAAAAATTACTTTTCGTGTACCTATTGAGACTATGTGTATTATAAATATTATACCTATACAAGATGTTGGGAACTGTAAAACTTTATTTAACGGTTCGTTAATATATTCAAAAATTCTCTTTCATTCTAGTGCAACAATATTTAATAGGACTTTTTTCTTTGTGAATTTCAGCGAAGTTAGTAACTTTTGAAAATATAGCTACCTATAAGCGTTTCAAGCCATGTCCTTAAATTTTCTAATTCCTTTTTAATCGTCATAATTATTGACGTGTGCGCCCTACACGGTTCGTTTATAGTGTTAAACATTATGATTAATTATACACATATATATATAAAAAAAAATCTATATATTATTTTATATTTTAATAATAATATTTTTTTGAAAAGTAAATATTTTATTTACTGATTTGTCAATACATCGGTGTAAAAAATAAAAACACCACGTGTAAATCAAAATATAAAAAAACTAGTATAAAGTAGTAGTATTTTCTTGTATACCATATATATATAAATATATACCAATGCAACAACATATATGGTATACCAGGTGAAGTTACTCATGTCACGTAGTTTTGGAAGCTTTTTATCTCCATGTTGTACAAACCGAATTGATTCACAAAGCACGTTACGTGTTGAATGCAAACAAAATAAAGAGAGGTTCACCAGAAACGAAAACCCACATATTTATACCCCGTGATTAGATGTTAATTTTCAGTGGAATAATCTCATAACGTGTTTGTTAAATTAAAAAAAAAAAAACTCTACCTATGTAAATTATGAAATGTTTTATTGCGAAAAATTAATTTTTGCATTCAAAAGCTGAAAAAAACTTGTCTTGCAACCACAAAAAAGTTATACCATTTCCAAATGCAATAAAAAACATTACTATAAATATAAAATTGTATACATTTTATAAATTTTCAATAGAATTTTACTTATTAATTTAATTTACTAACTCTTACAGTTAATAATATAAGTAAAGTAATAAATTACCTATACATTTAAATTATTATTTTTTTAAATTAAATATTAAACTAAAATGTACGATGTATTATATTGTTTTTATCAGTTTAATAACATCAAAATAAAACAATAATAAATAATATTTTTATTTTTATACATGTAATTACATTTTTTTTTTAAATTTAATACTTAATACATTGATATACTTGATATACAAGTTTATACATTAATTTAAATTTATTACATATTTAACTACCGAACTATTATATTATTAAGTATCTGTAGAAACTAAAATGATTAGGTTAGGAATCTTAAACATGTCCTCACCGTTACATAAATATATTTAATATCGATGACTGACGAGTGTATAGACTAATATTTAATGTTTTATTTTAATAATACCTGTGTCCATTATGTTTTATTGCAACAATAATATTTTGATATTTGAGTAAACGGCTTTATAATATTTTCTAAATAAATATGTCAGTGCTCATCACCCGCGGTTGAACTGAAAGGGAAATTATTTGATATATTTCATAATATATATATAGCCTTTGTCTTAAAAATCCTATTAGTGAGGACAATATATGTTTCCAGTACAACAGAAGCAATACGAATTTGGAAATAAGAATACTATTTGTAAGTATATAGGATAATCTTTAAGCTATTTTTCTGTCCCTAAACTGATTAACAAATCAATTACGTCTTCCACAAGACCATAACTAATCTTTGTGAAAATTAAATTGACTTCGAGAATATAATACAGATACGTCTACTCACACAATCGTCCTGTCATTTTATCTCGCTCGATTAATACAGTGGTACATTCAATAAATTGGATTAGAATACTATCAGATCGAATCCAATCATGTTTTATGATAATTATTATAGAGTATAGACCATTTAATTCTCGTGGTTAAAAAATAAATGGATTTGGTTTAATTTAATATTCAATTCTTCTAACTGCATTCACATTTTTATTTATTTGAAAAAATGATTTTTGATTTCGCTGTAAATAATTTGCATGATATTATTGTTAAAAATAACACAAATCCTGTGTATTCTGAAAATATGTTTGTTTGAAATTGTGTTAAACACGAATAAACAATTGAATTATTTAGTATATTGTATTCAGTATGCAATATTTTGATTCGGTTAAATAAGTTATGAAAAATGGATAAGATAAAAATAACTGAGACACCTAAACGTGTTCATATTTTTTCGTAACAAAACTATGAAATTTTAATAGAGTTTAATTTGAATTATTAAAATAAAGTTTTTTGTTTAGGTACATATAATATACAATAATTATTAATTAGTTACGAATATTTCGTCTTCATTCATTACTATCTCATTTTAAATAAGTTTAATTTTTCTCGATTTTTCTGAGCTGTTATATTATTATCCTGCAATATGTTGCAATAATATAATGCTAAAACATTTTGGAAGATGTAACTATTCGGCTCCTACTTTCAATACAAAGTACCTAACCATTTTTCACATCTACCTCAGAGTAATTTGTATGCACAATAACCCTATTGTTCTAATTTCGTGTACATATAATTTAAAGTTATAGTAAAGTAGCTTCCCTAAGTTTGATTTATCTGTCGTTGTTTGAAATAATACATTAGACGCTTTAAAGTCATTTTCTTTTTCAAATGTACAAATATAATATTAGAGTCATTATTTGTAATCGTTTGTTTATACGTATTTTGTTGTGTTAATAGTTATTATTTCTAAAATATATTTTTATAATATATGATATAAGAATATTGTATTGTAGGTGCGTCTCGTTTGCCTTTATATATTATACATTTGTAATATTTTGTTTCTACCTCGGATAACTAGGGCAATCAACCAATAATAAAATAAATAATTAAAAATATTTCATCAACACGCACGTTTTTAGAATTGATGCCGGAAATTCGTAGAATTGTAAAAGTTCATAGTCCATGAAATATACATTTTTTTATACACTTTTGAATAATGTGTATAATATTATTTTATAGTAATAAGATATGATGTGAAAATATTTGTTGTTATTATTCGTAGTACGTAGTCTGGAGGTAGAATGAGGTCATAGCCCGTTACAATTTTCATAATAATTATTGTTATCATTTATTGCATTACGGTAGTTTTTTTATAACCAATGCTATACGACAATACACACAATTATTATTTTAGTGTCCCGCCTTAGACCAGTTATCATATTTTAATATGATATCAAAATATTATATCCTTAGACATTTATAGGTTGACAGACCGTCTCCGCTGAGAACCGTTTTTCGTATATTATGATGATTGAACTCGAATTTATCACATCCATACAGTGACTTACAGCTCAATGACGTGGTACACTCGAAAAGCTCACTAAACATATTAACATATTATGCATACAGCTGAGCGAATTCCACTGTTGTTTTTTTTTGTGTTAATTTTTTGAAATAATAAATTACAATTTGGTTTTCGACGTTTGCGACACTTTGTCGTTGTTATTATATTTTTTTTTTGCTATCTGCGAATACGTAGACTTTTACAATAAAATAAAATAACCTCCGCCCTTTCCCGATTTAGGATTAAGTACGATTAACTTTTAAGCAAATATTATAGATCGAGCGTATGATACTATTTTCAGAATTACAACGAAAGAAATAGATATAATTTTATTAAAAACTGGTGTGCTATTATTTCATTTTTTATTTTCGACCTAGTAGTTTTTAAATTTGCGCGAAATAAAATTTCTGGATCAAACATTTACCCAATTTAGATACCATGTAAGTACAGTTTAAAAAGATTCATACATTCCTTGTTCCACTCAGAATCTACAGTAGTGTTAGATTTAACGATTTAAAAGTTAAGTGTTGAGGCATTTAGACATTATTAAAATGTAATACCATTCATTTTCTTAATGGAAATTTAAATTTATGTATATTATTGTATGAAAATTAATTGTTATCTGTTCAAAAGCAAAATAAATAAAAATAAAATAATAAATGTATTGTTATACGAAGAACTGAAACTCTGAAATTAATATTATTAGAAAGAATACATTTCGAACAGCTTGAATGATTCACTACAATATCCATGTCATAAACATGAATATACACTTAGATGATGATTTCACTTTACGAGAAGTGTAGTTGATAACTCAAAAGCAAAATATATTATCTCGGAAGTATGTATAAAACAAATATTATCTTCGTCTACTTCGTCTATTTATTATAAAACATTTTATACTTTCTTGGACATATATTATATTTTCGTATTTTTAATACAATATTATCATTTGAATGATTTAATTCATATGCTATCAGATACGAATTTCAAAACACGAGTTCCGGCCATTTTTGTTTTAATAGTTTTAAAATTATAATTTTGAAATTAAATATTTATACATTCCTATTATAAAATAAATTATAGCATTTTTTTTTCTTGAGCATTAGTATATGTTTTAATTTAGGTGCATTTCTAAAAGCCATAAAATATATAGTTCAATGTATTATTTATTAAGTAGATAGGTAAACTATCTACCACTTATTTTAAACTAGTGTAGTTTAAAACTTATTTTAAATTTTTTTGAAAATATAAAAAAATAAATAAGAAGTTAATACAAATTATAATTAATGTATTTAGACAAAGTGATTGCTTTATCAAAAAACGACAACATTAATTTCCATATTTAAATGTTTACCAACATACTCAATATTCAATAATATTAAAAATCAAAATTAATTAATGATTAATAATAATATTCATGACTTAAATATCTGATAGGTATACTATTTTGAATTATTTGAAGAATACTAGTAGGTACCTACAAACATTAACATTTTTTTTTGGTTATTATTTTAAATGTTCTTCAAAGATAATTAACAATTTATCACACCTATCTATAATAAGTCCTTTAGATATGGTTCTAAATAATATACTTCTATGAGTGAAATGTATATAAAAGAAATGTAAAAACTTGATATTTTAAATCTAAGATGTTTCTCAACTAAATCAATGTAAAAGATGTCAGTATGTCACTTTATACAATCAATAAATTAACTAAATTGTATTGGTTCTACAATGATGTAATATTTTTGTCTGCTGTTGCCTTTAAATGCAGTAAAAATAAAAGTACTAAATACAAGTTTTTAACGTTATTGATTTTTTTTTGTTGAAAATATTCAAATAATTAGAATAATCTAATAACGTTATTATGAATTTTCAAGGCATGATAACGTTTTAAAAATATTTTGGGTTTTTTGAGATATTTATAGACATAATATATATTAAAATTGTTCCGATTTATGTAGTTAAAATGTGTGTTTGTGAGTCAAATAGCTTGAAAATGCATTACAAGGTTTGTCATAAGCCGTTCTATTATAGCAATTTGCAAGTTTCAAAACGTTCTGCAACATTGCTCATTAGTTTTCAGAAATCTTTACTAGGTATATAATTAAAATAAAAATAGTTTAGCGTATTTAATTTTTATCAGCGTTTGAATACTAAATGCTGATATAATTGGATATTTGTAAGGAAAATAACGATTTTTCATTAAACGGTTGGATAGTCACTTTGTTGTAAATTATAAAATATTAACCGTAAAGACTTGAAACTTTTTCCCATTGCGTACATCGTTATGGTATATTTCCTTTGAACAATGACATTATAAAATATTTAAACTAATTTTAAGCCATTTATAATTGTTAACACCCCCGAAAAAACGTACCTATTCACAGCGTTCAATATGGTACGTGGGAGTATATATGTATAAGAGATTTAAATAATTATTATTGTTTTCGCTGTGACAAGTGTCACACGACGTTTGTCAACAAGTGAAAGTTTCTGACTGCCTACCTTCTATATAAATAATAATAACATATTGAATATCTTTTTGTCAGGCGTTTGCCCGTGAGCCCTCGCTCTTCTCGAAATAACAGGATTTAGTTTGTCAAAAATCCCCCGAGTACAATACAGTTTCAGAGTTCATTGTTGCATGCAGAAATAATAATAATTGGTTCCAAGACATATCGACATCCTGTCTATACTGAAGCCTCGATATAGGTCTAATTCAACCACCACGTCGTCTTATCGCACAGCGGGGTTTCACACTTGGCCCGAGAATATTTTCATAATGATTTATGTTTATTGAAAACACGTAAGTACAGGTAAAATTAAGAAACAACAGTGTATTCATTCATCAAGGATTATTTTCTACCAAAAGTCGAACGCACAAGTATAATTCCGACTGAATCGCACATAATATGTATATTATCTATTTATATAAAAGGAAAACTTGACTGACCGACTGATTTAACAACGGACAGCTCAGACCACCGGACGGACCGCTGCTGACATTTGGCACACAGATAGCTATATCATGACGTTAGCATCCACTAAGAAAGGATGTTTGAAAATTCAAATCCTTAAGGGGTAAAATAAGGGTTTGAAATTTGTAAGAAACCAGACAATCTAACCTGGGCAACGCCGGGTAATTATACAGCTAGTTTTCACATACTAAAACAAATACAAATATTATGATCTACATAAAAAAATCGCAAACGGTTTTGATTTTATCGATTTAAGTAAAAAAAACTGTAAATTATTACAAAACGATTCAGATAAAAAAAATGTACTCTTCATTTAATTCGTATTATATTATAATACCAATTGGCCGTTACATCTTTGCAAATTTACGGATAATATAATATGCAGTTATTTGTTTGTATTTACGGAGGTAAATGTATGCGTAGGTCGAAATAACACGTCGTGGTGGAAAAATGAGGTAACCGTGAAGACGTAAAGTGATATATGAAATAACCGAAAAAAAAAGCATTTATAGTGTTTGCGGAAGAGTGGCGAAACAATGTATTTACCTGGAAGACCGAAAAAGGTCCCCAAGTGTATTATCTGAAGGGTCGGTAATAAAATGTCGGTTGTCGATGACCGCACATAAAGCACGTCGTTGTCGTAGTCGTCGCCGCCGCCGCCGAATGTGTGTGCTCTATACGCGGGTGGTGCAGGCGGCGGTGTGGTATGGTTGCCCGACAAGCATAATGATTTTCTCGTGACCGAAAATGATAAGTATTGGCGGCGGAGGGAGGACGGCGGTAGAAAGAGAACGGGGGGAGGAAGAGCAAAAGGGGGCGAGAAAGAGAAATAGAAAATTTGCAAAAAAAAAAAAATAAAAACCCATTGTCTTGGTTTCGAAATGTATTGTAGTGAAAGCAAGCGTGAATTCCGATGGGTTTACATTTACGGCCTCCGCGTGCGGCGGTATTGAAATGTAATGTAACGGGCGAAAAAACAAAAAAAAAAAAATATATATATATAATAAATATAAAAAACTTTGCAAATGTGTATGAAATTGTTTTAATAGTAGTTATAATGGTAAATGGTTATCCTGTAACGGCGATCTCGCGTGATCTATTATAATATTATCATTGGTGCAGTGTCGAGACGAAAAATTTTCCTACAACGAACTCTGCTGACTAGCCAGGATTATTAATAATATTACCTGTGTAATTATTATTACCTAGTTTTTCCGCAGGTAAACGCGTCGAACGTGTACGATACTTGCTGGGATAAAATATATAATTAAAGTCAAATATTGCAAACTTGATTTTTCACAATAGCGTATACTATCGATATATAATAGATAGTTTATGATATTATAATAGTTTTTACAGTTTATTATAAACAATTAATATTGTATAACACTACCAGATTAGATATCAAAGTATTGTGGTTTAGTCGTTATAGTCATTTTTTAAAGTTGTAGTTAGAGTTATTGTAATTAAGGTGTTAAATCTAAAAATAGATAAGAAATTAATAATATGTATATTGTATACCGCTCTGAGTATAAACTTTAAACTGTTAAAATAATTAATAAATCGTTAGTCCGACACAAGACCCATTAATCATACAAAAAAATATGTATTATATATCCATTTTAGATTTAAAAGTATTATTAACTATGGACGGATTTAAATGTAAGTTGCCTCTAAAAATTGAAAGTTCATAATATTATTATTTTAGTAAATAGAAGAGAAAATAGTATCATTAAAACGTATATGCTTATGCAAGTAGTTCAATAATTTGAAATTATATTATACGAAATTTCAAAGAATATTTTCCGAGATCATTCTTAAATTCATCGTTCGCGTTACAAAGATAACCCGGAATAATAAATATATGTTGAACTTTTACACCGTATTTTATAGAGAGTTAAGTTTATTTAAATTACCATTAAAACGAATTACTAAGGATTTAATTATAATAGTTTGTGAAGAACCACTCATTAACGCGCATCGATTAATCCTGCAAGTTAGTGATTATTTGGCGTTTAGTAACTACTATAATACTTACGCTACAAACGATTAATAAATGAGAGGTAATGAGAAAAATCTAACCGTTCTTCTCACATGACAGAACAACTTAGACAAATCGTCAAGTTTTCAATCCTCCAATTGATATTTAACATAAGTAAGTATAATTCGACAATATTCTCGGTTAAATGTTCCTAAAGGTTTTTATGGCTTCCACTCAAGAAGATATTATTATTATTATTAATTCTTCAATGCGTAATTTTTTATAAGTTATTTTTTTGCAGACACACGAGTGCATAACCTCTTGAGCGTAGAGTAACATAATATATTTCATGGATTTGTGCATACATCTCAAACGGTAAACGCGTCGGTGCAGGTCCTATTACTCGCCGATAACTGGTAGTACATTTTAATTTTTATACAATAATTATTAATTATTGTAAAAAAATTAATTATTAATAATTAATAATAGGTATTATCTGTAAAATAATATAAAATGTAAAAATCAATCTCATTTTTATTTTTATTTCATACATTTCGAGTTGATAATGAAAATAAATAGTGCGAGTATCTGCAAAATAGTAATAATTTCAGGTTTGTCGATGGTAATATAAATAATAAAAATGTATGTCAATACCTAGTTATAATAATAATAATAATAGTTCAATAATATTTAAGTGAAAATAAAATAACGGTAAGTCAATACCTAATTTATTAATGTGTGTGAAAATAAAATATTATGTAGTATGATCATTTTTTAAGCAGATATTTCCATTTCTGGCGCATATTCTATCAAGGTATTTACTATATTCCCGAATATACCACATGTAACCATAACGATTGTGAATTTTACATCAAGTCTTTACTTAGGAAATTAAAAAAAGTTGCTGCAGTGATCCAGTTTTAAAATAATGTGATGCTGATTGGATACCAAGACGTTTTTAGTTTGAGGATCCTCATAGTAGGTCGATTACTGCAATAATTAAAATATAATATGTCCATAGAATTTATAACCAATTATTATTGTAGTAAATATTTGTTTTAATATTGTTTGATTTATTTATAAAAATTCATATTTAATTCCAATATATGAGATGTTGTTTGAGTAAATCAACGTGTTATGTAATATTCGTTTTGTGATCTTACTTCCACATCAGAAAAAAAACAACCAAAATACAATTTTATACTTCCCGTGCTATGTAATGTTAAATACCTATTATGTTTGACTGTTATTCGAGAGGAGACGAGAATGAAATACTAATTGAATTCCTAATAACCCATGTTGTCTTACTATATTATAATGATGATAATCTTTAACATTTCCGATGACATAATCTTTATCTCGATCACAGTTAAAAATACACACAGTATATAGTAGTATTCAAATCAAAAGATATAGTAAAATTATTATCGTTGTTTTAATTTAAACGACCTGTTAGATCTTAGTATTTTAAGAAAATCCATTCAAAAAAGCACTCATTTTGTGATATTCACGGTGACTATGTTTCAAGATAAAAATACAATTTTCCAACCCAGCGTACAAATTTTTATCGACACTTCTAAAAATAACAACTAAAAAAGTTTTTAAAAATTTCAAATACACACCATAAATAGCGGAAAATTTAATTGTGTATACAAAATTATAATTTAAGTTTGAATGTTATGTTTAAAGTTTATTTTTGAGTTTCAGAAAATTAACGAATAACAAAATGTGTTTGACGAGAAAACATTATTTTACTTGTGAATATCAAATTTCGTCATAATTAAAATTTCAGACACTTATAAAAAACAAATTAAAAAAACTTTTTTTATAATTATCGCAAGGAAAATGTATGAAGAATCTTGTATATCATTTTCAAACCTTAGGTTTAAAGATTAAAAATGTTTGAATATTTAACTACAAAATAATTTACAAATGTTTACAAACTTGAAAAATTTGGACAAAATTCGAACTTCAGACATTCATAAAATACTATTGTGTCTCTACGATCAACCCTATTTTATCAATATTTATAGAAATAAGTGTAAAAATAATATTACTTTCAAATGTCAGTAAATAGCTCTACAATATTTAAAAAATTAAAACATGTACCTACATAGGTATTAGGAATTATAGATAAAAACATATGCTCAACTCAGTATCTTAATTAGTTTACGAACCACTGTAATTATTGATTATGTTTTCTCTTCCACTAATCATGGTTGGATTCAAAAATATAAATGTAATTGTTCAAGTATACTTATTTATCATTTATCAACGTATCGTAGTTACAAATAAATGATTTTTAATTTTTGAAAAATATGTTTGAAATAAAAATGTATAATATTTAAAAAAATAATGATTATGATTTGTCATTTATTTTATATAGTTATCTAGTTATTTAATATTTTAATCTCGAATAACATTGTGTTTTATAAACTGACTAATATTGAGTTAATTTATTTAAGACGGTGTATTTTTCAATAATTGTGGAAAAACAAAACTCTTTTAGTTACTCGAATTGTATATTCATTTATCGTTCTTACTGAAAGAGCACCTACCGTTGAAATACTTAGGAAAATAAACTCCATTTTCGGACAAACGTCGAGTATTCCGAACGTTGACTTCACTTTCACATTTTTATATTTAATAAGCAACGTCGGAGATGACTATGACGGAAAGGCTGACAGTCATTAGTTGTTTAGTGAAAAAGCATAAATTGGTCCTCAGAGAAAAGTGTCGATGTAAGCAATGGTTTTCAAGTATGGTTATGGTATAAATTAAGATATTATGACCATAGGCTGAGCAAAATTTCCCTTTCGAAGTGTAAAAAACAGGCGTATAAAGTAATACAAGTGATTGATTGATTGGTTAGGTTAGGTCATTTTTCACTTTCCGCTACTCCATTGGCCTTTTTGTTTTCTCGAAGTCATATAATTCACACTTTTCCCATAATCTTTAACGATTGAAAATATAAAACCTATTCGGAAAATTACACTTTTTATTTTCAATAGATATCCAAAATGTACGTTTCAATAAAAGGGTCTAGGGTTACGAACCGTATTATATTTAAAATAAAACAAGTACTTTTGGTAATCTTATTTAACTACATCGTGTTTGACTTCTATAGAAAAACAATATTCCTTATTTAAACAATTGTTTCTGTGTTTAATGTGTTTTCCAGTTGCTGAATTTAATGAAACAGTTTTTTATTTATAAAAGTTGGATATCAATAGCAATTAATATTATACTATGAATAGTGACATTTTTTGATGCCAATGCGAATAACGATTAATCAACCAATTTTCTAATATAATTTATTGAATAATAATATACGTTTTTTCCAATTTTTTTTTTTCTTTTAATAGTATGTATTTAATTGTATATATTACGTACAATACATTATCACTCCTTCGCCACCAACGACAATCTTAATTGACTTGTGATTTTGTTTTTATTTAAGTACTAATGACATTTATATGGACGTGTGGTAATATTATAATTATACAAAAACTAACATTTCAAAAACTCAGTCAAATTGTTGTCTCGTTTAAGTTTATATTTGATGATTTCCGTATGCACATTTGTCTGTGTTTTTTTAGAGCTATACGTCCCCTTAATCGTAGTAGTTATACATATATTATTATGATATCATTACGAGTTAACAGTATTTAACTGCATAATTATATTTGGTTAGAACTACAATAATTTGTAACTGAATACGAATCCAGTTATTGTGGACTGTCGTCCGTTAATCGATAACATTTCAGATTTTAATTGCGGAAAATACGGAAGAGTTTGAATTTTTGTATAATTTTTGCACTATTTATGTGCCCCTCTTTTACGGGGGTTGAATAATATAACACAGATAATGGTGGATGCCAGCTGGTAGCGGCGTTTTTGGGTCGCCGCCAGCCATTATAATAATTCGTACGGACCGCATAGACATCACAATGATATTATGATATTAATGTGCGCATGAGTATATTGTATATGTGGTTAAGGCCTTAAAGGGTTACATATATACCTACACTGTAAATAATAATAGTAATAATAATAATAATAATAATAATAACAATAACAATAACGTTACTATTTTATAGTAGTTACAGACACCTGCGGTGAACCTTACGGTTATCGTGTGCCTTCTTGTTTAGTGATAATGGACGTGACTTCGGAAACGCGAAAACGAGGTCAACATATTACCTCTCCGGAAACAAGTGTTTCCGTGTGAATACTTTAATATTCCGATGATGTAGTGAGAGAAAAGCAATACACGTTTTAATATAAAAACTGTAGTATTGATTTCCCAAGGCAGTTTTTGTTTTGACTTTTGGCGACAATCTCGGGCTTGATGAAAAACGGTTTCTAGCCAAATGTCCGGGGAACGTTCGAAGGACAGAGAAAAACAAGATAGATGACCTTTTTTTCATACGAATTGTATTTATTATTATTATTTTATTTCATTTTAGAATCGAGTTTGGCAATTTTACAAGTCGATAACATATTTTTTCACCTTTTCAAAAATTCATCGACACCAATGATAGTTATTATGTTAACGATTTTTCAAAATAATAAACTGGAAATACATTGAGAGAAATGAGTTGTTATGCACTTATGGGCTTATAAATAAAAATCTGTAGATGAATAGTCGAACAATCAGATGATCAGATAATGTGGTTAGCTACGTTCTCGATCCTTCAAGATGTTCAATTTTTTTAAACTTTGGTGATGTACCTAATTAAAATTTATCAGTTGGTTAAATTCTTTAGCAATCCGAAAACTAACCAAATTAATCTTATCGGTTACTGAATTTGAAATAGTATTATGTTATTCAAAAATATTTTGAGTTTTTTTTACTGTCTGTAATAAAAATGAGAGATCACTAATTATACTGTTGATTGGTTCGAAAATAATTTCTGCTAATTATAACGGTTAAAGTTACATCAATCTAGATGTATATTTAAGTGTCGATAATATTTTAAGTTAAGTACTGAATAATAATGTTTATAACAAGTAATAACTTACTGAATTTTTAAAACCAACTAAAACGCTCAAATGCTCTTAGCATTATAGGTAGGTTGTGATCTTCTTATGTACATTTTATCCTTAATGATGACGATGATAATAATAATACATTATACATATTATTATTATGGTACCTATAGAGTTACGAGTGCTTTTCTTTTAATATTCAAAATTAAAATAATTTATGAAAAACAAAAAAATTAATAAATATAAATTTAATGCTCAACGCGATTTTCTTCTTCGTACCATAATAACATATTTGTTTACGTATATTATATTCTAAGTATTTCGTGTGGTTACTGCGGGGGATGACGTCCGTGAAATATTGAGTTCAATCCTTGAACCATGATTTGCAACGTTTTTAATATACTTTTACTTCTAGTACTATGATCTCAGTTTAATTATCGACCGGTATTTTTTTTTTTTGCAAACCGTATTTTCAATCCTTTTTTTTTGTTCGTTTGACTGTGCTTTTTTCATTTTGTTTGTATTTCCATTTTGATCGGCTTATCTGCAGTGTTTTAATATTACATAATATTATAATCTTCCACGTTTTGCTCATGCCTCGACCGCCTCCCCTCTATGCTATTAATAATCATATTTCATTCAAAAGAGAAAAGCATAGAAAAACGTCCAGTCAAGCATCAATTCGTGCATACATTTTTAATAACTCCGAGAGGCCGAGATCTCGACTTCGGGGCACTGGAAAACCAAACATTTTAAAGAGTTGGTTGGGCAAAAACGTATTATAATAATAGTAAAAGTCAACCGACCACCACCTCACATATTGTCAACGTGCCCACTGCGGAGAGCACTGTGTCGGCGTGCGGTGGTGTTGTGATATGCGTCGTTATCTTCCGCCCCCCCCCCCGCGCTCACCGCTGCCAATTATAAAAGATAACAATATCGCCGATTTAACCGTACAGCCACAGCTGCCTTCGACCCACATGCGTCACCACACAATGTCGAATACGTCGAGGAAAGTTGCTCCACACGACCACACTACCGCCGTCAAAAAGAAAACTTAACAGTAGAAATAATAAATCGAACGACGAAGACAACTTTCGTTCTCCTCCAACTCCTTATATAATAATAAAAACAAATCATCGGAACATCCTCCGCAATTATTATTCTCGTCACCAAATCGCTTTTCTTTATTCCGGAATACAAGCGCTTTCGGTTTTGATAAAACAGACAATACGAAACGAACCGAGAAGTCGATATTATGCTTTTGTCGTGACCAGTGTGTGTATAGTTTATAATATTTTACTATGGAACATTTTTCAACTTCATAATATTCACAGTATTTTAATCCACTGTGTAAAAATTATTAGATAACGGTTCAAAGTGTTAACTATATTATCATTCAAAAGTGTGTGTAGGTATTCTATCCAAAGATGAAAATCCCAGTAAGAATTATTCATTTCATCAGCTTTTTCTCTATCTCACTAGGCACTTTCTTAATAAGCAATTAACTTTCCAGTCCCAAAATGTTCTCGTCATATGGCACTATTGAACAAATACCTTTTTGAACCGTGATAAATGTAACTCAGTGGTTCATATATTATTCAACAGAATTAAGGTTAAATATTATTTTTTGTTACATTTTAACATCTCACTAACTGTAAGTTTATTTTGTATTTACGACTTTAAACTGCAACACATATACACGAAATTGGGTCACGTCATACGTAAAACTGTTCTAAGTGGTTTTTACAAAATATTGAACATTTTAAACTTTGGAATTTGGTAATTAAAACCGATTTTTGCTTAAGGTCTGACAAAAACAGAAAGAACAATCGTATTTTGTTACAAATTTTAAAATGTATTTACCAGTATTATCTCACAGACGTAAATTGTCCATGTGGCGAAGAATTCGTACTTTTTTATCTGTGATTTATGCTCTAAAGGGCGGATAGAAAAAAACAACAACATTAGTTTCAAACAGTTTTATCAATGCTTTCCAATTTTCACTATGCTTTTCATTTTTGACTTTGGTACATAATTTACGATTCTAAAATACTTGTTTTGAAACTATTTTCCATACGAACCCATGTACACTTGCCAAACTCATATAAATACTAAAAGCACAATTATAGTAAATGACGAGCGAGGCATTCCATAATTTTCGGAAAAGACAACAGCTTTAAATGAAATAAACAATATAATAACAACACGATGAAATCGACTGTTTTTTTAAGTTTTTATTATTGAAACGAAATAGCAGTTGTTAAATATTTATCACTGATTTTAGTATTAATATTTGTATTAAATAATTATTATAAACAATTTTGTTCCTGGTATGTAAATATGGATAATATACTGTTGTAATATTCGTATGTTATGCATTTATAAGGTACATTAAAATAAACAATTTATAGAAAAGTATGTAAATGAAAATTTATCTTTGTTATTGAAGATTTTATTGTAAAACGTTCAGGTTTTAATGCCCAATGACATTATTTTATTGTAATAACTTATAAGTTATTATTATATTATACCTACCTAATTCGCGTATTATACAAGTTTTATTAGTTATTATTAAATAATTATATTTGTATACTTATTATACAAACATTTATTATATAACTATTAACTATTATTTTTTCATTATTGAGTCACTTTTTCAATTATCAAATAATAAAGTATACGATTGTTCGAGTATATTGTTTATACGATTATAAAGTATTAGAATTAGTATTGGTATGTTCACTGCATTTAGTGTTGATTTAGAATTTTAAATTGAAAAACCATATTAATTCCTCTTAACGACGATAAGCTTCTAAATAATTTTAATAATAATAATATCAGGTACTTGTATTCATGTATGGAGATTGTTAAATTTGACTTCACTAATTGGATACTCTTTGAAAATTACACAATTAATTTTGATAAAACAAGTAAAAGCTTGAAGAGTTTTTAATTTTGCATATTTTCTGGAATTTGAAAACAATTAATATAATATTATTAGACTTGTAGTTCATTAATGTGTCGGCCTCAACGATATTGATATTTGATACGATATTGATTTCGTGGATTGTGTTTAGCTTTAGATGTATTCGATATTGATATCCAAGGAAAATTATTGAAAATAGAATGCTATTTCAAATGCAAAGTACTGAACACTTTACTTAGGTATGTATTTAAATCACCAAAAAGTACTTAAGTGTAGTAACTACAAGTGTTCTTATTGTGAACGATTATTCGGTGAAGCTACTCCAGCTTATTAGAAAAATGCATTTCATATAGAATTTTCCAAGCTTATACCTATAGTAAATTATCTTAGGGCCATCTACACTCATACCCCTTTTACATGAAAACGCCATTTGTTCGTACATACGCGTAGTATAAATAATTTAAAATTAGTCTAAAATTTATTTTAAATATCTTATTGTGTATCGAAAATAACAGTAGGTATACGATATGCTAAAAAGTATCATGTCCTATGGTTAATATGTTTTGAATTATAACAAAATTATTCAAGTTATTAGAGGAAAATCGCTGTTTTACGTTTGAATATCCAATTTCATCACAGCTTTTACTTCAAACGCGTATAACAAAATTTATTTGGATTCTCGCTAAACTTTCTGCTTAAATTCAGTATTAATAACTTACGAGGAATCTCGTATTACACTTTTAAGCTTTAATTATTAAAATAAAAAAAATGTTATGATGTGTTGTTTGAAGTTTTAATGTTTACTTTAAAATTGTGTCTATGCATTTTCGATATTTTTTAATTTCTATAAAATCAATTTATGAGGAACTTTGTATTAAATTTTCATGCATTTTGAAAATAAAATGTTAGTCTTTTGTTTAAAATGTATATAAATATCTTAAATAAAGCCCGAATATAAAAAGAATCGTTGTTATATCATTTGAAAAAAATGCTAGTCGAAGTTTTTAGTCAACATTTTTCAAGTATTTACAGTAATTTATATTTGAATTAAAACAAAAAACCTAACCAATTTTGTCAAAAACTGTTGTTGCTCAAATATTCCTATTTATCCGTATTTTTTTTTTTTGTATTAAATGATTATTTTTATAAGTACTGTGAATTTTATACTTTCAGTCTACCAAAGTTCCAGTTGGAGCCAATTCGGTACTAAAAACCACCGTCAATATTAAAGCGTTTAAAAATTCGGACACAAAAAAAAACACACATCGTTGCAAAACCGTGTTCATCGGTTCAAAATCAATTCATCGATCGCCCTTTCAGAATCTATTAGAGGTATTAAACATATTGTTATAATACTTATTGCATTCACTGAGACCCGATAAAATGTTGTAATTCTACAGTCTTGTCTAATATATATGTATATAGTGATCAGTAATCCGCGAGCACTGTTCGTGATTCTAAAATACGGGTAGTATATAGGTGTACTATAATAATATAATATAATATGTGTTATGCTCCGAGACGAAAAATGAAACGACCACACAATAAGAGCACACCACCACTGCGGTGGGCAAGCCGTATCAATTTATCGCAGGGAGAATATCAAAAACGGCGTACCTACAGCCCTTTGGATTTCGGGTCGGTTTCGCGATCGCTTTGCAGTTCACGTCCCCCGTCGGAGGTGAGACGTGATCGAAATATAGTTTGCTCTGTCACTCTGACCCGCAAATAAAAGCCACTCGCCCGGACTTATCTATATTGCAGGTACAATACGAGTCGCTGCTAGAACAAATTATAGTTTCCGCGTTTCTGCCGCTGCCGCTATGTGTGAGTTTCTCGAGAAACTTTTTTAATCCCGGCGTCGAGCATGTAGACTACAAGCTATATAATATTTCCAATGAATATATTTTATCGGAACGACTCATATTATTATAGTCATAATACAATACACGCACTCACTTCAAACTGAAATCCCGTGTGGATACCTGCGAGCTCGTTATTGTTATTTTATTTTTACCCCGAAGTTTGTCGTTTCTTACATTTATCTCGTATTATTGTATACATCTAATATGATTGTATTATTATTTTGTTAATTATTATTACCTCTCGTCCGTCGTCCCTTAGCTGAAAATATAATATGTACACGCATAATACATATTTTATAAATTATTAATACAATTATTAATTTTCTCGATGTCTGTATTTTAATGAATGAATGAATGAATGAATTTTTTTTTGTTTTTTAAATAGTTACCTTTGTTTTGTGTATGAAAGAAAAATAATTATTTTATCATTAGCTGCGGAGTGATTGATTGCTTATTATCTATACCTAACGGTTTTTTTTTTTTTTTTTAAATAATTAATAATAATGATTTTCAATATTATACGTGCACACATAAATTGTTAAATGTAAATATATATTATGTAGTTTATCATGTAAAACGAAACTTCTCCGTCATATTGATTTTACAACATTTTATCTGTGGCTTGGCGTGGCGCGTTGGCTGCTACCAGTCGCGGAATGCGACTGGGAGTAAGCAACGGCCACAGCTACTAGCTCTCGGATGGGTGACCATCCGAGTTCATAGTAGTTAAACCTTGCCACACACACACGTGTTTGCTACCTACTGTAACGACCCTAAAAAAAACAATCGTAAAAACAACCAACCGTACCAACCCTTCTCCTACCTTACAGTTCAAGGCTAATGACCTCGTTGTCGAAGCCTCAACCCTAAAAAAAAAAAAAAAACATTTTATCTACGTTTTTATTCAATATGTATAGAAACACAGCAAAATATTATTTTCTGTTTTGTAATTATTTACGATTACAATATGTTAATTTAACCTGAATACCTTATTCAAAATAACAGTCTGTTAACGATTGGCTTAAAATGTGCTGTCCAAAAGTTTCATAAATAGTTGTGTACCATACTCGTATAAAAAATGTTTTTCCGTTCCAGCCCAGTATTGGTTATAATAATTATAACAATTATTGGTTATCATACATTTATGCCGAGGCGTTCGACGACGTAAAAAAATCAATAAGAACTAAAGTATGAGGTGTGATATTAGTTTGTTAAACTATCCGATGATTAACTTTATCGAGTCTATGAAGTTATACTCTAAGATTTAGGTAATAATATTATAACAATTAGGAATATAAAATAAACGAGGTTTTCGGAAAAAAATAGTTCAACCTTGGTACCAAATAACGACTAAAGCAATTACAAATAGTAATACAATATTAATATGTTATAAAATCCCTGCAAAATAGAGCCTGACCACTGACTCCGTTCAGAAGTATCTTTCGTATACTATGATTGAATTATGTTTTGTATTGAATAATATCACGTTGAATTTAAAATTAACACTCGTCGTCCGTTGAAGTGATCTACTCAATTACGAGGTACACTCAAAATCTGCCAAACTGCAAAGATATTTCCCCGGTTTTTCATAGTTATTATTTTGATATAGGTATGAATTGAAAAACAAAAATTATGCATAATATTATGCTTTAACCGCAATTGCGGTTATTATGTATGATTATTGTTTTATTCAGTATAGATACGATTAAATAGACCGTTATTTTCAGTCGATTTATTTTTTTGCACATTTTTTATTATGATTGTTTTTGTACGCATTATGTACCTGCGTGGTCGTTATTCAGTACTTACATATATGTTTGAAAATGTTTTCAATTTTCACAGTAGCTTCCATCACAGGCATACCATAATATAATATGGTATACAATAACTACCAAACGAATATAAAAGAAATATCGAACATAATCCTAAATATCGAAGGTATAACCTAGAGTATAAAAATATTTAAATCACACAACAAAATTAGAAACTATATAGGTAATAATAACTATTTATAAAAACATTCATTGAAATTAAATTTGCTTAACGATTTATAATGTCTGAAGTTCCTATTATTTTTTTGGTAGTACATATCGCAGTTTTCACGGATCGGTCATTATCCACTGATTTCTCGCATGGCTCGTTACTTGCACAATATTATATTGTATAATTCCTTTAATGGTTATATTATTACATTCATACCGTATTGATGATTAATAACTATAGCCAAGTAAAAAAGTCTCGTTCGTCTACTAGGAAAAAAATATAAAATATATTTACAAAAAATAAATGTCAGCGGTAGTCGATCAACCATTTAGTGTAATGTAAATATCATTCGAGTAATATTTACTCATTAGTATAATATAATTATTTGTTATACAGTCACATGACAGTTTAGAAACACTAACTAATAAAAATTAAAACATTTTACAATAATTGTGATGGTGAAAAATAATTAACATAATATTATAGTACAAACAACTAAAATATTTGTTGTATAATTATAGTTAAACCATTAAAAACAAGTAACTGTTTGATACAAATACGGCCTTTCTTTTGATTTTCTTAATGGATTATGAAAATACTGTGATTTTGACCAAATTTGATAGTAATGGAATCTCCAATAGTTTTTATATTATATTTTTTTTTTTATATTCCTATGGCCAATGATGAATTTTAGACCTCATATTTTTTCACTCATATTGCATTAAATATAATGTAGGTATCTGTTTTTCAAAACATCAAAAGAAATATAAATTTAAAGATTTCAATACTATATTTAAATGTCGATACACCATAACAATTTGATATAAATTGCGTTTATAAATGTATAATGTTCGAAAATCAATTGGATAATGTGAGGAGGCTGCAATGAGTGATTTGAAAAATCGAAAAATGAGTTTGCAAACTATACCTATTGTAATCTGTTTGTTAAATTTTGTCACCGGTCGGAAATTGTTGGGAGTGGGTCTGCGTTAAGTTTCCGCCCGACTTTAAAACAAATCCCATAGTTTAAATTTAGGATGACACAACATGTTAAAAATATATTTGCAAACAATTTGGAAAGTATTGTTTAAAAAAAGTCGGACAATATAAGAGGCTGGGCAAGGTGGGCATTTTGTAAAGCGCATTATTTGTTGTTCGCTTACTGTACTGAAAATATCGAGAGAATTATTTCGAGTGCAAGTCAATTTTTAATCATTTACAGATCTGTGGACATGATATTATTCACAACGAGTAAGACGGTCTGAAAAGTGCTGAAAGAAAAATAAAATATATTGTGTATGTGTCGCGCACAATACAAAACGGAAGGAAATTATGCAAAAATAGACGTTCCATTATGTTTACACGGACGGTAAAATAAAAAAAAACGATCGGGAATCGAAGACGCCGTAAACGTCACGAACACGTACGGAAATATTATATTAATATAATAATATGCGACCACCTTCATCGTAAATAAATATATAATATTTAGTTTCATTTTCGCTGGCCGGGTCTTAGCCGGGTGCACCTATACGAGTGGCACCTATCGTATATTATGCGACCTTGTTGTCTGTCGGGGCTATACGGCAGTAGCAGTTGTCTTGCCTACGTATACATATTATTATAATATGGTAAATAATAATAAAGCAGTGAATGAGAATATGTTCCGGAAAAAAATCAAAAAAAAATCCAATTTATCGGGATGATAATAATATATTAATGTTCGCGCGCGTATGTGTTTAACGTCTACGTCTGTGTCCGCCGCATAATATTATAATACGCACATTAAGTTTTTCTTTTCTCTCGTCTGAATATTATTCGATAATACGTTCGAATAATATTCAATGACTATAACGACTGTGAAAGATATTAATTTTTTAAAATTTACGTTTTTTAATATTCAACTCTTGTGTCAGAAATCATAGTTCATAATTATTTTTATTAATTATATTTTTTAATAATTTATTTATTATTTTATTAGTATGAATTTAAATTACTCAAATTTTTGTACACATTAAATATGTCTTTATTACAATTTAAATTAAAGTTATGTACTAAAAAAAATGTGTGATATTGTTCTACTAAACAGTAAATGTGTTACACTGAGCTATTAAAGTGTGTTTAATATTTTAAAATAAAAAATATTGTAGATTATCCGTTAGTAAAGTTAAAATATAGTCTATAAATCTATTCTGGGTAAACCAATCAAATAAAAATTACAATAACACAAAGGTTTCTCACGCACGTCTGCGCTCGCCTAAAAAAATTGAAACAAAGATACAAAATAATATCAATTATATATATTATAATTGAAGGATTCAGCTATACAATATAATATTATATTAGTTTTTTTTAAATATTTAATTTATTTTTATCAAAATAATATGGAATATAACGTCATGTTCTTTCTGGAAGAAAAATGCAAATATACCTATAAAAGTAGAAAAATACATAAAATTGTTAAAAAAAAATGACCTTACAACTGAGAATTACCGAAAAAATGCAAAAAATGCAAAATAAAATTTGTACCGTTGAATTCTGCATGGTACAAGTCAAATTTCTATAAAGAAGAGCCTCGAATACAAGCACTAGGTAGATAAAAAGATGCAATTGCATCAAGTTCCGGGCCCTAATTATTATATATATATATATATGGGTAGGTACACGATTCGTGTGGGGTCTCGTCGTCGTCGCCTCCTCCGATCGCTCAACAATGGACAAAGACGGCGTGACTGTTGTACCTACACACACACACACACACACACTCGCGTATAAAAAACACACATAATACGCTGGTTTGCACCACCACCGATGCTGCTGCTGCACGTGTCGTCGTCGCCGTACATTCAAAAATTCCTCCGAATTTACTGGGTCAGAGGAAAACTACCCTCATGTCTCGTCCCGGATCGATAAAATCCTTTCTCTACGCGAGCGAGTTTTACTTTTTGTTATTACCCGTCCGGCGCGCGCGTTTCGCGTGGCCCCCCTCCGCCCCCCCCCCCCCCCCACCACGTCGGTCGAGCTCCGCCGCCGCGGTCTAAACCCTTTTGATCTAAATAATAACCTTTAAAACTTTGTGTGTCTGTGCTGCGATACAGGTAGGACTCCGCAGCGACTCCTCATCGGTTTCGAAATAGCCAAACGAAATCCGTGAAATCCGACTATATTTTGAAAACATAAAACGCGAACGGTCGTTAAAAAACATAACATCTATATACGCCGCCGCGTTTCGAGGTCATTACTTACGTCATTAATATTAATAATATTACTAGACTAATAATATTTGGTCACTATATTGTATTATGTATGTATGACGTAATATAATAATATATTCTGTATTTAATAAAGACATTATAATTAAACAACCGCTGTTTGTTGTAAGATTATTAACCGAAAATACTTTTGGCCGAGTCTGCAGTTAATTTCCATATATATTTTTATTTATAAGCCGGACGAGACTACTAAATGCAAAAGGTGTCACGCGTATGGAGTTTAATTGAATATTCAATGGGTGACCGAACCTTTTCGGGCCTCGGCCTGAAAATTCTAATTAATTTGGTTTGTAATTAATGTTTTTCTTCAAATTATTCTGTTTTGTGTAACATCTCGCCTTTATCTTTACAGGGTCATTTTGCCGCAGGACTCAGACGTGTTAAGCCCGATCTTTATTTAGGATATAAAAGTAAATATCTATCGAATATTGAAGGTTGAACACTATCTGATACTATTATATGTTGTTATTAGACGGTTAGTTATTACCGGTATTAAACTGTATAGCAATTATAACCTACATACATATTTCAGCCTTTAGGTTAAATTTAAGCATTTCGTTCAACACACCAAAATTGCAATTGCGTGCATTTTTGGAGTTGATAATATTTAATAATAATAGGCTTCATTATTAAATAAAAAAATATATAATATAATAATATAATATATAATATAATTAAATAAAATAAGTAAGTCAACTAATTCCATTGTATTCTTAAATATAGTTTTAAAATCATATTTACATGGCATAGGTAAAGTTGCCTAGAATACTTAATACTTGTTTGACTAAATTTAATAAAAAATCCAAATATTACATTAATCTTATGAATTAAAATAAATATTACACGCCATCCATAATACATTTTTATCCATCTAAAAAATGGTCATAGATGGTAGGTATAAAATATACACATAGGTAAATAAAAATCATAATTACAAATTTGACGTGTACTCAGGTTTTAATTATATTTACACAGAAAAAATACTAGTCGAGTGTGATGTAAATTAACAAAAAAAAAAAAAAAATGCTTGATTAAACAAAACAAAATATTATGTTTAATATCACCTGTAGCTAATTGTTTTCGTGTATAAAAGACGACGGACATGACATGCTTCGACACTTAGTGGTCAATTCACAGTGGTATAATAATATACGTTGATAAGTTAAAATATTATATAATTTTTTAATCCGACCATAATACAAAATGAGTAAGAGTGCAGTTTTTTTGTTTTTAACGACCAGTCTGAGCGTAAGTATATTATTATTAAACTGTACTTGTTACAGTTTGAATTATTATTTATATTAAGTTTATTAAGAGTAACAGTTCTCAGTAAAATAACCGCAGTTCATAAAAAAAAAAACGGATCGTTATTACTTATTAATTACGTTAAAAATACCTATAATTTTATTGAATATAATATTATCTGAATATGAAGTTTTTGAAATCTTTTATTCTATAATATTGTGTTGTTATAATATTGAAGTACTAATAATATTGAAGAATTTTTCTGGAATTAAAAATGGTTCTTGGATTTTGTATTTCATTTTTAAGTACCTATCTACACACTCAAGAAACTTTTTAACAAATTTCATATACATAGTAAATATATCAACTTATATACTATAATATATGCACGTAATATTCATATACTATATAAATACAATATATTCATATTGCATAATATTAATACTGTGTAATCTTAAATGCTATTGAATACTATAGTACGAATTACATTTTTTATTTAAGTTAGGCAAAATAAATTAAGTAAAATTACGATATAAATTAAATTTAAAATTTACGCAAGCGGAATCTTGTTTAGAATTCAAAACATTCCACACATTTTTAAAATGATTTATTTATTTTGAAACTTGTTATTTTTCACGATAATTCGTAAAAAAATAATATAATAAGTGTTTTCAAACGGTACGTATTTGTATAATTCGTTAGTTTTTATAAAAATATATTATTTTTTTTAAGATTATAAAGGTATTTTAGATAAAGTAAAAATATAATTAAATATTTAAATTATAATTAAATTAAAATAAAAAGTCCCTCAAATAGTAATAAAATTATAAGTTTTACATTTTACGAAGAATAAAATAAAATAAAAATGTATTAAAGGTACATTGATGATAGGACAATTTATCTTTGCCTCCATTAATAATCAAATACAAACGATGATACTATTTTAAGCTGAGCTCGACTAAAAACCATGTTAGGTAACTTAATGTTTTTCTTTGCTTCAAAATAGAATATAGATCAATGGTTGTTTGTAATTTTTCCTTATACGTTTGAAAGAAAATATTTAGGAACAATCAATTGTCCAAAGTATTAATTATTATCTAAGCTTCATTATTGATTTTTTAAAGGTACCTAGGTACCTACATACAATTGGTTGACTAAGTACTTCTCCTACCCCAAAAAATAATTCTAAAATATAATAATAAAAAAAATCATTAGGGACACATTTTTCACATTTTTTACATTACTCATAACTTTAAAATGTCCATCAAACATAATATCATTTAATAACATTTTAAATAAACATCATAAAACTTTCATTACTATTGTTATTTTAAATATAAAACTCACATGTGTTGAAGTTGCATGATATAATCTATTTATTAAATTATTAAAATATTTATTTTGATTCAATGAAAAAAAAATTAACTATCAGACGAATCTGGTTAGGAAAAATTTCCTTGATCAAATACATTCAGAATCAACATTTTTTAGTAGGTTCTATTGTTATTGGAAATATATACGTCATATAATTTACCTACCCAATGGCTAACTGATTTGTTTTCCTATGTTTTCATTTTTTTTGACAGAAACAACGTTTGAATCAAAAATTGTTTTTGCATTTCTCATAAAAAAATAAAAATTGAAATAATATGTACTATTTGAATGTTAATTATTTATTTTAAGGTAACATACAAATCAAAATGTGTATGTACTCGGAAACTAAAAGGGTTGCGTTGTACAAATATTAATTTAAGAATTAGTAATTTTTATACAAACAAATAAATAAATACATTATGCTGTACATATTCTATCTTGAATTGTAAAATAAGCCAAACAATAATAACTTATTCAACCCTTCTCCGCAAAGTTAGTTTAATGTGAATGTATTATTAAAAAATCAACGATTTCATCCGCGAGAAAAAAATTGTGAAAAAAGCAAGAAATACACATAAAAAATTTAAATTTATACCAAATATTTGTTTCCTAATGTGATGGGTATAATGTTTATTGTATGCCAGAAAGTTCATTTTTTTTATGACATCGTGTTGCATTTTTATCATATGCAATAAATATAATTATTATTGTTAAATTAATGTTTACGTATAATATGTTCTTAATGAAATAGGACTCCGTGAAATTTTAATATTATGAGACAATATTATATTTAGTTGATAAAATACATTTAGAAAATACATTTAACGGTATTGTATACAATTGAGTTATGAATTATAAATCAAAATAACAAATAATTTTCGAAGAATATCAATATTATAGTGCTTACATTTTTTTTGTATACTTAACCTTCCGACAAAATCAAATTCATAATATTTTCCTTTGAATTTAATAGGTACCTATATCTTGAAAAAAATTTTTTGAACTTTCAATTTGCAAACAGCTTTCAATCGATAAATCGATATTTTTATTTATAATTCATATATTATTAATATTATGATGAAGGTATTGAAGAAACCAATTATAATTCGACATTAAAGCCATTAGATAAAATTCAGATAATCAGACTCTTCTTTAAAGTAAATATTTTTGCATTTAATATGATACATACAATGGAACTATAATGTTACGAAGTAATAAATTTCAATGAAAACAATTGTTTCCAAAGTTTTTGCAAGTTGAATAGAGCTTGCTTTGCATATTTAGCGATGGCTGTTGTAATTGTATATCGGTGAAAAGGGTTCGTACTGTAATTCGTAATGTTATACGCTTGACGGGGTGTCATGCAAAATAAAAAAAAATATGCGTTCGAATTATTTTCATACAAACTAATTTTACGAAAAAAGCAATTCAAAAAAAGTTGTGGGAAACTATAAATATATTATATTATATTGTAAGCGAGAGAGTACTATATTCGTTTAGGATAATAATAATATAATATGTGATATCGATTAAACACGATTAAATTATTACGTTGCGTTATGTGTAATAATTATTGAGTAATATATTGTGTAATCATTATATTAAACACTAAACGGTAAATCTTTATCTACATACAAACTGATTAATTAGGTAAGCGAATCAAAATGTTAACAGTTATTTTAATGTCAACGAAAATCCACTTGAATATCTTTCAAAGTCGGAAGTCTTTGATCATTATACTAGTGTGTCGAGTGATAATTTTAATTAGTGTTAGGAATATCCCAATGGCTACAACACAGATGAGTAATACGCGTAAATTATCACGTGAAAAAAAATACATACTTATTAGTTTGTAGTTCTTAACCATCTGGTTAGAGTTTATAGCACGAAGAGAGCTAACATTTTTGGAAGATTCCAAAAAGTCGATTATCGCAAATGACCCATAGAAAAATTAGAATTGAAATAAAATAAAAAATGTGATACAAAAACCTATCACATAACTATGGACGGAATATAGGGAAAAAAGGATGTATAGTTCTACTGTATTCTTTAAGGTTTAATAAATGGCCTGTGCTTCTTAACACAACTTTCATGTGTGAATCTAAAAACTTTAGGTTTCATTATCTGAAACTTGTAGAGTTACTATAGTAATATCTGTGAACGAATGGCTAAATTTAATAACACTTGCTAAAATGTTGATACGCATAATTCATCGTAGCTGGTAAAGCAACAAATAAATAAATTGATCCACGACACTATAGTGGAAATACTTATCGTCATGATAAATGCAAAGTTAATATTACAATATAATACAAGTCCACATAAAAAATCGAATTGAATGAAATAAACTAATTGTGTAAGCCTAATCTTTAGATACTAAAAAAAGGCAGCAAGCGGCAAAAAACCTATTTCTCTTTTTATTAAGTTAATATTATTTATTATAATATTCATGCAGTAAATTATATCATGTTGATTTTTATATTATATTAAGATAAAATAGTACATACTGTATTATGCATTTAAGCTCATTTAGAAAATCGTTTGATTTTCACTCTTTAAAAAAAAATGTAATATACACATTTATAAAATAACTATTTTAAGCTAATTTTAATTATATTTTGTTATATTATACTATTATTATCTATCAAAATCGTTATTTATTTATTAATTGTTATATATTTATTTATTTATATAATATAAGCCAATGTTATAAATTATAAAAAAAAAAAATTTAAGATTAGGATTTGGTACTTATGCCTTAGATAAAATATTATATCTGAAATATAAAATAAAATCGCAATGCCATCGTATTCATTTTTTGTTGCATATCAACAGAACAACTTTATACTTTATAAATGTTTTCGCAATAATTCTTATTTTTTCAATGAAACGTTTTAAATGTATTTATAACAGCATTTAATCTTTAATAATTATCCCTTTAAAGTTATACATCATCGTATACACTACAATGTATTATAAACAGTGATGCGCTACAATGGTGATATATTCAACGACTTATTAATATTTAAATTGTAATTTTGTGCAGGTCGCTTGTGGTTTATACTTGTCTAGACGCGATGGTGTTGATGCAAATCTAGCGAAAAGAAGTGACTTAATAATGTCACCAGATCGTTTAGTTTCGATGCTGCTATTAAATAAAAATAATCTAATGAAACGAGATAATATAATAGAAGACACAGCGAAAACTCCGACACCTATGCCGACTGATGTGAGTCCTATAAATCAAGTCGTTAATTCACATTCCGCACCGTCATTAGTTAAACGATGTGTTTGTGTAAGTATCATAATATTATAATAATAATATCTGTTGTCGTGTATAATATGTCAGAATATTAATAGTATATATTATTATGTATTAGCTCGTACGTCATGTATGTTCGTTGCCGCGCGTAAGGGTTATTTATGTAAAAAATGCGATGATTTTTTTTTTTTTTTAAACATGTTGAAAAATAACAATTTACCATTCGAATTTAATTTAAAATATTTCATTGTACGAACTGACACCTATCAGTTTTTAAATGCAATTTTATGCACTTTTGAGATGATTCTGTTTGAACCACTGCAGATACTGCTATGAGTGGGAAGTGAGTTCAAATGCAAAAAAATCCAGTACTTTCTAACTTTTTGTGAAAAAACTAAAAAAAATATCGAAAAAATGGGAATATTTATAACTCAACACCAATTTTATAAAAAAGATGGTTTTGGTTTTTTACTATAAAAAAAAAAATTAATAACTATATAGAGAGACTTGAAATTGTTGCAAAACATTTAAATATTAATATTTTAATACATAATAATATAATTGTATGCTATTTTGATATTTTGTAAGTTATTCGTTTAGCATTCAAAATATAAAAAATAAATGGGTAATTTTTTTTTTTTAAATGGTCATTTAGAACGATTTTCTTTTGCAATTTAAGAAATATTTTTTTACTGATAAAATATAATAACAATTATTACCTATCAAGAATACCTATAATATTTGAGACATTTTTGCGGAAACAGAAAAGTTCCATCTATGTACCTTTTTTACAATACAAAATATATATTCATAAATGCAGTTCTTTATACTTGTATGTAATTAAAATTTTGAATTTATTATATTAGATAAAAATATTGTAGTTTAAGAATAATTTATTTGTGAATCATAATCGTAATTGGGATTACTTTTTAGGAAAAACAAAGTACATATTCGGCGTCAAATACTGAAGAGGAGAACAGTGAAATCATGGTGAATATTTCACATACAATAACAATTACGTAAAAAAAATACTTTTTTATTATTTGTGTAAAAATGTTTTATTTAATTTGTTTAGAAATCAGAAAACAGAAAATCGTCATCTTGCTCATCGTGCAGTAGAACTGATGAAATGGTAAGATAATTTTTACATCGTATTAGTAGGTATATCAATTCTATATTCCTATTTCTTACATAGGTAATACGTAAACGTATTATTGTATATTAATTATTCTTTTTTTTTTGTTTGTTTTTTATGAATAGAGTGCTAGTTCAGATTCGGATTCAGAAAACAACGGAATGGTGGTATATTATTTTATCAAACCAATTAAAATGTTACTACGTTTCTGTATCAATGTTGTGTTTATTAAAAAACGACAAAAAAACCAGTCATTAGTGCTTAGCACTCTTGAATCATTTATTCGGATTTCGGGTTTTGGGTTTTGGGTGTTGGATGTATTTTGGTGTTAAAAAAATTAAATTGGGCTTTAATAACTGTTATTATTCGATTTAGTATTAGTAATTATGGGTGTTTAGCAGTCCAAAAGAAAACACTATTTTTTATAAAAGGCCCCCAAAAATTGAAAAAATGTATTTTTTCAAAGTGAATTATTTATATTTATAACTAAACATCAACACGAATGCGCAACAATTTTTTTTGCACCAAACTCGGTTTATTCATTTTGAGTATAAATGCTTAATGCTTATACATTTTTATAAGTATAACTACAAGAACAAAGGCAATGGAAAATCAGATAGATAGATGTTTTATTGGAGGTAGGTATTGGAGTTCTTGTCGCTGATGTAAATCCATATATCTTAACATACATTTATTAAGTTTCCATATAATTACCTGTTACCATCGTTAAACATATATCATGTAAAGTTATCCTTGTTATAGTATGGTTTTTATTTATAACTACAAAATTAAATTAACCACAAAAAATACATACAAAATGATACATAACATGAGGATTATAAACTACAACATTTTCGGGGTTCGGGTTAACCAAAATGTTTTATTCGGGTGTTATAAAAAAATAATCATTCGGGTTACATGGGTTTCGGGTGTTTGGTTCTTAGAGGGTTTTAAGAGGAGTTGTTTTTCCGCTTAACTATGGTGAGAAGCTCTGCCAGTCTTCAATATGATTTTGAAATGATAATATAAAAAAGAAAACTAATAAATCAATAAATAATAGTTTTGATAACATACATATTTTTTTTTAATGAATATTTTTTAACCATTTTTTATTTCACAACATTTTTTGAATGAATACTATTGTGATATATTTTTAGGCAAATCAACGTTCATATTCAGAGTCAAATACCGAAGAAGAGAACCGTGAAATCATGGTAAATACTTCACATATTAACTAATGTAGAAAAAAAAAACATTTTTTATTAATTGTGTAAAATTGTTTAGAAATCAGAAAACAAAAAATCATCTTCTACGTTATCGTGCAATGAGAATGGTAAATGTGGAACAAACAAATCGGTAAATAATATTGTCTTAATTTTATGTTTAACAATATGCTGTTGTCTTATTAAAATGAAAACAAATTAATAACCAAAGATTCTATTTTAATATTTAGTGATCTGTAAATAATATTAAAAATTCATAATTATAAATAAATGTATTGATGGTATTTTAAATTATTAGAAATGCGTTAAAAATAATACTTGACGTGTACCTACTTCTTATTTCTTTCATATTTTTGTTAGAGTGTTGGCCGAAGTTATACCCAGTCGAAATCAGACGCAGAAAACAGTGAATTTATGGTAATTATTAGGATTTTATTATTTGTGCAAAATATATTTATTATTTTTTTGTTTAGCAAAAAGAAAATAAAAAATCATCATCTACGGTATCATGCAATGAAAATGGTAAATGTGGAACAAGCAAATTGGTAAATAATATTGTCTTAATTCTATGTTTATGTCTGTTGTATTATTAAACGAAAACAAATTAATATCCAATGATTATTTTTTAATATAGTGATCTGTAAATAAAATAATGTTCAACATTTATAGTTTGAAATGTTTTGATGTTATTATAAATTATTATGAATGAGTAAAAAAAAATACTTGACGTGTACACACTTCTTATTTCTTTCATAAATTTGTTAGAGTGCTGGCCGAAGTTATACTGAGTCGAAATCAGACGCAGAAAATAGTGAAATTATGGTAATTATATTATGATTTTTATTATTTGTGCAAAATATATTTATTTGATATTTTGTTCAGAAAAAAGAAAATAAACAATCAACATCTTGCTCATCACGCAGTGGAACTGATGAAATGATAAAACAAAATTCAGTAAGATAATTTTTACATTGTATTTGTATATAAATTCTAAATGACTATGTAATACGATTACGAATTCTTATTGCGTATTAATTGTTCTTTTTTTATGGTGAACAGATTGCTGGTTCAGAAAAAGAAAACAATGGAATGGAGGTAAACTATTTTATAAAATTAATTAAAATATTACCACGTTTCTGTATCTTCATTGTATTTACTTAGAAACGACAGACAAACCAATCATCAATGTCGTCTTGCAACGATAATAAAAAAAAGGAAACTAATAAATCGGTAAATAAAACTTTTGAGAACTTATATATATATATTTTTTTTTTAAATGGATATTTTTACCCATTTTTATTTCACGACATTTCTTTCTTTAAAAAGTACCTTTTGGTATAATAATCATGAAAACAGTTTTCTTTGCGTGAAAAAATTAAAAATGTTAGAAGTTTGTATTAGATAATATGAATATCGTAGTTTAAGAATAATTTTTTTGTGAATCATAACTGTCTGGATAATTTTTTAGGAAAACCAACGTTCATATTCGGAGGCATATACTGAAGAAGAGAACCGTGCAAACATGGTGAATATTACACATACAAGACTTACATTAAGAAAACCATTTTTTTGTTGTGTAAAAAAATATTTATTTTATTTGATTAGAAAAAAGAAAATAAAAAATCATCATCTACGTCATCACAAAATAAAAAGAGTAAATGTGGAACAAATGAATCGGTAACAAATATTATATTAATTTCTATGTTTAACAAAAGCCTGTTTTCTTATTAAATAAAAACAAATAAATAGCCAATAATTATTTTTTTATAAAGTAATCTGTAAATAGTGTTTAAAATTTAAAATTTGAAACATATTAATGTTATTATAGTTTCTTTATTATTAATAAGTTCGAAGTATTACAATAATTATTAGTGGATAATATATAAAATGAAATGTTTTTGTGAAAAATAAGAATAATAAAAAAAACAATATTCATGTTCAAAAACTAAATTTTTATTTTTTTAGAAAACAGAAAAAAAGAAATGTTCATCTGGCTCAAAAGACAGTAAATCTGATGAAAAGGTAAAACAAGATAAGATAACATAATTATTAGGATTTTTCAACATAATTTTTACATTAAAAGTATTTTCATTAAACATTTTAAATATTTTGACTAATTTCAAGCTATTTTTCACACTAACCTGTTTGCACTGTTATTCTAAGTATATCAGGTTTAAACGATTAGCTCATAATATTATAACAATTATTATAGACAATTTATTAGTTAAAATGTTTATACGGAAAATTAGTTAAAGGAAAAAAAAAATTATAATGTTCATGTTTTAACTTTAATTTTATATTTACTTAGAAAACGGAAAAAAAGAAATGTTCATCTGGCTCAAAAGACAATAAATCAGATGAAAAGGTAAAAAAAGATTTGATAAAATAATTATTGTGACTTATCACTATCATTTATATATGACACCCTTTTTAAATTTTTTGACTAATTTCAAGCTACTTTACACACTAATATATTAGCACTGTTTTTCCTTGTATATCAGGTTTAACTGATAAGTTTATAAAATAATAACGATAACTGTAGAGAATTCATTTTTCGAGATGTTATAGAGAGAATGATTTAAAAAGAAATTAATTCATAATATTCAAGTTTTAATTTTAATTCTCTATTTTTTTTAGAAAACAGACAAAAAGAAATGTTCTTCTAGCTCAAAAGACAGTAAATCTGATGAAAAGGTAAAAAAATATTCGATAAATTCATTATTAGGACTTGGACAGTTTCCCCATCATTATAATATTACAATACAAAAATATTCGCACTGTTGTACTAAGTAAATCGGGTCCCATAAGTTTATTGTATTGTAATAATTATTATTAAGAATATATTATTAGGTAAAAATGTTATGGGAAAATTAGTTTAAAACATATACGTAATATTAATGTTAAAAAAATAAATTTCTATTTATTTAGAAAACAGAAATAAAGAAATGTTCATCTGGATCAAAAGACAATAAATCTGATGAAAAGGTAAAGAAAGATTCAATAACATAATTATTGGGACTATTCGCTATAATTATTACATTATACCCTTTTTAAATTGTTGACTAATTTTAAGCTACTTAACACACTAACCTATTCGCACTAATATTCTCAATAATATATCAAGTTTATCTGATAAGTTTATAATATTATAACAATAAATTATTATAAATAATTTTTTTATTGCAATGTTATAGAGAAAATTAATTTAAAATAACATACATAACATTCATGTTAAATAATTAAATTCCTATTTATTTAGAAAACTGAAAAAAAGAAATGTTCAAATGGCTCAAAAGACAATAAATCTGATGAAAAGGTAAAGAAAGATTCAATAACATAATTATTGGGACTTTTCACCATAATTATTATATGATACCCTTTTTAAATTGTTTGACTAATTTCAAGCTACTTTTCACACTAATCTATTCGGATTGTAATTATCATTTTATTGGGTTTGACTCATAAGTATATATTATTGTATTAATAATATTAATAGTATATTATTTATAATGTTTATACGGGAAATTAGTTTAAAAAAAATAAATGCATATGATTCATGTATTAATTTTAATTTTTGTTTTATTCAGAAAACTGAAAAAAAGAAATGTTCATGTGGCTCAAAAGACAACAAATCTGATGAAAAGGTAAAAAAATATTCTAAAAGATCATTATTGGGACTTGGAACTTTTCCCGACAATTATTATATTATAGCAATCATTTTCTTAACAATTTTTTTAAATGTTAACTAATTTCAAGCTACTTTCACACTAAAATATTCGCACTGTTAAACTAAGTAGATCGTGTTTGGCCAATACGTTTATAGTATTGTAATAATAATTATTAAGAATATAATATTTAAAATGTTTTTGGCACAATAAGTTTAAAAAAAACATTCATGATATTCATGTTAAAAAATTAAATTTCTATTTATTTAGAAAAATGAAAAAAAGAAATGTTCATGTGGCTCAAAAGACAACAAATCTCATGAAAAGGTAAATAAAGATCCAATTACATAATTATTGGGACTTTTCGCTATAATTATTACATTATAAGTACACTCATTACCGTTTAAAAATATTTTGACTAATTTCAAGGTAATTTTTATACTAGCCTATTCGCACTGTTATTCTCAGTATATCAGTTTTAACTGATAATTTTTCACATAATTATTATATTATGAATATAATTTTCTTTACACTTTTTAAATATTTTGACTAATTTCCAGTTACTTTTCACACTGACCTATTCTCACTGTAATTTTCAGTTTATTGGGTTTGACTTTTAAGTTCATAGTATTGTAATAATTATATTAATTTAATATACCAGATACGATGATGCTATCCTTGTCCTTAAAACCAAATGTCATTCTCTATGGCGAAATCGATGGGAAAAACGAACCGACCATAATAACAACTCAAACAAATAAAACCATCGACTAAAAAATGCCCAGACCCAGTAATTACTCTTACATGACATGAGAACACAATGGTCACCAGAGTAAGTATTGGATATTCAAGACTCACACATTTCCATTTAATGTACAAGGTTCCCAAACCCATGTGCCCAACGTGCCTCGGCGAACTAACTGTAATTCCCATATTCTTAGAATGTCCCACTTACCAGATCGCCCGAACAAAATCGTTTATAAATACTATCTCACCCAAAAAGAAGCATTCAGCCCCTGACAAGAAAAAACATAACAGACTTCATGGAGATAGCCCAGCTCACAGCGAACATAATAATATAGGACCACGGATCAACAATAACCTACAATTTCAACATGAAAAGCGATTTAAAGAAAAAAAAATGTTAATTACCAAATGTAACCGAATATAGTGTAAACATAAAATGTAGGCTTATAAATATAGCATTTGAAGCCTTTATTTTAATAACAATGAAAAAAAAAATATTAATTATATAATATTTAAAATGTTTATACGGAAAATTAGTTGAGAAAAAAATAAATTCATAATATTCATGTTTTAATTTTAATTTTCTATTTATTCAGAAAACTGAAAAAAAGGAACGCTCGTGTGGCTCAAAAGACAGTAAATCTGATGAAAAGGTAAAAAATGATTTGATAACATAATTATCGGGACTTTTTACCAGAATTATTACACTATAAGTAATCTCACTACCTTATTAAAATATTTTGACTAATTTCAAGCTACTTTCCACACTAATCTATTCGCACTGTTATTCTCAGTATATCAGGTTTAACTGATAAGCTTATAATACTATAACTATTATTATAGAGAATTATTTTATTGCAATGTTACAGAGAAAATTAGTTTTAAAGTAAACATACATAATTTTCGTGTTAAATAATTTAATTTTTATTTATTTAGAAAACTGAAAAAAAGAAATGTTCATGTGGCTCAAAAGACAGTGAATCTGATGAAAAGGTAAAGAAAGATTCAATAACATAATTATTGGGACTTTTGACCATGATTATTACATTATATCCTTTTTAAATTTTTGACTAATTTCAAGCTACTTTTCACATTAATCTATTCGGACTGTAATTATCATTTTATTGGGTTTGACTTATAAGTATATATTATTGTATTAATAATATTAATAGTATATCGTTTAAAATGTTTATACGGAAAATTAGTTTAAAAAAAATAATTTCATATGATTCATGTATTAATTTTAATTTTTGTTTTATTCAGAAAACTGAAAAAAAGAAATGTTCATGTGGCTCAAAAAACAACAAATCTGATGAAAAGGTAAAAAAAATATTCGATAAGATCATTATTAGGACTTTTCACCGTGATTATTATTTATTACATTATACCCTGTTTAAATTGTCGACTAATTTCAAGCTACTTTTCACACTAATCTATTGGCACTGTAATTCTCAGTATATTGGGTTTGACTTATAAGTATTGTAATAATAATATTAATAGTATATCGTTTAAAATGTTTATACGGAAAATTAGTTTAAAAAAAAATAATTCATATGATTCATGTATTCATTTTAATTTTTGTTTTATTCAGAAAACCGAAAAAAAGAAATGTTCATGTGGCTCAAAAAACAACAAATCTGATGAAAAGGTAAAGAAAGATTCAATAACATAATTATTGGGACTTTTCACCATAATTATTATATGATACCCTTTTTAAATTGTTTGACTAATTTCAAGCTACTTTTCACATTAATCTATTCGGACTGTAATTATCATTTTATTGGGTTTGACTTATAAGTATATATTATTGTATTAATAATATTAATAGTATATCGTTTAAAATGTTTATACGGAAAATTAGTTTAAAAAAAAATAATTCATATGATTCATGTATTCATTTTAATTTTTGTTTTATTCAGAAAACTGAAAAAAAGAAATGTTCATGTGGCTCAAAAGATAACAAATGTGATGAAAAGGTAAACAAATATTCGATAAGATCATTATTGGTACTTGGAACTTTTCCATATAATTATTATATTATGAATATAATTTTCTTTACACTTTTTAAATATTTTGACAAATTACAAGCTAATTTTTACACTATTTAGCTACTTTTTACAACAATTATTATACAGAATTATTGCAATGCTACAGAGAAAATTAGTTTTAAAAAAACATACATTAATTTCGTGTAAAATAATACAATTCCTATTTATTTAGAAAACTGAAAAAAAGAAATGTTCATGTGGTTCAAAAGACAACAAATCTGATGAAAAGGTAAATAAAGATCCAATTACATAATTATTGGATGAAAAGGTAAAGATAGATTCGATAATATAATTATTGGGACTTTTCACGATAATTATTATATGATACCCTTTTTAAATTGTTTGACTAATTTCAAGCTACATTCATTGACTTATATCAGTATATCGGGTTTGGCTTATAAGTGTATGGTGTTGAAATAATAATTATTAAGAACATATTATTAAAAGTTATTGTATTCTGGAAAATTAGTTTAAAAAAACATATATAATTTTCTTGTTAAATAATTTAATTTCTATTTATTTAGAAAACCGAAATAAAGAAATGTTCGTCTGGATCAAAAGACAGTAAATCTGATGAAAAGGTAAAAAGAGATTCGATAACATAATTATTGGGTCTTTTCACCATAAGTATTTGTAGATTTTGGATGTTGATAACTTTTGCTTTTTTTTCCGTTGCTTCTATACAATGCTATTTTAGGTAAAAATTTGTTTCATGCTCAATTAATTCAGAATATTTTAATTTTATTTTGTATTTTTTTTTTGCAATTTTAGCCATTTTTAGCTCGAAATGCAATTTTTTGTTATATAAGTCATTTTTCAACATTTTTAAGTCGTTTTTACATAGTTTAGGTCATTTTTTGTAGTTCTTGTACAATGTGGGGGAATTTTTCTCAAATTTTAGATTTTTAAAACAATTTGTATAATATTCTAAAAAATTGTTTTATTATTATTATTGTGGGGTTTTTGTTATTATTAAATTGAAATGTATGCAACAATATTCTTCACACTAAACTATCGACACAATTATTCTTAGTATATCGGGTTTGACTAATAAGTTTTTAATGTTGTAATAATAGTTATTAAAAATATATTATTTAAAATATTATTACGGAAAATTAGTTGAGAAAAAAATATACCTAATTTTCACGTTAAATAATTTAATTTCTATTTATTTAGAAAACCGAAATAAAGAAATGTTCATCGGGCTCAAAAGACAGTAAATCTGATGAAAAGGTAAAAAGATATTCGATTACAAAATTATCGGGACTTTTCACCATAATTATTACATTATAAGTATTTTCTTTACCATTATTAAATATTTTGACTGATTTCAAGCTACTTTTCACACTGAACTATTGACACTGTTATACTCAGTTTATCGGGTCCAGCCCATAAGTTTATAGTATTGTAATAATAGTATTATTAAGAATAAAATGTTAATTAAAATGTTTTTACGGATATTTAGTTTTTTAAAAAAAAACATACATAATATTTATGTTAAATAATTAAATATCTATTTATTTAGAAAACTGAAATAAAGAAATGTTCGTCTGGCTCAAAAGACAGTAAATCTAATGAAAAGGTAAAACAAAGATTTGATAATATAATTATTTTGACTTCTCACCATAATTATTATATTATAAGCATTTTTATTACCGTTTTTAAATAGTTTGACTATATTCAAGCTACTTTTCACACTAACCTAATCACACTGTTGTTCACAGTATATCGGGTTTGACTTACAAGTATTGTAATAATATTTTTTAAGAATATATTATTTAAAATATTTGTGGGGGAAATTAGTTTTAAAAAAAACATACATAATATTCACGTTAAATTATTGAATTTCTATTTATTTAGAAAACCGAAATAAAGAAATGTGCATCTGGCTCATCACACAGTAGCATTGATGAAATGGTGAAAAAAGATTCGGTAAGACAATCTTTAAATATTATATTTGTGCATAAATTTAATATTTCTATGTAATACGTGAGCAAATTATCATTGTTTATTGGTGTAGTAATTATTCCTTTTTTTTATGTTGAACAGCTTGCCGGTTCATACTCAGAAAAAGAAAACAATGCAATGGAGGTAAAATATTAAATACAATTCTTCCTCGTTTCTGTATCTACGTTGTATTTATTTAGAAACGTCAGAAAAACTAATCATAAATATCGTCTTGCAATGATAATAAAAAAAAAGGATACCAATAAATCGGTTAATCATAGTTCTTATAATATGTTTTTTTTGTTCGATGAATTTTTTATAATCCACAATATTTATTCATTAAAAATTAGGTATCAATATAATATTCATTAATAATTCAGTGTTTTTTTGTGTATTTAATTAAAAATCTTTAAACATATTGCATTAGATAAAAATATTGTAGTCTAAGAATAATTTATTTGTGAATCATTATTGTTGGGATAACTTTTCAGGGAAATCAACGTACATATTCGGAGTCAAATACTGAAGAAGAGAACCGTGCAATCATGGTACATTTTTAACATACAAACTTAAATAAAAAAAAAAAACTTTATTTTATTATTTGTGTAAAAAATATTTATTTTATTTGTTTAGAAAAATGAAAATAAAAAATCATCATCTTCGTTATCTTGCAATGAGAATGCCAAATGTGGAACAAACAAATCGGTAAATAATATTGTCTTAATTTTAAGTTTAATAGTATTCTGTGGTCTTATTAAATGAAAACAAATAAGTAACCAATGATTCTTTTATAATATAGTGATCTGTAAGTAGGGAAGGTTCAAAATTCATAATTTGAAATGTATTAATGTTGTTTTAAATTATTAGAAATGCACTAAAAATAATACTTGTCGTGTACTTCCAATTTATTTCATTTTTCTGTTAGAGTGTTGGTCGAAGTTATTCCGAGTCGAAATCGGAAGCAGAAAACAGTGAAATGATGGTAATTATTATGATTTTATTATTCGTGTATTTTCTAGAAAATAAAAACATGGTGTTTTACATAATAGTTTCCTTGTACTGATCAAACATTCCTATTTTTTTGTTTAGAAAGTAGAAAATAATAAAAGCTCATTTACATCAACGCGTTCTGATTGTGGTAAATCAGGAATTCGCGAATCGGTAAATAATATCATTTATATAAATATTAAAATATTTTTTTAAACCTATTATTCCAACATTTTTACTTGTTCGTTAGTTTTGCCAGCTATTATTTTTTTAGTAAGAGTGCTTTAAAATTTGGATGTTAAAAATGTATTCATGGATTGAATTTGTTCTATCTGAGTTATTTCTTCTTTTAAGAAGTTTATTTCGTAAATTGTATTAATTTTTATCCGAAGCATATTTTCGGAAATTGGTTTTAAATGAAATCGACCATAATTGTTTTGTTGAAATTCAAAAAATATTAATGCTAAATAATAACAACTTATAAAGAAATTTGTCTAATTAGAAAGTATTTTTAATCACTTTAGTGCATAATAAATATATTAGATGTTTATTTTTAGGGTGACCAGTATACCAGTTTTGAATCAGAATCAGATAATGAAACTATGCATACAATGGTGAGTATTAATAAATTGTTTAAATTATCTTATAATAAATTAGGCATGGTTATTTATTTTTTCAAAAATACACTTAAATTTAAATTTTTTAGAATAACGAAAATATCGATTCGGCATCTTCAATTGCAAGTTATGGAAGTGGTAAAGGGGGAATTAAGGTAAATATATTTAATGTATTTAACATACTATACCATTTCAATTTTAAAAATATTTTGCTGATGACTGAAGTGTTTTTTTCTAACATTTTTTTTCGTAAAAAAGTTATTTAAAGTTAAATTTACAAAATGAACATTAGAAACAAGAACAAGAATTTTTTTTTACGATACATAATATGCAAACGGAATATTGATTTTTTTTCAGGGTAACCAATATAGTACGTATGAATCAGAAACAAATGATGAACTTAGACAAACCATGGTGAATTTTATTTTTTTTAAATCACCTAATAAATTAGATATAATACGAGTAATTTGTTAACATTACTATCGATTTTTTTTTCTTAATTGCCTAGAATAAAGAAAATAAAAAATCTTCATCATCAATGACACGCGGTGTTAGTGGTCAAAATGGAATAAACGAGTCGGTAAGTAAAATTTGACGACTGCCGTATTTTCTTCCAATATTTTGTTTGCAAACATAACAGTTATTTAAGTTAAATATAAAACATATTATATACATTAGTTTATATTTTATAATTATAGCATATAATATAGAAATTAATTTTAACAACAAATTGTTTTTAAAATTTTAACTATACACATATCATTAAAAGTCTATTTTTTTTAGGGTAACCAACGTATTAGTACGTATGAATCAGAAACAAATGATGAACTTAGGCAAACCATGGTGAATCCTAAATTATTTTTAAATTTTCTCTCGAATTAGTTGTACTAATATTTTTTAATGATGGGTTTTTTTTTTAAATAATTACTTAGAATAAGAAAAATAACAAATCTTCATCTTCAACGGCATATTATGGAAGTAGTAACGATGGAGTAGAGACATCGGTAAATACAGTTAATAAATTCAACATATTATTATCATTTGTTTTATATTTTTAAATGTCACCAATTATGTACACGTTATTTTTTTTTAATCCTACATTAATGTCTGTTTTATGTATTATAAATATTGTCCACTAAAACATTTGTTGCGTTTTTAGTAAAACTTATAATTTAAAGTTTACCATTTTTGTTTTATTAAAGATATTTCTTGTATATATTTTTAGAATGATCAAGCAAATAATTATTCAGAGTTGGATACCGAGAGCCAAGATAATGCAATTGCGGTGAATACTAATATAATGAACATTATTTAAACCAAATATTATTTTTTAAATTTGGTAGTAACAATGTTTTATTTATATAGTTAAATAGAAAAGTCGGTACTTCATCTACATCATCGAGCTGCGGATGTCGCAAAAATGGAAAAGATCAATCGGTAAATAATAATTGTCTGAATATGGTTTCAAATTTGTGTTTTAAATAATAATACTGTAAAACACATAAACATGAATATTTAATAGTACTAACAACTTAGTTCTTTCAGTATAATAGTATGATACATTTTTAGCTTTAAAAATGGATTCAAAATATGGAAACTTCAATGGATTTGAAAAAAACATATATAATTAAAGATTAAATTAAACAAATTAAATTATTTTATGATTAATATATTATTTTACTTACTATCTTATTCATATTATAACATTTTTAGGCGTTACAATACAATAGTTCTGAATCAGAAGTAGATGAAGAAATGAGAGGAACAATGGTAAATATTGTACAAAATACTATCTGCATGCATTTTTTCCTTATTTTTTCTTATTCTGAATTGGTTTATTTTATTGTTTTCTTAGGAGGAGGAACAAAGTGAATCTTCTTTAGCTTCGTCGTCAGTAAGTAATATATTAATTGGTGACTAAATAATATAAAATTTATAATATGTGGATACAATATATTTTGATAAAGTTACTAGATAACAATTTTTGAAATACATATATTCTTTTTTAATAAAATTATAATATTTGTTAAATCTTGACAAAATAATTGATTATATTAAAATTAGTAATTAGTGTATACATATTACTTACAAGTACACCTACATTTTTATAAAATAAAATAGTATAATGTTTAGTGATTTTTTTTTAAATTGTATAAATTCATATTGTGCAGGGTTATAGCCAACGTAATATTGCGGGCTCAAATTCTGCAAGTGGAGGATCAAAACAAATTATGGTAATTATAATTGAAATAATTCTGGATGAAAAATAAACAATAATATACAAGGGCACTATGTTACTAAAATGTTGATATCCCATGTTCATTATTGTTTAAAGCCGTCATTTTTAATTTTTAAAAGGCACAATCCTCGTCGTCTTTATCGTACAGCCAAAGAGGTGAAAATGCAATGGGAAAAGCGGTAAATTAAAATATTTGTTGACCATAATTTATTAACATCGCTTAAATACATTATTTATAATTTTTTAGAATAAAAAAAAAAACTCAAACCATTTTTATTTATTTTAAACACTGTAAAAAATAATGATAATTAATTATCATTTTTTTTTTAGGATTTGTGGAAACACAATTTAACTTCATAAGTTATTTGTGAAAATGTTTAAAAATAAGAAACAGATACATAATACACAAAAATACATAATATAGTGAACCACTGTAAAGTGCATTTTAATTTATAGTATGTGCTCATAAATTACCATTGTATCATTCAATGTCTAAAATATATTTTACATACATTTACTTTGTTTGAGTTTTACACTCAGATATTTATTGTAGTAAGAATAATAATTATTATACTAACATTTATGAATAGACAATAAATTAATAATACATAACGAATATATATATAAACACAATATATTCCAGAGATACCTTGTATCGCTTATGTATCCATTTGGAAAATCAATATAGGTATTTGAATGTGGGTTTTCAATAGTAATCTATTAAAAAATCCTACTTAATATCATAAATAAAAATAAAAATAAAATGTTTATATAATTCAATTTTTGAAATTTTCAAAGTATCGATTTTTAGAATGAGCGAAGAGATGAATGTATTATTGGTTTTACAATGGTACTTGTGTGTAGTACTTTTTAGTGTCTGTCGACTGTCATGACGACGTAGGTTAGAAAAACGCTTAATTCTTTAAATTTGAGGATGGTTTTTGTCAGAAAATCTAGTTGGTATTTTGAGAGAGTAAAAATAAAAAAAATACCCAGTACTTCCTTAAAAAATAGAAAAACGGCAGTTTTTAACAAAATGTAGTATGGTTTTATTTGAAAAACTATTTAAAATATTCAAAAATTAAATAAAAAATTTTTTTGAATTATTTAACTTTATATTATTATTGTGTATTTTTTGACATTTGAAATATTCCATTAAATATGTTTATAAATCATATGGAAATAAATATGGACTTTTATAAGAATATAAAATGTTATTAAATGTTGTTGAAACAGATAGTAAATACGCTTTAACATAAAAATAAATTTATATTTTTTATATATTAATAATAAATCTTTTATTTAGAAAAAAGAACAATCTTCAACTTCTTGTAATTGCATATCAGGAGGTAAAAAGGAAATAACTAAAGCGGTAAATAATATTATTTTGGTAATTTCATAATTATTGTACTAATCGTAATTTAACCAAATAACCTTTTTTTTTTTCAAGACACAAAAATCGGAATCGAATCAGTTTGAACGCAATCTGGTATGCAGTTAAAAAATAATTTATAATTCAATTAAAATGTATTTAACCAAAAATTATTTTATACCTTGTAGAATTATAGCAAATACGAAAGTCAAGGAAAAGAGGAAAACTACTCCAGATGCGGCTGTCAATGAATAACGAAAAATTCAGTATTGTCTAATATTACGTCACTATGTTACCATTAAATATTATATTTTTCAGTATCTTTTAAGAGTCTATATAGTTTAAAATACAATTTATCGTAATCCAAACTAATCCTGCGTTATATTTATTTTGTACGTAACTATAATACCTTCCTAAACATGTAAAATATATTTTAAATTATATTGCACTCAATAAAACTTTGATCATAAGGCCTATTAGGGTGGTTTGCATAGTTAAGTACCTATACCGGCTATTGAAAATATCATAATTTAAAATTTCGATAGTCGGTTTAGAAGTTTTTAAAAGTTGTTTTGATTACTTTGACACGAAAACAGTTTATCCAACTCGTCAATATGACGTCAAGTTTAAAACAGCTTCGTGGGGCTATAATGACGTAGGTATAAGCAAATTTTCAATATTGCACATTTATTTTAGAGAAATGATATCAAACGCACATTGAGCGAGCCTCGCGCCTTTTATTTTTTTCCCACTTATGTTTTTTTTAAATCAAATATAATATTATACGACAAACACTCATCATCATATCGTGTTCTGTATTTTGTTCCGTTTCATTAATCAAAGATATTTTTGTAGGTGCGGTATCGTGACACGGACATTGTTTACTGCTCTGGAAAGCTTTTAAATATGAATTCTACGAAACATTAATTTATGTAGGATTTAGTTGAGCTCGAGATATTATGAATTAATTACTTTATTATAATCATATTATAAATTATTTATCTCTCTTCCGGGCGCTGCGCTGGAGTGGCCTTGCATTTCGGTTTTGCGATTTCTTTACGCTTTGAGCCAGATATCGATTTGTGGTCTGCAAGGTGTCGTATACGTTTAATTTTGTCGGGCGGGTGTCCTTGTCATATCGTACGATAGCGTTAAAATAAAATATTAAAGTACCTTGATGGGATCTGAATTATGTATGGTTCAGTAATATTTAGTCACAAAGTACTCAATATTTCACAAAGTCGATCAGTCGTCGAGTCATGTATTGAATAGATTTCCCGACATTGCGGGTCAAATATATATATATAAAAAAAAAAACCAATTTCAGTTTAAATTCTTAAATAAGATTATTTGGAGGTAACACGTGATTACGTTCGCTCTGTCACATACGAAATATATAAAGATAAAGAAAAATAAGTTTTTGAGATAAAGAAAATAATATGGCTTCGGGAACCTTTTGATAACCATTGGATTACCATTGACATATGTACGGCATTATACATTTTAAATAGCCCCTTTATAATATGTAGGTCGGTATGATATCGATTTTTATCCAAAGCGACTTGGTTTGTAATTATGAGTTTAATAATTGCATATTTGCTTCTTTATTAATTTAATATTAAATATTATGACACGTGTATGTTAAATACAACTTATTGTATACGATTTGTTGAAAACTTGGACCATTTTCTTGAATATTCATACAAAACACAAATAATATTTAAAATGTAAAGAATACATTTTCTTTTGAACCATTTGTCAAGATATTTAGGTATAATATCTTAATGTTTTAAGTTTAAATGTTTGATAATTGAATATGTTATAAAGAATAAGTTTGCTTATCATCAATTGGTTTCTTGTGTTTAAGAGAATGTCAAGCCACCATGTGTTGTATTCGTCCAACATTTTTTTTGCGGTTTTTGGAGAACAAAATTTGTGTTGTTTGTTTTAATATTAGAGTGAATTGACCTATTATTTAACTTAATGATACGAACATTATCTGAGATTGTACTATATTTTTTTACCATTCTTAAATTTTTAAAAAGGTTGCTATTTTTTTGGTAGTTTTTCCCGTTTATTAAGAAAGGTAATAGAATAAACTCACTTACTAGATCAAATTTGCTACCAGAAACCAACCTCAAAGCGGAATATTGAAGTATTTTTTCTGCTCTAAAACGGGATGACAAAAACACAAAAAAAAACATAATATTGTAAAGAATATGACTCGACGAGTTTCATATACAATTTTTATCTAATTTTAGAGTCTTGTTTAATTTTATTTTGCTTATTTTGTAGCATTTTAAATCATAAAATGCTGTTAAAATATAATAAGTTCCTTCCAACCATATTATCTTAATTATTGCAAATATATTATTATAATATATCAAAATTGATACTGAATAAATATATTTTATTCGCACTAACAATTCGAAAAACGACAAAAACTAAGTTTTGCTTTTAGAATCATTCTTCGAACGCTATGATTTATGGTTGCTATCAAATCTGAAATAGCGACACTACACAATATTGTACCACGGTGAGTGAACCGAGACGAGTGCAAATAAGCACTCACGTGTCACATCGGTTTTAAAAATGTTAAAATACATTTTAGTAAAATAAAATATAATTTGTATTCGAAATATGGTGCCTACATTTATTTTATTTTTTTTTTTTAAATATATGAGGTTTTACTAGGCCCATTAATACAATTGGATAATGCTTTCAATATTTAAATTAATTATATTTTACTTCAACTGAGATGTTACCTAGTATAAATGATAATGTACATAATTTATTTTAAAACATTTTATAGTTTTTTATGTGCCCGTATTAAAATAATAATATCATAGCAAACACATTATTATACATTTTTTCATAATTAAATATTTTATTTACGTTAACGATGTCATAAACTCGTGAACATTTTATATTTATACAAATTAACTAAAAAATAAGTAATGACTAATAACTAATAATTTTAAATTGATTTCACGTCCACACGATGGTTTGATCTTAGAAATTTAAATTTCATCTTGAATAATGATTACCTGTATTCATATCTATATTTACCTGTAAAAACAAAACAAAAATACGATTAGCTTTTACGTACTAGAAAAAATTAATAAGTAAGTACATATTATAAAATTTGATCGGTACGTTTTAAAAAATATTTTTTTCACCAAATCATTTCTTATTTAAGGTTTTCAAAAGAAAAACATATATTTTTAAACTTTATATGAATTAAAATCTTTTGAAAAGCTTACAACATTGTGCGTTTTTCTAAACTGATTAAAATATTAATAGGTATCCAACTACATATAATTATAGTAATATAATATGGTATATTATATTATATTATATTTGGTATATTTTAGTAATTTTTAAAAAAATATTAATTTTAGTACGTGTTGAATAAGTGAACTAAATAATTAAAATATGACTGTAATATAATAAGATACTTCTGAATAAGTCGTAAAATAGATTATGCAATTGTAGGTTTATTGAGTAGACTGAAAACCTTGATGCAAATAATGATAACAGTATAATATATTTTGTAGATTCTGAATGAAACAATAAATGTAGGAATTTCCGTATTGGTTTTAAAAAAAGGTGATTTTTTTTTTGTGATTGTCATCATTTTTTGGAGCACATAAAATGTTTTAATCGTGACGTTTACAAGTTCCGTCAACTTCAAACACTCAGAAAAAAAAATTGTGAATAAAATGTATTTTTATATTTTTTTTCAGATAAACTTATGAAAATCGTTGTATAACATTTTGAAGCTTTTTGACCAAGCAGATTTAATTATATCATAAATAAATTGAAAAAAAACTATAAAAGCCAAAATTATATAATTTGTATATTGTTTCCAGCTAGAGAACTCGTCACACAAAAATCTGTGAGTTCTCTCGTTTTTTTACAAATAAAAAACAAATCTTTGACACGGGCAACGTCGTGCGAAACAGCCAGTATATATTATATGTACATTAAAAAAAAATCTTTAGAAATATAAATTATTGACGAACCGCTTCCGATCAGAATAGTTTTTCATATTATTTATCAATTATCACTGAATTCAAATTCAACACACCCATGTTATCTTTATATTATCTGCACCGACAGTCAATGACGAGGTACACTCGAAATCTATTTTACAGCTGAGCGACTTCCCAGGTTTTATTATTCTACCTCTCTCGTAAAATAACTAAAAATATTTTATCATCAACCGGCATCTATTCAATTCAATTGGATTTTTTAATGTTTATGATAAAAATATACATTCTTTTAGAATTATAATAGTTTTAGAGTCGTTTATAAGATAAATAATATATATTTCTGTTCTCGAGCTTATTAAATTTGTAACCTTCCATCGCTATACTGCGGAAATTTAAGAATAATTTCCTCCGTTTTTAATAGAAATTAAATGCAAATTCATTACGATCACTTGTTGTTATAAATCTTGAATTAAATCACTAATTATGGAAAATTTAAACATTGTAAATGCACAGTAAAATATCTTGATGTTTTATTCAACGTTAAGGCAATCACGAACATTGTTTATTTATTATGTTTTTTTCTAAAAATATATTATACCAATTATTTTATTGTGTAAGGGAAACTATTTTTATTAACGAATATAATACTTTGTTAGAAATAGGAATTCACTCTTAATTATAGAAATTAACATTTCAAAATTGATTTTTAGAAAACATTCAGTAATGTGGTAAAAGGATTTTATTAAAATATTTTTTGGTAGATTTTGGATCGGTCGACGGTTGTAACACATATAAATCATTTAATATCCATTTGAACTTCAAAATCATCATTCTAAATTGTATATGTATTATTTTATAAAATAAATGTCATTATTCTAAAAAAATAATTTGAAAAATGGTCAAATAATAATACTTGTATAGTTTTCAACAAAAAAAAGAACAATATATTATTCACTAAATAAGTATAAATTCGTGTTTATTATAATTAAAACCATATAATATTATAATATTACTAGCTGATCAAGTGCACTTCGTTGCCCATTAAAAAAAATTAATAATGATGTTACGTTGAGGGCAAAATACATACCATAACCTATTTCAACCCTTTACAGCCCGTTTTTAGTATAAAAGTAGTCTATATCTTTTCTCAGTGTCTAAACTATCTATGTACCAAATTTAATTTAAATAGATTCAGTAGTTTCGGAGCCTATTCAATATAAACAAACAATCAAATCTTTCCTCTTTATAATATTAAGTATGGTATAGATAAAATATGTAACCATTGACAACCCTATAAATAAACAGTACATAGCAACCATGGTTACCAATAGCAATCATTTATAAACAATTATTTCCATCGTAAATCACAAAATCCCTGTGTGAGCACCTTACATCACCCCCCTCACCTCACCACTTTGTGAATCTAAACCATCCAGGGCGTCACTCTAACTTATACAAAAAAATGCATTCAAATCGGTCCAGCCGTTTAGGAGGAATTCAGCGTGCGCGAAACATCGTACTAACCTAAGAGGCCATAACTCCGGAACCAAATATCACGCAGCGTACAAACTTCACAAAAACCATCTACATATCAATCTTAATATGCCCTGCAATTTTTATCGAAATCGGTTCGGTGGATCTTGAGCTATAAAATTTATTCAAATGTACACTTATTTTTATATATATAGATAATAATTATTGTATTGTATTTAGCAGCTAACTGATATATTTGTATATATATTTCACATGTGTGAGTGTAAATGATTGATTACGATAAATTACTATGATTCGAGCGACTATATAATGTAATTTGTACCTACGTAAGAAATGTGGTTTATGTGACCATTCTTGTATATTTAAATTTTAAAGTTTAAACAAGAGAAACGAAGCGGTGCACAATTTATGCAGACACAACGAAAACCATTTTACCCTTCTCATTAAAACTTTAAATGGTCATAGTTAGAAATCCTTTTGTTCAATATTAGATTTAAATTCATCTAAATTTTTTTAATGTTTTTTCTTCTCAAGTTGGCAGTCATATTATATACTGAGGAGCTGTAACCTTAAAGATCATTGTTGAGAATTACCATTACTATTCCGCGAAAATATTCTTAATTTATACGACTCACGGTTACAATGGCAGTGTACGGTTACGGTTTTCGTTCGGTTTTATTTCCAAAAGACTATTTTAATCAGTATTTCGTAATCGATTTCTTCGCATTTGTATAGTCACAATGTTAACGATGGTTATCTCTTAAATGGGAGTCCGCACATTATTTACTTGTCAAACAATTATTCCGAACGTAAATACGATTATAGTGATTACTATCCGAATTGTGCTTATGGTTATCGTGCTCGCAAAGGCCGTAAATATAGACAGTTCTGATGTATCAGTACAATATAATGGATTAATTAATAAGTATATACAAACGTTACAGTTTGAGACAGACTATATACAAATCTGCGACTGAACGGTAAATGACGACTTGACATATAGCTGGTTCGCCGGGCCGATAGATGGTATATATATTATATTATAATCTCATCGTTTATGTTAAAATCGGGTGGCGTATAAAGTCAAATTTATTGCGATTGTCATTCTCTCCGAACCGTAACAAGCGCATCCAGACGATTTCCAGTCAATAATCCACTACGAAACATATATAACCTCATATCCGCGGTTTTGAGAATAACGTCCTTATAGTTTCGTATTATATGGTTTCTTCCCGGGTTTTATATTATTATTATACATTTATACTGTACGCAATTGTGCAGTGTTAAACACATTTTTTTCAGACCATATATTATTCCTCTTATTTTGCACTTCCAGTGGTTTTTTATTCATCGTAAATCATGTTACACATGCGTTTAATCGTACAGTACCCATTGTGCTGTGTTTTTTCTTCTTTCTTTTTTTTTTTTTGTTCAAAGCAAGTTCTTTTTAGACTTTTGTGACAATAACGTTGGTCAAAAATAAAAACTTCAAGCAACGCGGAGAAACATTTATCTCGGGATATTTGACTTTTTTTTTCGTATCTATGTGATTGTCGTTAAGTACATTAAATTTAACTATCACGTATTTTAAGTTTAAAACTTTTCAAATTTATAGTCGCTTACTTGCGCATGCAATGTCTAAATGACCTAATTGTTGTTTATCTCGGCTTAAACTCGTCATCTATTACTTTTACTTTTACAGCATTTTTAATAAAGCACACTGTGCACATTTCACGGTTTTATTTCTTTTAATCAGAAAATTGTTACATTTCTTGAATGTTATATTCCAACAGATTTTCCAAGACCCTTGCACGGTGGTTCGAAACTCGCGTATATTCCAAAGGCTTCTAAAATATAATGTGTGTATATGTTCTAAAAATATAATGTGTTTGTGCAAATCAGTTTGCAATCGCAAGCCAATCAACATCGTATTATAATAATTGTATTAGACCTTGTATTGAAATTAATAATATCTGTTTAATTAATCTGTATATAATATTATAAAAAGTGTTGACACTTTCACTTTAGTAAATATAATTGCTTTGGCAACTAATAAAAAAACAACTAATTTCCTCTGCTGGTTTATATTGGATGTAATCAGGATTGATGTTTTTTGTTGATATTTTATGGCAGCTAAAGGGTGCCTAAATACAAATTCATTATTTCATTTCAAATGCTATGCTAAACCCACTTGGTACGAGCATGTGCAGTACGCAATTCACATTATTTTTAATTCAACGCCTTTTTTTGTAAATCGTGTTTACTTAATATTTAATAACAGCTATAAAACCAAAATTTTTTTGAATGACAGCCATTTCAAATATAATGATAAATACAGTTTTTTTTTAAATTTAATTATTACAGTGTTGAAAATCCAACAATTCGTGACATCTCTAGGTCTCTGAATTATTGTTATTATTATTATTCAACAATTATTGTAGTAGTAAAATTATATTACAAAAGTTAATAACTATTGTTTAGAGAGCATAAAGTATATTTTATAAAGACGAAAAATATCTTAAAATTACTTTAAAAATATGCCTATCCAAATATTTTGATATTAAAAGAGGGTTTTTATTTGAAATCCACAAGTTCTACTGTGAATGTTTGTACCTGGAGTGTTAAAAATTCTTTAAATGTGTATTTAAGTACCCACAAGCATTTAAACATTTTTCGATTCATTCCAACGAAACCCAGCAGAGAATTTGAGTATTTCCTAAATCGGTGAACATTCGGTATACGAAATCGTGCATAATACTATACGTTTCACATTCAAGCGATATTACTTAAAAATAAGCTTTGTTTTTTATTATGACTGTGACTGAGAGCTCTTTTTATTTCTCTAAAAATAGTATTAGTAATAGTATAAAAAAGTGTTTAATGGGATACGCTGGTAGTAGATACGATATCAGATATTATACTCGTATTAGCATGTCTCTGTAGTTTTCGATAAAATTGATAAATAAATAATAAGTGCGATTCCAAATTGTAAACAACCATAACTGTTTATATGAAAAAAATCATCGTATTTTGGTCGAACGAGTGAACATTTCTGACTGTAAATTGCTAAGATATGTGATTTCGAGGTATTGATTTATTTTTTTCTGTAGTTTTCTGTATTAATATATTATATAATATTATTTAATTATTAGGATAAGCAAAACAATTATTATAATTATGACGTTTTGTATAATTATCACTTTCAGTGAATTAAAAAAAAATTTTTTTTTTTTGTTTTAAGTCTTAGCTTATCATTTATATGTGATATTACATTATACATAATATTTATTTTATGAGCTTTGAAGTTTTTTTTTATTTTTATTTAAGATCAAGTCTGATGATTAAAATCTTTCTTAGAATAATTCAATAACTGATAGGTATAACATTAAAATTTATTGGATTTAAAAAAGAAATAATCAAAACATTAAGTATACTTGGTAAGTGAACATATATTAAACTTTGATTCCAATGAAAATGTCTCTTAAAACGATTTAAAAGAAAACTACAAGAAAGTTATATTAGTAATGTTTTACATTTTGAATGAAACGTAATGATATTATCAAATATATACAGTACAAATGACAATATCTTATTAAAATGTTAAGATTTTGATTTCAGATTGAATTTATAATGATTGAAAAAGGTGTTTGAAATTTGTTTTTCGTGAAATAAAAGCACTATAATTGTCAGGTACAGACAAATGATAAATTACTTTATTGGCCTACCTCCAACTAATCTGGTAGGTTTACTCTCATATGGCAACCATACAAAACTTTACTTTTCCAAATCGAAAATGGTGTTTTATAGTATTACTCCATCAGCAGTCGACTATAGGTATTATTCATTCGACTGAGTGATTTAATTTTTTATTTTACACTTCAAACTGTGTAAGTATGTACGTACCTTTACGTAGGCACTATATTGGTCTCAAAGTTTTTTTTTTCACAAATAAAGCCAGATTTAATGTCTGACCCTTATATACTACAATACCCATACAAATCTTTTGTTTTATTTATATTTTTTTGACAAAAAAAAAAAAAGAAAAAAAAGTAAAGAAAAGAAAACCCATATATTGATAAGCCTATTTTTTCAGTTTGGACACGTCTTGGAAAACCATACGGACACGTTTCCCGCCGAGGCCATTAGTATAGTCCTCGAAGTACTGCTTTAACTCGCATAATATTATATGCAGTGAGCATATGAATTCTTAAAACACTTCAAATGCGAAAGGACGGATGTTAAAAGTTAATCCTCACATAATGCCTGGCCATATATATTGCATAACCAAAAGACCGTTCGCGAATCATTATGTGTACCATGTTTATATTATTAGACTAACGAAACTGTACCCACCCGAGTATATATTATAGTGACAATGTAATATTATTCGTTTCCAGGGTCGCTTATTCATCCGACTATGATATTATATTAGAACAAAAGACAATAATATTGTATGGGCAGTCATTTGGTTTTGTTGTCGAATCAAAATCGCATGATTTTTGCGAATTTGCGATTTACAACAATTACAATATACTTTACTGCCCCGAGAGAAATTCGATAATCTCTTATAAAACATTTTGTTAATAATTGTGTTGTCAGATTATTTCAATAGTATTAATTAAATCCGTTTGAGCCATGAAATTACAATCCTTACTATAAAGTGTAAACGAAGGATTAAATTAATTAATTATCAAAGGTTTTAAAAAAAAGTGAATCAAGTCCCAGTTATGTTAAATTAATATATTATATCAATACAAAATAATATTATACTATATTATTATATTATATAACAAAATATATTCATTAGAACTCACGATAGCAAAAAACAAAAAATAATACAAACCATGCTTTTTAAAACTCTAATTAAAATGGAAATTAAATAAATATACATTAATAATATTATAAATATGATGGAGGTGTTTATATTTGATACAACCGATAGACATTTCACACTGCAATTAATTTGTAGAACATTTTTTTCGAAAAACTTGAATAGTAATTATTATTCATTCGACACAATTAAACAATTTTAATAATAGAAGGAATAAAATATAAATATATAAATCTCAAAGCGTTTTAAATAATAAGTACTACCTATATATTTTTCTTTTTTCTTTTTTATAAAAATCTCATAATTCTAAATAAAATACCGAAAAATATTATTTTTTTAATTTAAATTATACTTCTACCAACATTAGAAAGTAAGAAAAAAAGAAAACTTTTAAAATAGTTTTAATATTGTTTAGTTTTTGAAAAGCATTTCAAAAGGCACAATGAATTGAGAAAAACTGAAAATGTTGAATATTCCGTAGAAACTACCCAATAAAATGTTATTGTATTAATAAATTTATATATTTTTGAATACTGTAAAAAAAATTGGTACGTTTGCAATTTATTAATCTATTGCATAACAACTATTAAATATATGAACACACAACGAAGACCAAAAAAAGTGTTTTCCTTAGTTTTCCTATTTTTATAAGTTTCAACAACTTATTGTATATTAATGAAATTTGTAGATCATTGTTGGAAATCAAAAAAATATATTTGATCATAATATGGAACTTATATCCAAACACCTACACACATTATATTATTATTATGCCATGCGTAGGTTGATTATTTAATTGCCATAGTTTATCACATTTTCCAAGGAAAACGTTCCGAAAATATTATTATTAAACACTATCTATGTACCATAAATAACATTTTAACATAATAGTCTCAAGCACAACACTCTTGTAGTATGTAAATTACGTGATGTTTTTATTGCAATAATATTATAGCAGTAGACACCGCACTTGACTGATCACTTTTTCATTTTATTCGGCGGTTGACTGCGTGGCATGAAATTGTTTTAATGAAAACACAACAGCTCATTAGGTAAGCAAATACCGTACTATACTCATCACAAGCGGCTCCTTATTTGCATTGTGAATATATTAAAATGTGTTTATTCAAACACGCGGGGACGGTACGAGGAAAAAAAAATAGATTATTCCAAGTGTTCTCGAATCAATCGTTGTAAAAACACCGCAACCGTATAACTGCATAATATAATATCATACTATTCCGAGGTGGGATAAAAAGCAATTCGAAAAAATAAATAAATAAAATATTACCCGAATTTGAATAATCTATATAACGGGGTTCACACTGTTTTAATAATATTATACCCTTATTGCCATTGCGATTACCGAGTTTATTTACAAATAAAACGGGCCTGAGTACAGTGTTGAAAATCCACTCGAAATAAATGTATAGATTTTTTTTTCACAAAATAAGAAAAATCGATCGATTCGAGCTGTAAACTTAATTTAAAAAAAATATTTTTGAAATTTTAATTGAAGCACATTTTTTTATTTAATTAAGTATTAGGCATAGGTACGTCGATATATTATTATAAACGTTCATAGGATATTAATGATTTTGCTTTCCACGTAAAGTTATTTATATTAATTGCTTGTTTAAGCTTGTTTAGCTCTTTACAGTTGCTGCAAAAAACTAAAAAAAAATTTAATTTTTATAACAAAATTGTTTTTAAATGAAACGTTTCCACTCGAGAAAAATATTTAATGTATGTTTTACATTGTACATTTTTAAATCCCTCCGGTCATTTCTGAATAAAGGTTTTATGTTTTCAAAGTATAACTGCTTTTACTACAACAAATAACCACATGTTTTGACGTAATAAATCAAACACAACAACAATAAAACAAGATTGAAAAAAATAATGCAGACATTTTTAGTCGGTACAATCGTTTAATTGCATTTAGAATACCATATCTCATTATGAATAATATATTTATATGTCAGTCGGGGACGAATCGTTTATATACTGCACTTTGTTAACTTTGACAATTTAGCACAAAGGATTAAATATTTAAATATTATATTTTAAAGGAAGAAAAAAAAACGATTCCAACACCTAAAGGAGTTGGATGGGCGGCGATGGATCAAGTTTATTTGAATTATATTTCAAACAAGATAAAGATATTCCGAAGAAAGCTTGAATACCTAAAAATGATAACTTAACTTAACTTAAAATGATCTATATATTATTATAAATAGCTAAAACACGTATATTTTTGTAATTATTCTTTCATCTTAATTTTTGCTATATTTTACCAATTTATATTGTTTCGAGTTTAACTGTTTATTGTACATAACAACTACAAGGATATTTGTAAATTACATTATACAGCTAGCATCTTTATTTAATTTTTAGTCTTTGAAGGTAGGTATAGCTTACTTTTTGAGCATTTAGCACCAGAAACTACACTTAATATCGAAATAGTTGTTCTTTTTTCTGCTAAAAAAAGTGTCTTTGGATAAAAAAAAAACACATTGTAAAATCAGTGCATTCATTCCTTCACCCTGAATCTACAAACCAACAAGTTTAGTCCGGATTATTTTCCTTTAAATAAGGTGTTATTTTTTATTTATTTTACTAAAAAAAAAAAAGATTCCGAGTAAACTTTTTACGAATTCTGAGTAAATCTTATTTTATACTTTAGAACGAGTAGGTAGATACATTTAAAATTATACATATTGATATTTTCCTTATGAATATTTATTATTTAAATGTATTTAAAATTAATAATTGGGAATGTAAATTAAAAATATTTACAAAACAAAATCTAAGATAAATTCAAATTTATGTAATACCTAAATTCGACCAAAATTATACTACTCGTACCTCTACCAAATATTAAAATAAATAATTAATGCGAGCTTCGAATCGTCATGATTATGACAATCTTATTATTTTTTTTTTTGGCATAATTTCATATTTTTCTTGACAATTACAAAAAATATGAAACAAAATGACATATTTTTAGTTCATTATCATAAATTTATAAGAGCCGATTTTATCTTTTACAATAATTAAGGTCTCGAAATTCCAAGTACGTAGTAATACATTTTTTTTTTCATCAAGTGATAGAAGTACTTACATTTATAAAATATTGGAATATTATTATTCATTTTTATTGCTGATATTCAGATAATTTAATTAAAGTACTAAATACTTAAATCTAGATTGCCTACAACAGTGATGTAGGTATACCAACCATCTGAATAATGCACCTGTATAATAATAATTTGCTATTTGGAATATTGCAAGTATATAATAAATATTTGATAACAATTAGATTGAAATATCAATTTACCAACCGCATGTCATAAATCAAACTAATGACCGGATATTTGGATGGGGATTTTACCTGGGTACAAGAAATTATATAATCTATTCCCGATCTAGGGTCCTATATTAGTTAAATTATAATATAACTAAGGAACTAATTTCCTGGTTTCCAATATGCATTAAATTTGATTTAACAATGATCAGATCGTACTACTGTACTAATTAAATAGAGACTATTATAATACGATTTTCTCAACGAATCAAGAAGTTTCAGAGGAGCATATTGCACCAATGATCGGTGTACTCAAAAAATTGCACATACAGGCTAAAAAAAACTGTTTGGAGTTCTGAGCACATTTTTCTTATTATTACCTAAATAATAATGATTATATTTATTTTCCTGAAAATTATCTTTAAATAGACGTTAATTTGCTCCAGTTACAAATGTTACAATGTTTATACCTTCCTTTATAACCTTATAAATAGAAATTTAATGTGGGTTGCACTTAAGAGTTTTCAGAATTGCCTAATTCTTATTGCTTTCTAGATAAAACGCGAAAAATCGCTTTAACTGATATAGGTACACATTACGATATCGGTGGTCGATTATTTCTCAAAACTCTCCTAATTCTGAAAACACAAGTCTTATACTACAAAGTACAAGTGCTCAAAATATTGATTGCACATTGAAAGCTATCAGAATATTAGAACATTGTGTTCATATTTCACCAGTTCAACCAGTAAAAACATACATTAAAGAAGATAAAATAATAAATATAGATACTTATCGATACGTATCGACCTTCCATTACAATATTACATATTTTATACTTATGCGCAGTCAGAGTAAATATTATAGCTTAATTGTAAGGATATTAATCATATTTTATATTTAATTTCATACTTTCTATTTATGATTATTAATTCAATTTCAATTTGAAAACATCCGTGTACCTATTTGAGTCTTATAATTTTAATAAAAATAATAATTTTTTTTTTAATCAAAAACGATATACTCAGCTGTTATTTTATATTTTCGTTATAAGATGACTTGAAAATAGTGTGTACTTGAGTGTGTGTGTAGTTACAAACGGTTGTATTAACTGAAAGTTAAACTATTAAACTTAAGACAAGTACCCGTCATAAGTGTGCTTAATAATTTCAATTTCACAAAAATGTATTTACGACGTATAACTTGAGATTTATAATTAACTATTTTTGAAAGCTAATAAAAAAAAAATTCAAATTTTCCAGAAAACAATACATTGGTTTTAAGAGCATGAGTGGTCCTTGAGATTTAAAAGGCGTAACTGTAAAACTGAGTTTTGGAATATTGTTGTTCATAATAATATTTTGACGAACGTTTTTGATTTGTAAAAACGTATTCAAAATATTGCACTCCTTATATAACGTTTATTTATCAACATATAAAAAAAACTTTTATTGTTTTGAAATTTGTTTTACATTATATTTTCAGACCAACAATTTTGATCAAACATTTTTTTATGACAGAATCGTTTGAATATATTAATTTTGTTACTGCAGACTATGATAGAAACATATTGTTGGCTTACAAACAAATTGTACAATGACGATTAACTACCTCTTGTCTTTGAAGATAAGATAATAATAATTTACTGTGAGGGTAAGGAAAATCGAAGCGTTAAGGTTAAGTAGAATTTTTTACTCAAATCTACATTGTTACTTAACTCTTGAATTTGATGTGGAAAACGGACAAAGATTCGGTTTTGTTAGAATAATTTTTAAGTGTCAAACAGGTAGAGTCAAACAGGGTTGAGAGAAGCATATTATAAATCCTTTGCCTTCGATCTAGATATCATGTATATACCAAGTATATAAGTACTTGTCGTCATAGGGTTGCGTACCGTAGCTGGTACAACAAAAGAGTAGAAAACAACAAAGTATGACAAAGAAAATGATGAAAAATAAAAATTGAATACATAATCAAAGTTCAACAACTGTACCGTGCGTAATTGCTATACTTTTTTGTACTAAAAAAAAAAAAGACAAGTTTTATTTTTTATTTTAATTAATCGTTAATTCGAACGCACCGTGACCGTAACTGCAGGTACGGTTATTATTCTCTGGGTCATGATACGAACAACGTCGTTTCACGTAACAGAAATGAACCACCGTCAGTTAAAACGATGTAAGATGACTTTTATTTTATAACGTGTACTTGTAATAATCAAGAAATTCTCAACACTATACCCAAAACCCAATCACCTAAATTTAACAAAATCTAAAAATAACAGTCCAAATAGTTTAAAAAATATTTTTTTACTAGTCGGTATAATATTATTATTATCTTTTAGTAAGTTATATTTAATGCTAGAATGTCATAAAATTAATATTTTATTTTAGTTTCAGCTCCCACAGCTTAAAATAATCAATTTTATGACTGACAAAACGCTTATAAGTACGTTATGTTTTTTACTATAGATTACTTTTTACTTATCAAACATAATATGATGTGATAATATATTTATATACTACATGGGTTTTTATTGAAATATTGTTTTATCAAAGAAGATCAGCGGCACGTGCATTACACCTGATTTTTTCACATTTATTATTCGTTAGTTTTGTTAGACTGTATGAAAACTCTCAATTCGATCCGTGTTTTTTTTGTGTTTGATATTATTTTTACCATCATCGATTCGTACGCAACAATAACTAATAAAGTTGACAATCAATATTATAATATATCGTAATCTAAAGAGAGAGCATTCTTTCCGTCCGAGAGGAAATCGTGTGGACCGAATGACGACACGCGATATTCTTCTCCAATCGTTCACAAATCCTTCAAAAAAAAAAAAAACAAGAATATAAAAGACGAGAATATAAAAGACGAGAATATATTTTTGAATGTCAAACGATTTCCCAAAGCGTTTCAAAGGACATTTTACACGGTTTGTTTTTATCTCCGTTGCCCAGCGCGAACGACGACGACTGCGATATATATATAATATTCTTGATGACGTTCGGTCGCGCCGTTTGCGATTTCACAACTTAAGTCCTAAGTCTCCTGCAACAGCAACAGCAGCAGCAGCAGCAGCAGCGGTGCAGTAGTACGGATTCCGCGTATCCGACGGATGCGCCGTACTTTGCGGACGACTTTTCAATAAAACCTCCTTGCTTGCCTCGAATCTCATCGCCTTTACAACATTCGTTTTCCGTCACATTTTTTTCTCTTTTTTTTTTCACCCCTAACTGTCTGCTTTAATTCAGTTCACGTCGATGGATTTATTTTATATTTTCATCGGTTTATTACCGATAACGAAAAAGCCTTCTCGTACTACAACATGCCATTACGGTTTTTTTTTCTTCTTTCCGAGCTTAACTTTTACAGGTGTAACTTTTTTTGAATGTGGCTCGATACACGTTCCGTTACATTAAATATGCTCGTAAAAATATGGCGAGTATAAACCGAAACTCGTGATATGATATATATATATATATATTATGCACGTGTATGGTATGTATAGTGATATTATTAACATAATATCGGAACGAGACGAGCGGGGGTATTGATTTATACCCGCTAAAATTTCCCGACCGTGGTCTGGGTAGTGGTTTATATTATAATGAGTGGATTAATAACGCCGTAAAAGTTTATGATTTTATGAACAAGGCGTATAAATATTACGGGTGCTGCCGAGAGAAAAAATATATATCGAGAACTATTGACGACATAAACATAATAATATTATAACCTAACATAAAAGTGTTTAAATCATTTTTCGGGTCTATTTAAGTAATTTCATAATTTGTAATTCGTAAAATCGTAATTCGTCTCAATCAATAGAAATAATTATTTAGAATATTTCATGTTTTTTTTTATTCATCAACACGTTTTGATGTCGTAAGTTATTATGTCTAGAATTCATATTTTATTGAATTATGTAATTTGGAGACTTATTTAGGATCATCGGGTAGACGAACCATTGTGTCACTGCAACGCAAGTACCCAAAGTGCGGGTCTCTCTCCGAGTCCCAATAAAGTAATTTTACTAATAATTATTAAACTTAAAAAAATAACTTTTTTTTAAAATACGAGTGGGTAAAAATTTTTTAAAAAAAATGTACTCTAATAATATTATAGTAATTATTACTTTTATACCTCAAACCAAATAATCTAATTTTATAGATACCCTGAATTTATGCTGTATGTGTTCAAAGCATTACGGTAAATTGAACTCTAGTTTTTAAAACTACAGCTTTAATAACGATTTTATTTCGTTTGATGATATTTAAATATGAGACTTTACTAATAAATCGTTCATAATATTATAATTTATCTACAATATAGTATCACATATTCATATCATATAGATGTCGTCTATATTAATGAAATACCCAAAAAAAGGAAGCATATTAGAAAATACTCTTAAAAAATGTTGAACTGTTTAGATTTACTCGGTTAGGAAATAAATGTTTGTAGAAATTAAAATATAGGTACAATTAATTTTTTTAAACAAAGCTTTAAATTCCGCTTGAACCATACAATAATCGAACTAATAGTATTCTATCAGTATTTTTTTTGTACTTATGCGGATTAATCATAATATGTAAGTTAACGATCTAAAAAAAAAAATAATGTCCCACGTCCCTCCTCCGCCACCTCTTATACTCGTGGTTAGGTTATTATATGTATAGTTTAACTATGAAGATATTTTGTTGTAACTACGGCCACACAATACGGTTTCTCGACTGGTGCGGATAAATAATTATTATATTACGATTAATACGTGTTGCCAGTTTTCGCCAACCCATCCCCATGCCCACGGGCCTTATCTTCGCGTTTCACCTAAAAGTGCCATGTCGGCGAAAACCTATAGATACGTATTAATAATATTATAATATATTATATTATGCTATTAACGAGAACGCGTTTTGTATCGTAACACATCAGACCCGTCGACGCATTATTCAGATTCAACGGCAGCGGCGGCGCGGCGGCAGACACCCAGACACTGCTGGCAGTGTGTATTAAGTTTTAATTATTAACGTTATCTACAGACGACGACGACGACGACGACGACGCGACGGCGGACGTGTGTGCGAATACTCTGGCGATACAGTCGGCTGGGCGTTAAGCACGGTTGACGAGACATGTCAATCATTCCTCCGAGGGGTATCCTGCAGGAGCGGCCGCAGGAGGTAAGACGATACAATGCGCCGTCAAAACCAGTGCCACGACGTGTGGCCGGTTCGGTTATAGGACGTCAGGTATAATAGGTATGTCGTGATAATATAATATTGTTTTAACCTTTTGTGCGAAATATTTTTGAAAACAATATTCGCGTTCAAATAGCACATTATCAACGCCGCCGTCGGTATTTACACATAAGTACTACTCGAGCTCGAGATATTATATATAATAGTCGATCGTTTTGATTACTTCGTGGTATATATTTTTGGTGGTCCGTCGTCGTCCTCGTGTGACAGACAGTACTATGGTGTCAGAGTGTCAGTATTATATCCACGAGAGAGTTTTTGAAACAATACACTTACCGACGTCTTATCAAAAATGCGACGGTAAAAATCCATTAGTCAAATTAATAAATAATCTGCGTGTAATCTCTCCAACTATCGTAAAATACAATAATAATTCATAATCCACGGGTGAACTAAATTTGTTTAAATCTTATTATTATTCGATTTTTTTTTTTGTTAAAAATAATAGTTAATGTTTTGATGGATTTTGGCTTAATTTAGTTAAATTGTTTGATTAGTTTTACTAATCGCTAACTTATAGTTTAATGTAAATTTAGATTTGATTATAGTGAAAGCTTAAAAGCTTTAGGATTTTAAAACAAAAATATAATAACTTTACTAGCTTTCTGCAGTGTCATAGTATTTTACAGTACTTTTGAGCAGTTAGTTTTAGAGTGCGGTTCAGTGGCTTAGGATCAACAAAAAGTTATTTCGATTAATAAACTGGAGAGAATCCAAAAGGCAGTCCTTACATTTTGGTGGCCTTAAAAAATTAGGTCAGGTTGTCAAATTACATTTATTAGGTACCGTCTTCTATTATACTCGCGATATTGTCATATGGTATGTTTTTAAACTTCATTTTGTGGTTCAGCTACATTGTTATATAGTTTTATTATGTTAAGAGTTAAATATTTTATTTATTTTTATTTTATAACGTACCGACGATAAATTATTAAAATATCATAAATATTATATTATTATGTCTTAGCATTTAACTGTATTTACTTATAAATTAACAGTAGGTATTGTTATTTGGAATAATTATAAAAATGATCCATAAATTGCACGAATCCAAATGAATCGGTTGAAAATTAAACACAGATGGTACTTTAGAATGGAGTAATCTTCAATGAGTAATATAATGTTATTACGGTCGCTTTTACTTTTTATTTAATCGGAAAATATATTAATACTTACTATATATAAATTATTAGTAGTATATTAAAATTGTTCGAAATTATGTAGAATTTTATCGTAAATTAATTTTCATAACAAGTGTTGTTTAACTACAGTGATGATAATTTTTCTGACCGTACAATAATTACTCACAGTAAGTTCCTATTTGACTATCGAATTTTATTTTGATAAGTAGTTGTTTTCTTTTACAGATCATACCAGCTATATTATATCGTACAGATCAAATGCTTCGGAGTGGTATACGTTATATTAGTATATATATAATATATATAAAGTATAAATATCGTGGTGTGATATAATATAATATAATAAAACGACGAGGCGTTTTCCCTCGACAACATTTTCCGCGTGTATCTCGATTTTAAAAGGACCCCGATAAGTGAACGCCGCTCGGGGATGTCACTGTCGGTACACTCACATTCGGTGGAGGCAACGGGTGGGTGGGAGAGTGTGCCGACTTTCCGTTCTCGTTTCGTTCGGAGTCCCGGTAAATTAAACTTTCACTTATACCGCTTGACAGTGCTGCGGGAGGTGAAGCCCGCAGTTGTTTACACGGAAACATATAAAAAAACACGAAAATCGGAGTTGACGTGTTTTAAATTTTTTTTTTTTCAGGGTGTGGATAAAAAATATTATGATTCGTAGGCCCACGAGGGACTGTCGATCCACCTCCATCACCACCTCCATCCCTACAACATCGGCGGTGGTATACTGGAAAACGCTATATACATCGCTTATAGAGCATATTAAATGGTAGCGACAAGTTTATGACGAGTACGTATCTGTTACTACCTGTTTATTGTTATCTGTATAAATGATACGTAAAGTATATATCATTATATTTTACAATAGTTTTAAAAATAAATTACAATACGTTTCGAATGAATATAGAGTGGATACAGAAAAAATTACGGCAAGTGTGATATTACATATTTTATAGAATGGCAAGACGACTATATAGAAAGCCTAGCTGCTGATTTTCGACTACGCCTGATTTTATACAGAAAATAATAAACAGTTTTTATAGAAACTTCTGTGCACATGTTTCGAATAAACGGGCCAAGGATATTTATTTAGCAAAGTTTGCAATAATTGAAGACAATTTTTTTCTACTTATATTATATTTTATCGTGATAGATCTCCAACGCTTCTTACAGAGATCCATTACTTTTAAAACATTTTAGGGAATAGTGAAATTTCAGTGGTTAGTTATTGATATTTATTCGTTTTTAAAACTTTAATTTAAAACTTATTTTGAAATATGATTATTGGAATGCAGTGTTATTATATACGTACTACTTTATACCCGCGTGGCTAAACAATTAAAAAAGTAACTGGGGTGGATTTATCCTCATTATTCACCTCTATATAAATACTACACTGCTGTAAGAGCTGCTTTATTTACATCATGAGAAATATCAGAATAATATTATAGTTCTTATTTATATTCTCTATGGCTATCTGTGAGCCATTTAGTTTGAAACTAACAAACGGCTCCTATCGTTCACTAATTTCTCTCAATTTTCTACTTCTACTCGAGAAAAACTTTGGCGATCCTATCCGTCCATCGTATCGTCGTGTACCGTCCTTTCGGCCGTTGTTTTACGGTGTTCGTCTTGTGGCCAACCCAATCCTACTGACCACCACACGATGACCAGCCTAGCTTGTTCGACTAATTCTGAGGACTCCAATTATATATACTAATTGTTCCCTCGCACAATATATCAACATACGACGTACAATATCACCGATTAATTATCATAATATAATAAATTGTCCTTGGAAGTTTCATCTTGGTCCAAATAATATCCTTCTAAAGATCTTTCGTTCGAATGTAGTTAATTGATTTGTTCTGTCTATGCGGGGGCTCGTGCACCACACCTATATACGAATGTAATAATATTATAAATATACAAATAATATAATACGATTTAATTATAAAATAATTGAACACAATAAAAAAATACGATTACCTATTTATTGGACACGGCATATTATTATTGATTGATGGCATATAAATAAAATATTAAACACGTGTATAATATATAATATATATATTAAAACATATATGTACCTACATGATATATTATATCAAAATAAGATGATTACTAGTTATATACTGTTACAGCGAACACAATGGACGAACGAGACTTCACATAAATTTAGTATTGGAATGAGGACTAAACAATTTCATAAACCTACCTACGAGTATATAGTAGCCGAGCAATGAGACTGCACGACAAGTGCAAAAGCTTACTGTGCAATATCGCAGTAATAAAATATGTATTCAGCTCTAATTTGTTCGTATGACTTCGAGTAAATAGTAAGCCAACAATATAATATATAGTTATAGCATACGAGTGAGCGATGGTCCAACATTCAGACTCGTCACATCGTATAGTTTTTTTTTGTTTTTAATATTATATATCAAAAAATTAAAATTCATCATATACGACCGCTTATACCACACGCCTACACCTTGCACAGTGGGTACCGACAATGTATATTATACAGAATATTGTTATCTTTGCAAACATTAGTTCTTCGATAAAAATATCGTTAGTCCTACAAGACCAATTTATAATACTGTAAAATATAAACTGTATTAGTTCCATAAGAATTTATATTTATAGGATTTTTTTTTATCGAATTTAATCGTGTAGGTACTTTACAGTTATTTCAGATGGTTATTGCTGTTTTTAATTACACAGCAGCCCGATTATTTAGAATATTGTCAACCGTTGTGGAACGTAAATTCCAATATATCGCATTATTTTGATTTATATATAAGCATTATATTTAATTTCTGTCTTATGATATGAATCAAATAATCGTATATAATAATATGTATTAGGATATCATACTTCTCTTGAGGTACCTACCTTACGGAAAACATGAATTCAACACATTTATCAATACTAATAGAACGAGACACTATGCGTACAACAACATATATTATGTGTAGGTTTATTTTCGAGCTAATTTATTGTTTATTTCGTGTGTTTAGAAACTCTCGTAGTTTTAAAAGATTTATTTCGCGTGCAAGTATATACTGTAAACCGAACACGTTATTTTTTCCATTTACCCAGATTTCGTGTCTTACGGCCGCTCACTTCTATTCTTATATTCTGAATCCTCGAGTTAATAAATGTTCCATTTACTGTTACTTCTTGTCAAACTACCGATAGTTTTAATGTAATATACTAGTACATCACATGCACACGACGAGGTGGCAAAGTAAAAGTTGTTTGATCCAAGACAATGAAGTAATAATTACAGTTGTGATGTGATAGGACATGTGAGGTCTGTCGAAGTGCTTACACAAAGTCCTATTGAAATAATTACGCAGTATCTTTGTGAAATATCGTTTGACTGTCCCTGTCAATAGTTTGATATTATTTTACATACCTAACACGTCTAATGCAATTAAAAACGGCTTTAAACTCGCTCAATTCGACAAGTTCCAAATTTAAGTGTTATTTTTGAGTTACCATTCAAAATAATATGTATGTGGTTTTAGATAATTTCAGTTTTTTGAGCTGTATACTTTTTCAATAAGAGTTATTTTTATATTACATATTGTTCATATAAATACACAACCATACACTTACGATACTTTTATGTTTGAAGATTGAAAATTGTTCAAGTTAATAAAACATCAATATGAAAAATATCTAAATAGAACTGTAGTCTCGTTGACGCCACTAATCATTGCCAAAGGATTTATCTTTATCTAGGTACCTAGTTAATACAAATGTGACCTTGGTTGTTTGATGGTTAAATTTACGTAGGTACATATTTTTACTGTTCATTTTCTTACCGACAAAATTACATTGTTGTTATCTAATAAATACAATAACCAAAGTTTCACAGAACCACAGTAAATTATGAAAATAAAAATTATATTTATAAACTAAATACAGTACATAACATATTTTTTTTAATTGGGGCAAGTAGTTATTACATTTGCAATTGTATTGACTTAATTTGTTAGAACTTTGTGATTTGAAATTGTATTAGAATCAACTACAATAGTTCAACTCATAATATAATATTTAACATTTAATAAAACAATGAAATATTTACTAAACAATTTGAACGAAAAATGAAAAATGGTTTGACTAGATTCAAGTATGTCAAGCACAATGAGTAGTAGTCTAACATAGACTGTGGTATCTGCTGAAGTGGCAGGCGAGCTGTACTTTCTTCAAAATGTTAAAAAAAAAAAGAGTCAGTTTATAAATAAAATTTGATTACGATGGAAAACGGAGGAGAGACACGATTTATGAGTTTCATATATTTGATTTACAAGATGGCAATACTTTATAAAATGTGTGGTGTACATATATTACAATAAAAAAAATTCAAGTTTAGGCTTATTGATTTAAAATAAAATATTGTACTAAACTTAAACTCTTTACGTTCATCATTGTTTTATATTTACTATTTTAAATATCTTACTACCTACCAACACTTATGAACATTTTAGTACATATTTAAAGTCGTATTAATTGAGAAAATATACAAAATTATAATATTATAAGATATTGAATAAAAATTTTTAAACTAAGTTCAAACTGTTTGATATTTTAATATACTGATAACATTTGCATATTAACATAATACAAAAACATATATAGCTAGAAAATTGTTGTGGGTAAAATCTCAAAATGTATATCTTTTAAGAAAAACCTGTTTCTATAAATCAATATAGTTTTTCCTGTTTTTCCGAGGTTCTAAAAGTAAAATTACCTCTTTTATATAAAACTTAATAAAAAAAAAATAATAATAATAAGAAACATAATAGGTATATGCTTGCAGTGAAGCATTCGTGCATTGTATAGTATGAACTGAATTATTAAAATAAAAAATATAAAATGTATTTTTTCAACCTGAAATTACGTTACACATTATGGTACATAATAGTACACAAAGATAAACATATTGTAAGCATGTTTAAAGTTTGTATTCATCAAATATTTTTCAACGTGTACATTTAATATACATTTCACCGGCAAAGAAGATGTCTGGAAGAAAAATTAGAGACAAAAAAAATTGTGAACCTTTACGTTAATTATTCTTTTTAGACATAAAATATAATATTTTGTCCACACTCGTCACATACTACATAATATAATTTTATCACCACAACGCGTAGCTTACTCATATTAATATCTTGCCCAAAAATCGTGTTTATAGTCATTTTAGATTAAAAGACGGTATAGGTAAACAAATATCATAACTCTAGTGATCAAAATGTAAGAAATGTAAAAAATACTGATAAAAATTTCCTGATGAAAGTCAAAATTGAAATGTATTTATTTTACAAAATAACAAACTTAACTTTTTATATTTGATATGACGTATTTGTTCCGTATTTGCGTATAGATTTTGATTCGATATTATGGACGAGATCATTATAATACGAGTGAAATGTATTCAATTATTTAATTGTTTGCTAAAATCTTTCTTAGAATTATAGAATAATAATATTATGTAGTATGTGCTATTGGTTTAAAAGCTTCAATAATGGTGTTTTCTTTGTTGGCTGAATCCGGATATGTGTAATTATTAACAGTATCGATTATCACTTTTATCCGGGAAAACGTCACGTGATTTTTCCAACGCTTAGGCTTTTGTCATAATAACGAGCATTTTTTCTCCGTCGCAAACACACTCGCAGGCGGTTCTGCTGAAGTGATAATAATTGTTGATCTCCGGTAAGACTCGGTAACAACCGGATGGTGGAAACCGAACGTAAAAAAAATAATCAGCAGGTTTGCGAGTGTCCTCTGTATAATAATAATAATATACTTCTTGTAATAATATTTTTTAACTCGCAGAAATGCGAGTACGCCAAAACGGTCGTTGTTGATGACAACGGAGACCATTAAAGGCTTAAAATTAATCGTACCCCTGCAACGTGCGATTAAACGGATATTAAAGATTCGGATGGGACACATCAGCCTGCATTCGGTTCTTAAATGGAAAAGCGTCGTATAATCGTGAAAATAATATAATGTATGCGGCCCGGGGGCTGGCGCAATATTGTTTGACGATAAAAAGTCATCAGCTATCGCGTCTCCTAATAACTATACCGGATCGATCGCCCCCCCCCCCCCACATACGAGGTTTTCTAACACCGATCCGGCGGTAAAATCTATATAATATTTTAATCTAGGTTTTAGACGGCCTCCACCCCTGCCCCACCACCGCCAGTTTGATTTCGCCGTGGTCAGCGAGGGTGATTTTTTTTTCCTCTTTCAGAAATCAGAGTCGGGCACGACGTCAAACACACGTCTGCCCTACTCAAATAAATGCCCCTTTGCCTAACACTCTTGGCCACACACTCACACACCCGTGTCTGAAACCGCCTCCGCGATAGTGTGTTTGCAGGACACGCGGAATACCGAAAAGGCATACCACCACCACCACCTCCACCTCCACATTACGGCGCATAAGCCGATACGGACTGTAACGGGCGGTCGCGTATATATAAATCCACGAAAACGATATAAGCAGTGATATATCGCAGCACACGACGACGCTCAATAATGATTATTAAGACATTTATTATCATCAACGCGTATGACGTTTCCGGTCTATAAAATACGTTTTGAATGTTTTTTTTTGTTTTTTTCCAAAGGCAATATGTTTTAATGTCGGTACTCACTGCTGCTGCTGCCGTTGCTGCTGCTGCTGCTCGATTAAATACGAGGGAGGTACCTCGTATATAATAGAGGAGCATAAAACAACGACAAAACATTTTTTTTTTTATTTTTTACTGCCGAACTTAATAAGAATCCATCAAAGCGGTTTGACAATAATAATAATATATTATTATCATACTTATTTTTCACTTTTCTGTTGATTATAATTTTAATTAAAATATAATTATATGCACTAAAAAGAAACAAAAACCCAACCCCGTAGTAAAACTACCGCACACTTTGCAGGTGGCCTTTAATATTAAAGTAAAAACATAATATTAATATAGAATATAAATTATTTTAGGTATGAAGAACAAAATGCGTTTTGTAAAAATTATAATAGTAGCACCTAAGACAATATTTTGTTTTCCATTTCGTTTGACGTTGTTTGATTTAACATATTATATACGTCTTGTAGATGTTAACAACAATAATTATTGTATATCTATAAACATTACAATATCCATTTTCATATATTTTATTTATATATTGGTTAACTCTCGAATTATTGTTTGATTTGAAAATTAAATGTCTGACAAAATAATAATATAGTTAAACGATTTTATTTCGTACCAGTTTATAATATTACTCACATTATTAAAGTCATGTGGATATCGACAAATATAGTTAATATAGACTTGCAATCGTGCAAAATGTATTGTTTAATAATCTGTGTAGTATTTTAATGATAATATAATAATATATGAACGCGTATTGTTGAATGTAATTACTGTGTGTACTAGACAGTAAAGTCCGTAAACTATAGACCGTTTGATCACGTTAATATATTATTATTATTATTTAGATTTTCCATGTGCGGATAAATGCTTGGAAATATAGATTTATTATATAATAACTGACGTAAAATTGTCTAATATTATTCAGATAGCATTTTACATAATTTATGTTACAGTCCTGAACAGTAGTTAATGCAGGGGTTTAGCAATATTAATATGCTGCAAATTAATACACTCGAAATTATAGTTAATTTATGGAGACGTTTAATACACGTATATGGGGTACTATACAAAGTTGACCATGATTAATATGTAATACAGTTGGTTTATAATTGCCTATGTAACAGCGTTTTCTTATGAAAATAATAAGAACAATTGAAATATGATTTGTAGTTTGTGAGAGTTACAATAATAATATACTATAATAGAGGCGTTCGAAATAGGTGTCTAGCTTAATAATTAGTGTGGTAAATTCCTCTAACAAAATCAAGTAACGTTTCGAATCAGTAAATATAATTGCAAAACAGTTATTCGTCTAATCGTGTGCATATAAAGTCGAATTAATATATCTTCTCTAAAATAGAATTAGCTTTAATTTCAACACAATTCATAATACACGTTGTATCATTCTGTGGGTACTTATATGCACATTGTACTCAGTGGTTCCTCGTAGCTTTTTTTGAAAGTTGATGGATGGGGGTATGCATTTTTGACTATTCTCAGACCGCGATAGATATACTTGCATTGCTCGATCATACATATTTCATACGACAAAAATAAGCCAAAGGGGGGATATGACACCGCCTCATCCCCCCACCAACAAGCCATTGCTACATGTTTGCCCGGTTTGAATGAGGGTACGTCTAAAGAGTTCATCGCAAGAATAGCTGATGTATGCGACTTAAATACTGATAATATATTTTATACATAAAATAAAAGACACTTATCATTTTGGGATGAAGCGTGACTGTATAATATCTTAGCCTCCGGACAATCGTTTGGTCTGTATTTTGCTTTGAAACCGCGTATTAAACGAATATTTCACAGATTTACGTATCGTATTCCCGCTCGATGATTTCGACGACGACGCAGTAATAATAATGATAATACAAATTTAGTCTACAGCGGCAATATATTATTTTCGTACAATGTCCCGAGCACGCATTTAAAACGTCGTGTTTAATTTTCAACAAACGCTTTTTTTCTCCATCTGATTTATAATATTAAAATAATTATATTGCCATCATAATATTATTGTATACGTCTATATAGGCCGACTCGTTAAACGGTAGAACCATAACCATATAACCACAGCCTCCCGAATAATGGAAATCGACGACGGCGCTCATTATCTTATCATTCGGCTCCCTCTTATTATCATGTCGACGTCGTCGTCGTACTTCGTGTGTGTCATTTATGTACTGCGAACGAATTAAATTCTGGCCGCCAACTGATCGATACCCATCCAGCGGATTAATTGGCTTCTGGGACGACATGCCCGAAACACACCGTAATAACCGACGACTGCAATAAATTATAATAATTTATTACACGGTCGCATTACCAATATCGTCGAAAATATAGCTTTTTTCCTCCGTCGGATTTATAATATTATGTCGCCATCATATTATCGGCCAAGGCATTAAACGTCGGATCCGTGTAATCACATCAGCAGCCTTCCGAATAATAGAAATCGACTCATTCGACTTCTCTCTCTCGACGACTAAGATTTTCTTATCATTCGACTCCCTCCTTATCGTGTGGTCGTCGTCGTCCTCGTACTACGTGTGTGTCGTTTATGTACGGCAAATTAAACTCGAGCCAACTGATGGATACCCATCCACCGGCAGACTAATTGGCTTCTGTCCGAAACACACCGTAATAACCGACGACTGCAATTATATATTACACGGTCGCAGAACATTATATGGTGTGATTTTACTCTAAGATTACGCAAAAACTTAAAAAATGATTCTGCGTAAATCTATGGGCCAGAGAGAGAAAACAAACAGTACGCTGACATCCGCTTAAACAGCTGATCCGTGTAATCATAGCCTCCCGAATAATAGAAATCGACTCATTCGACTTCTCTCTCTTGACGACTAAGATTTTCTTATCATTCGACTCCCTCCTTATCGCGTTTTCGTCTTCATCGTCGTCGTCGCACTACGCGTGTGTCGTTTATGTAAGGCGAACGAATTAAACTCGGGCCAACTGATCGATACCCATCCACCGGCAGACTAATTGGCTTCTGCCCGAAACACACCGTAATAACCGACGACGGCAATATAATAATAATTATTATACATTACACGGTCGCATTACTACTAAATATATCGTCGAAACACAATAATATAATATACCTATAATAAGGCCCTCGACGCGTGTGCTATACACGCGTTATTGTTCTCGATTCGTGCGCGCAATTACCGACCAGCCAAACTCTGCACATAATATTATTATTATTATTTACATATTATTATTATCATCATCATCGTGACGCGTCGTAACGGCAAAACGATATTAATATTATAATTTGCTCGGATTTGTTCTCCACGCGCGCACATCACACGCGTTCTAGCTGTTTGTAATAAAATTGTTGTCGAAACCGATTCGCCGCGAACACGCCACTTGTATTATAAAACGATACCCCACCAGCATCATCGTAGCCCTCTTAATCGTGCGATATCTAGGATTTTTTAGACATATTTCAGTATACGTCTTCATATTGTAGACCCCAGAGTAAATATAAATTCCATACGAGTGTCCGTCGCCGCCGCCGCCGCCGCCTTGGCAATATATTTTTGTTTTCAAATTAGAGCCGCCCTTTTTACTGCTGCACCTAACGATATTGTTTGGGCAGCTGTTTTTTCTCCTTTCAAATATATGTTGATGTATACGAGTCGAACTTTTAACGAGTTGCTACTTGTTAGTTATTTAACTTTGTGTATACTTATCTGTACTAGATGACAAGTTGCAGAGTATGATAGATTTAGAAGGACGCGTAGTCTATGATGATTTGAAAATATTTCAATATAGCTTACTGTTAATCAGTACCAATCAGCAACTAAACTACTTATTACTTATCATTATTTTATAATTTCCAAAAGAATAAGTACGAGACTAAAATGTCATATTATGACATATTTTATACTGTGCCAATCTGTTGACCTATGTTCATAAAAATCTAAAATAATAATATTATCGATAGTCATTATAGCCCGTAAATTATGTTCAATTCACATTTAATTTTAAGTCGATAATATTACTGTACACATTTTATTTATAAGAAATTTAACGAGTATGTGGCATTTTCTATTTTTGGAATGGTTGAGATGTTGTAGCATTATACCCACACATATATAATTATTATATATATATTATATATATGGGTTTTGGTTTACTATTCATCGAATGTAAGTAGGTGATATTTGTGTTCGTCCTTATTCTTGACCGTTGTATTGTTTGCTTTTTGCCTCTCGTCTGGTCGATTCGACCCTGTAGTATAATATTATACGACAAATATGGTTTGATTTGGCAGACTTTATTTGTCATTACCCAGCCTGATAGAATTTTACGAACCCTATTGTGACCTGATCCAGTTTAGTAACGATGTGTTTATTTTGGGGTTTCACGTCATGTTCGTCGTAGCTTCCTATAACATATTATTATTTGTTCAAATTCTATGATCAATCTTGATTTGAAATGTTATTGGATATTTTTTTTTTTAACATCGTGAAAAAAAACTGTATTAAATTGTATTTATTCAACACATTTTAAAACAGACTTTATTTTATTTTCATAATATAACTATGCACAAAGTCCATTATATTAATATAATATGCATATTATTTTTTATACGAATACTCTTCAAAGTTTGTGTAAAACAAGTACGACGCAACACAAATGTATATTAAATTATTATGTAGCACAAATTGTTCAAAATAGAATAAGTTAATTAATTCAAAAACGGATTTGAAATAATAAATAATAATTTGATATTTATTAATAATATATATATTCTATAATATCTTAAATATTAAAACTTATTAGCAATAAAATAAATGATTTTTTTCTTTACATTATAATATTATTCATATTATTCTGTAATTAATATATTCTATAGTATTTCGAGTCAAATATTATTATTTTCCTCGATTAGATACAGAGATATTATTTTTGTGTTTAGTAAATAATAAAAATAAAATTCTAGTGCTAATAAATCCCGCTATTATCTAATATCTTCAAAGTCCAGATGTTTTTTCATGAAATAACCGACTAAAGACCAAATAAAAAGATAAAAAGCTTGGGTAACTTTAAAGTAATTTTGATCCTAAATAAATGCAGCAACGGCCGTATTGATTTTATTAGGATAATTCAATTTTACTGTTGACACACTTTTAAGGGGAAAAAACTAAAAACCTATCACATACCTAATCCTATCTATCAATTTGAAATCGAATCCACAATAAAATTGATATAACCGATTTTCCTCAGTAGTTTTTCATAAATTTCAACAATCATGTTTTTACTTGCGATCTTATCTTTTTTGGATGCCATGAAAAATTGTTTTTTTCACTTCATAACTCTGCAAAAGATGAGTGAAGCAAGTATTTGTCTTAACATATTTAAAAATCGTTAGTATATATGTCTAAAAGTTGACTGTAAAAAATTGTACATTACTCAGTCATAACATTTTTTTTTTTTGTTTTAGAATTTTAGGATAATTCACAATGTTCATAAACATCACGCACACTTTAATATATTGTTATTTTATTTTTTTTTTTATATAATATTTCAAAAAAATTTGAAAAAGCCATTAATTATAGATGAACTTCTAGCTCTTTAATTTGTTTTTTTTATTTATAGTTTGGAAGAAAATAAAAGAGGTAGAGAAAAGAAAAACAATAAAATACGCAGACATTTTTTAGGGGAATCCAAGAGAACTTACTTTAAACTGTTCAAAAAACTTCACAGTTACCAAAAAAACTTCCATATCCAATCTAAAAAGTATTCATAACTCCGGTAATCCCCCATAATGTTCAAAAATCCAACTGGAACATATTATAGTTATCCTCTACTAATCTCTCGCTTAAATCTGTAAATATTTAGGTAATTACAAGTTGTACTATCGATTGGAAGGTTTGGACGGTTAATACTTAATAGTATACTTTAACGCAATAAGTCGATAAGAAAATGTTTTGATTTTATTAAAATCAGCACGTAGTTTTCACTGTTATCGTAAACGATTTCTTTTCTTTTGTATATTCGATTCGTGTGCTCACGAGTTCGGTGTTTGACATAATATCTATAATTAAATCAATGTTTCCACCAAAAAGAGCATACTACGAAAATGAAATGAAATGAAAACGTTTTGAACGAATACAATTTAACAAAGAAATAAAATCATATTAAAAAAAAAAAAAACCGGGGAATTCGTTCTGCTCTCTAGTTGTAGTTGTTGAGTGTACCTCGTCATTGAGTATGTTGTTGTGATGACTAATGGATATGTTTAATTTGAATTCGATCATAAATCGATGTATAAGAAAAACTATTACGAGCAGAGATGGACGGTTAAACATTATTTCTAAGGATATTTTATCATACATTCATACGTAATATTATATTTATAAATTATATTATATTGTTGTAATTTATTTTTCTATAGGTAATATGGAAGGTTGAACTTAATTTTTCCAACAACAGATCTCATACATTGTATACAAATTATTTTAATATTACTGATTATAATATTATCAGCTAATATTAATCTGAATAATATTTTAAAAAAAATCGTAGTGTACAGTGAATAATAATGGCAAAAAGTTTAAAATGCCTGTGAATAATATTTTTTTAAAATGATAACTAATAACTAAAATTGTTATTTTTCATTTAAGTACTCAATTTCGTTTAAATTTAAACTTAAACTATCTATGAAAATAATTGTCCATATTTTCTTTCAATATTTTTAAATAGCTGTAAGGAAACGTTTGAGGGAGTATCAAATATTCAAGCTTTTCGACCGATCATAAAATTGTAAATTAAAACTTATAAAAATAACAAAAGATATTTTTGAATTTTTTAGCTTTAATATATTTACTCAGAGAAAAAAATAATATTTTACATATAAATTAATAAATTTGAGAATTTAAGGTGTCCATAAATAGCCCATATTCAAAATTATATTATTTCTATAAAATTCTGTTATAATTAATATTTGGTAAACATTCAAATCTCTACATTTATTTATTATTTAAATTAAATAAAAAAAAATAATAAAATCGATTTTGTCATGTATTTCCATCAATTTTTATTTGACACTCCACTTGGAATCTGAAATATGTTTTCATTTCTATCGAACTTATAGTTTATGATATTGTAAAAATCATAAAATAGTTATTGTTATGGATATAGATACTGAAGTAATAATTTACTAGGTACCTATCTATAATATCAAAAACGATGAATGTTTCTATATAATATCATGTTTTAGTAAAGGTATTATTACTTGAATTCTGTGTATTTGTACTTAATGTTAAGTTTTTTGCGTCAAAATACAGTGTTCAATTGTCCTTGGAATAATATGTAACCGTATACCATGGCTACGGTTTAGGTCCATCATACTTGTATTCGACGAAATAACCATATTATCATTTGTCTATTGTATTGTGTGATTATTTTTGAAGCCAAATAATAAATCATCATTCAATCGTTACGTTTAATTTTCACTTTGATCTAAGTACAATAAATTATAATGTACTGAAATCTAATGATATGATTCGTTGACAACTGTTCGGTGCTTCCACTTATTACACCTCAGAATTATTTACCTCTTACTTATATTAAATTAAAAAATAAATATACAATTTTTATAGTATCGGTTATACACCCACTAATATAATACATATTGGCAAAATATTTTATTAATGATATAAAAGTTAAAGATCTTTAAAATTGACCAATCAATTCTGAATCGGTTAAAAGTCTACAAGCTAGGCCAGAATCACCGATGATCATATTATATATTTGGCAAATAAACTACTATTTATTTTATTATATTATTTATTATATACTCAATGTACAATGAAGTAATAACTAGGGCGTGAATGCTCTGAAAATAAGAAAAATTAACTAAGAAATCTTGTACAGTAAACGCCCTGCAAGTTTAAAAATAATTTAAATTAAAAAAAGCATGTCTATTTCACACGATTAATGTGTTCTATTTTATGATTTTAATCTAAAATGACACGATAGTTTGACATTCAACTGTTATCGGACAATGTGGGTTATCAATATAATGTAATATTATGATTAGGTATTTTGTTTTTGATGTTCATTTCTGTGCACTAATTGCAATTTATTATTATATTTTTCTTATATAAGATGTAACGGCGTGACGGATTGTACAGATGATACATTTTCAATATTATTTTTTATTAATATTATATAAAAGATCATTAGAAACCCCAAAACGTGTGGTAAATAATATCAAAAAAGCTCAACAAATGCATATTATAATAATATACTCGAGGAAAATGTTTTTTTTTGCATCTAAATCCTCCGGGCTGCAGTAATAATACAAACGAGTACTATAGTATAGAATAAGTTTATTCATAGTATATAATATACGCGTCTGATGGATATGCCTAAATCTGTCACATTTATCAAAGCTCGTTCGTTGTACAAATGTTTAACAACTTGTTAAACCTTCACTCGATAAATTATACAGCCACAAAAGTATTATAGTCGTAGGTAACTGCGGAGAAAATATGGAAAACTAAGCGAGTATATTAATACTTTTCACGAAAAATTGATGTCAATTTTAAAATTTCGTTTCTGGTCGACGAATTATTTATTCTCAGGCCGGCCAGCAGCGGACACGCGTTGATTTCGCCGTTTTTGGAGTGCAGTGGGTAAAACACTGTTAATCTGTAGGCACAGAAAACACGTCGTCGAGTCGTTGCGTTAAAATATCGCAATAATTATTACGAAAACGTTTATCTGTCGAGTGCCACTTTTAATTTTTACATCAACTCTACCTACTACCACTCTGTGTTTAGTGATGTGCGAATTCCCGCGAACTGGGTTTCGGCAAATTCCCCGGGGAAATGTTTCAGTATTCAATTAAACTCATAGTAGTTGTAAATGATACGAATGACAAATATTTTGTACCCAGAAATATAACAGGAGAATATTCCCATATGGGAAGACTAGGATAATTCCAAAAACGTATTTAGTTTGTATCGTACAGATGAATGTGATTCAAGTCGTACCCTTGAAAAACAATGTCAGTCGACGTTGTAAAAATGGGATTTTCAAACAGGTAGTTACTTCATTACAATAATCATATTGTTCAAACTGCTCAGTACCCACTGTCGTACTTTATAGTGAACTTTTTTTTACGAGGGACAACGACTTACGGATAGACTATTCCTCGTCGATGACATTCCTCGAGGAGAATATTCCCGGCGGCACGTCACTAATCGAGTATAGTATAATAATAATATGTTCACCTACGAACGGTGCTGTTCCAACCTGGCTATTGTAACCGGGGCCTTTCCACGATTGTTAATCGTTCCATCACAAATAATCCCTCAAGTCGAACTCAAACAATCGGGTAAAATATACGTTTTTGAGTCCAACACCGCCGCCGATGGTGGCCGCGTGTCGATGCTCTCTCTCTCGCTCTCTCCCTCTATCTCTCTCTCTCTCCCTCCATTGGATATTAAACAGTGCCACTCGACTTTGCGTCACTATATATGTATATATCGACCAAAGTCTAAAAGCCATATGTGTATATGTGCCGGGCCCAAGATAAATGTAAACTGTCGGCGTAATTGCAAAACTCCCGCCGAAGTCAAGTCAGCGATTCCGAATGGACATAATAGTGTGTGTGTGTGTACTTACCCCGCGTATAAACTGCACGTCGTCGTTTGAAACGGTTAAGCCGTTCGTGCTGAATATTCAAAACACATTATACAATATCATCATTATTATTATTATTATCTTAACACGCCACATGTGTAGTAGTAGTAGTAGGTCGTCGCGACACGTGTTTTCGGCGTATTACGTATGCGCACACTTGTTTATAGTTTACCGCGGTCGTGTGCGATGGTCGTGTCGCGATGTCTCGACGAACGTATAAATGAGAGAGACAGAGAATGATTAACAATAATATGATATAATACATTTAGCTACGGAGTGATCCATTTGACAAGATAATAATAATATGCTCGCACGATGCCGCACCCGCGATCGTTATGGTAATAACACAGTTTATGGCGACAGACGAGAAATACAATCCTATATATTATACAGAGAAACATAATAGTTATGTCGAAAGCTCGTCCAGTAAGCATATCATGCTCGGTAGGTATTGTAGTTGCATCGCCTGTTATTAAACTGTTCTCAATACTTGATGTAAAAAAAAAAAATTACTCAAATATTTCATTGAAACGTGAACGTTCCGATTCCGATTTTTCTCTCAATTTCTCAACGATAATCTTTAGTTTTAAATTCATATTCCTAAAATATAAGTTGTAAGATTTCAATATTAAGACTGATGATGTCCACGATAAAAAAAAAACGTTAAGATTAAGTTTTAATTTAGTACGAATTTTAAACGTCGAAGTCTTCAAGTTTATTATATACAATTATTCGTTTTAAAATCACCAACAAAAAAATATGGTTTTAAACATATTTTAAGGTGATTATTCCGTACAAATTGGTACCGAATTTTATTCTATGACCACATGGAAACGAGGTCGAAACCAAACGACACAAATTAAACTCGTGCGAACGTGTTATCTCGGCGTTGAACGGCACACGGTTAGTCGAAGTTTTTTTCGGACCTAGTGAGGATTTCGCCATCAATTTATTGGTATATTTCACTCACATTTTTCGGACGCGGTCAAACATTAAACTTTCCAAATAACGTTTATATCTGGTCCACGCGAATATAATCGGTTGGTTCTATTTCGATATTTCAAGTATTCCAAGTATTTTTAGATCGAGTTCGTTATTAGTTTTTCCCCTTAAAGCTTTTTCCTTTAGAAAACGAGTTCGTAACGTTATTTTGTACCTATATAATATTATTATATTTGAAAATGTTTATAATATTAATATTATTATTATTATTTAATTATATTATAATATATTATTAAGTCATCTGAAATGCGTATTAAAATATTATTATACGCGTACAAAGAGATATACGATTATTATTATTTTTATTATTATTTTTACAAAAACATAATTAATATTATATTATGTGTGTACAGAAATATAGTTTATGGCCAGGTAATTTTACTGAAATTGACTTAATCAACAAAGTTTTTTTTTAATTAAAAACAAATATAATATATATATACATTAATTCTCTGCAGTGTATCGTAAACAACGATAAATTTTCAAAATTAAAACGTCCCCTCCCGATGAATGATACCATAAACTTCTCAAACACCAAACTAACATTAGAATGTCATGCATAATAGCATACTAAATTTTTAATCACGTATATTATGCTCTTCAAAGTTCAAATACACACTTAAGTAAATTAAAAAGTTGATGTATATATTTATACATATTATTATGTGCATAACACTAGCCAAACACGTTAACGAAAAAAAAATTCTTGAATAAAAAAAATAGTCAATACTGTTTAAATTACTAACATACACTCGCGCATCTTCCCAATAAGTTATGCACAAATCTGCAATCGCATTATATTCACAGAATATAATATATATTTCAATAAACCAAAAAAACTGTCGGGTACCAAAAATATTATACCACGATGCACTAAAATCGAATAATAAGAAGCATAACCAATCGGCTCTGCAACGATCGTGGTCGAGGTGTGCCTATACGGTTTTTGATTTTGATATCTCAAATGCGATTGAAATATTTTCATCAATATTCTGTTCCGTAAAAAAAAAATCAATAATTATTATCTAAAATAGAAGCCGACGCCGTCTGCACTGTTAAACCGATTTCAAATAATTATCGATTATAATGTGATCAGCGCGAACAAGCTCTTACAATATTAATGTTCTTGCGCTGTAATATAACACTCAGAGAAGGTAGGTAGATAGGAAGGTATATTATAATGTAATATAATTATTATACAAAGCTGCAGTGCACATTTTTCCGACACAACCCATTTACGATTTACGTACATATATTATAGTAATATATTATGCGTTTCGAAACGTATATATAGATACATATGCCAGACACGACAAAAGCTGTAGCTTTTATATGAAGACATTATAATATTTATTTCGCCGACGGCGCTTAAGTGATTTATCCGCGTACGAATCTTTCACATGTTGTGCCGGTCGATCGGAAATTTTGTATATACGTGCATATTTTATAATAACATATTGAATCTATAACGTGACTGCTCCGGTACGAGGCGATGCGCGTGCTTATCGCGGTAAACTACCCGCTTTTACCCATCTGTAGAGCGGATCAATAGATTTGCATTTTTTATTATAAAGTCAAAAAAAAAACGAGTGTATAATTTTTTTTTTTTTTAAATTAAAATTTATGCTGAAACGGTCGTTTCTAAAAAGACTGTACACGCTGTTATACATATACTGTTCTCCTCGGTGCAGCGGTTCGGGGGCGCCCTTTGAGAGCTCAGAGGTGCGCGCAGAAACCGAAAAACGCGACTCGTTTCCCGACACGACAACGTGGAAATATCCATCGCCGTGGACAGCATCCGAGCCCGGATTGGGGGGCCGGCGAGTTGCGGAGAAAATCTCGGTGTAAAGGTTACGAGTGCGTTATTTTGGTCGTGATTTTATTTTTATAGGGCGACGATTAATAATTATTAGTACAAACATATATCAATATGTGTATATGTAATTATATTTTCTACTAATTAGTAGAAAATATAATTGAATCGAATTATTAAATCGGCCCATAGTAGTCGTAGACCTGCATACGGGATTCCTAGAACTCGGTAGGCCGACAGCATAACATGAATAATATTATAAAGGCTAGACACTTATATAATCAGAATTTGAATGTTTTCTAATGTCCATTCAAAACATATATGGATTAGTGATATCGAAATTCGTTTCATAATTATACCTCTATAGGTAGTCAATGCTTTTTTTTTCTTTTTCACGAGTTAGCGCATATTTTGTTATATTCATATTATAATATATACTTGATTTTCACCCGGACTTTTAAATCGGTGGTATTTAATTTTTCAAAAAATAAATAAACCTGATGGAATTTTTGATTTACATCCATTATTATAGTTGAAATATTATGAAATGCAGATACTCTTTTATTTACACACAGCTATTATAGCTACATACCTATTATTGCACGATTCTTATATGGGTCACGGGGTACTTCAATCAATCGGTGTTAGTTTTTCAATGTTATATAATTTAATCTTTATGATTAATAGTCATTGCTTAGAGTCAAAAAAAAATATTGGATTAAATATTTATTATTGCCGTACGTTCTATAGTTTTCCCCGACAAAGTTAAAATTTTACATGTTATGTTTGTCACGTAAATTAATGATTTTACTATTAAAAATATTTAATTTATATATTCCTCAATTAAAATTTTTCAAGCGTTTTTTAATGCATATTTTAGGAGCATATTTAGTGATTTTTTGGGGCATAAATAAATTCATATTTCAATGTTTTATAGGGCATGAAGTCCCTAGCCTTAATTATAAAATTATAATATTATGCTGTGCCGCCTGGACATGGTGCGATGCGATGTTTTTTTTTTGCTCTCGTTGTACACAACCAAAAAGATGAGAGGGTATAATATTCTGGTTCGCAGCCGAGAAAACCATCGTTCGTATATGCGTGAAACTCTCGTCGGACAAAGTTACTTCGTTAGTTAAACATTTTAAGTTATTGAAGAATATATTTAAATGAAATTTTCAAATTGAAAAAAATAGGCCTTTTTAAACTAATTTACAATTTTTAATTGTTGTTTTTAAATATTCCACTGATTATCATTTCCAAAGAAACTTTATAGTTTCTAATTCCATACGTTTTCACCATAATGAACTACATTCATATTTTGACTTTATAATAAATAATTATTAATATAAAATCATTCATTTTTTTAATATAATATAATATGAATAATTACGAGGAATGATAAAATATGCGGCGGGTACCCATTAAACCACAGGGTCTGGTGCACTGTTCGCACATCCCTAGGGCCTGCACTGATTATATTTACATAATACATAATACATTTGCGGAGGAGGACTTACATTTTTAAAACGTATAGTATTGAATATTTGTTTGTCAATAATATATAGAGTACTAAGTGAGTTGGGAGGTGACTATAATTTATACTACATTCGTCTAAATAATTATAATAAAATTTAAACACCAATAATAACAAATATATGACTATGTTTTTGAACAAATCGTTTTTGTAACCAGGTTAAAAAAACAATTGTCTTCTTTTGATAATATGAAAATAATTCAGTTAATTGTTCTAATAAATACCAAATATAAATGCAACTATAATAAAATTACCTCTACTATAATATAAGAACAAAAACTATATTTGGGCAATTTTTCTTATCCGAGTTTCACCTGTAGTTTTTTTATTAATTTATTTATTCTTCAAGAAACTAATGAGAAGCCCCACTGAACATTTTTGTGTGGGGCCCATGCAAGTTAGTTGTTATAAGAATGTGACCAACTGATTGATTTCGACAAGAATGATTTTCTACAGTCAAAATGTATGTGTTCTATCACAAAAACAAAATTTGATTATGACAGTGTTAATATTGTAATTTTTGTTTTTTTTTCAATTTAAATAGTCCGAGTATACCGTTACCAATGCTCCACATAATGTATAATATACATTAATTGTACTTATGTAAATAAGTTACAGTTAGTATAATATTAAGTGTACTTATTTTCTTCGATAAAACTATTATTATTAGTTGTTAGTCTGATTTTACATTAGACGAGTTCAATAACGTTTGAACATTCGAGTAAAGTCTATTTTATCATTCATCACTTCGTCGGTGGCGATCGAATTAGGAAACGGCGTTCTTGCATATTTTTACCAACAGAAAGAGTAACGTGCACTGATGCATTCTTTTTGACGAACAATGCGAAAAAACTTTGCCCTCAACCATCTGTAATTGTGATTTTTCTCGTCGGACTTTAATGAACACATTTACACATTTAATCAACATAAAATCGATACTGACGCGAATAGTCACCATAGAAACGGTAGAGCGGCTGTTGCGGAGAATATTTATTTTTAAAATTCAACAAATGGTTTTTGAAGATTCGAAAATAAAAATGTTTCGCTTGCAACACACATCGATAACTTACATACATATTTCACTCGCATAAATGTGTCCACAATTAATGAGTCTTTGTGCAGTAGATTATATTATTTGTAAATGAAAAAAGTGTTTATCTTGATTTTTATTTTTTTATTAACGAAACATTCGTGAAATAACTATTGTTGTTCATAATGTTGGACATAAGTTATTAAGTAAAATTTATTGTATTTACAACGTTATATTATTAATATGATTCTGATGTTTTGCATATCCCTTGAGAATAATATGAATCTAAATAGAACTTCTCATAAACTTCAGTATACTTGGTCAGGCATTCCCGAGGCCTTTACTTAGGCTGTCACATAAAATTATAAATTACTCGTACCTACTGCAGATAACTTATAATACATTTATAGTTTAGAATAGTACGATTTGCTTTTTGTTAAAAAAAAATAGATACTCCATGTATAATATACTATAATATGTACCCTTTGGCCTTTATTCATTATTTTTTATTTTTAATTACTACTTGCAATCACAAAATACATTATCAAATCGGATATTAAGAACATAAATAAATCGATTGAAAAAAATACTAGTGTTGCATTGTATGATAGTTAAATACGTCAACGCTAAATCAATGTATACAGAAAACAATGTTTAAAAAAGCCGAATAAAAATCATTTTTCAAGAAAATAATATTTTATAGTTGAAACCTGTCGGTGGTAGTTTTATCATACTCTAGAAAAATATATTGAAAAAGCTGAAACACAACGTTTTCAATGTACCATCTAAACTTGACTTCCTATCAACGAATGTACTAAATAAAACTTTTCACCCTTCCGTCCAAAATAAATGTTCATAATATAAAACAAAATCAAATAGTAGTATCAAAATAGCTTATATTGTAAAACCAATTGGTAGGACTCAATCATATATCTTAATTTAAAAACAATCAGTAAAATACTTATATTTATATAAATTAATCATTAAAATAAACTTGAACAGTTGTTTACAAGGAATAAGTCAGCACATTACTTGTTTCAATGATTACGTTTTCTGTCATAATCTCACCTGGAAAACAAAAACAAAATAATATAAATTATAAAAAGTTTTGTTATATTCGTTAAACGCTAAAAAGAAATTGTTAGACGGTAAGTTAGTCGCGCGACCATAAAATGAAATGCTTCTTTTGTCACTCTTATCGGGTGTTTATTTAAAAAGAAGACAACAAGCGAACAACTAAAAGTAAACTTGATCGAATTTTTTATGTGTCACTCCAAATAATTATAATCATAAAGAAAATGAGATGTAAAAAAAAAATTATAAAGTTAAATATATATTATAATATAAATTCACATTAACCGTTAGGATGCTATTTAAAGTAGAAAATTGTTGAGTTAAATTGGATTGAAATACGTGGTTGATAACGTTAATGATTTTAGAAGCGTTTTTTCATTAAATATATTATATTGAAAAACTATCAAAGAAAATAATATTTGAATTGAAAAGACCATCAATCAATCTATGCGTTAATGCCGTGATCCATTGTCACAAAATATGTTATGAAAACGAAAACATCAACCTTTTGGCTACCTACCTAGTAAATGTGTGTGACCGATGTATTATCTTTATTATGACGTGTACATAGATAAATAAATGCATAATATGATATATTAAAACGTGTCAATCAAAATCAAATAAACCAAAAATAATAAATCGTTAGATAGCTATATAATTATGTGGTTGATGAAATACAATTATGATTGAATATAATATTATTATGTTTTACTCTATTATATTTAAGACTATTCAAATCATTTTATTCGAGTATATACTTAAGGGTTCATTAATTATTTGTGGATATAATATATCAGCTATAGTATACCCTTGTGTCATAATAATATTATACATAATTAAATATTAAAAAACGTGCCTCTGTAATGTTTTACTTATAGGTTTAAACGACATTATTCGTATCATTAATTCGGTTTATATTGCCACGAAACATCAAGACGTGTAGGCACGGCACAATATGACAAAAAGCAAAATGAAAATCAAGATGTATTCCGTGTACAATATATTCTTACTACCCTCGTCGTACGGAAATAATTTGGTTATCTTTTATTCCCTTCCGTTCGCGGTCGCCATCACGTCATCTTTCAAAGAGGTCAGGTAATAGTCTTGCGATGCTGCACGCGACAACCACTGATATCGCGTTGGTACGACGATCGTCGATTGATCCACGATAACACACATGTACACTTTCTAAGTGCACTTTAGTGCATAATAATAATAATAATAATACGATATAAAATAATATTATAGTATTGCACGGAATAATATCGTGCTCGTGGCGTGCACGTCAAAACCTTAAGATAAACAAAATATTATGTTTAGAGAGTCGGAGAGTTTTTTTTTTTTTATGTCCACCGCGATCTGTGGTAAAGTAGGTCGGTCGTGAATATTATTATTGTAAAGAGAGTAAACAGAACACGACGACAGGCCTAACGGCGGCGGTGGATGTCGGACACGGTAGTGTATATTATTATAATATACGATTCTGGTCAGATGAAATTGTATTGCGACGACATGGACGCATAAAAAGTGTTATAAACCTACGGCCGTATGAAAATAATATTAGTTTTCCTTCGGACGACGAACGATTTGAGATGGATATACTATTGCAATAGTACGCCTCACCGCATAAGGCGACCGCAGAAATATTAATTGATTTTATCGTGTATTGTCTTAAGCATGAGTTTGTTTTCATTTTTTTTTTTTAAGGTTATTTATTATATTATTCGTATACACTGTAGGTGATCGTTTTCGAAAATATATTTGTTTATTATTAGATTTACTGCGCGCATAGAGGTGTACTCGATCACACTATTCGGGGGCAAGTCATAAATAATATACTATTACAGACTTACGCGATATTATGCTATTTTATGCAACACCCACATTATGATAGGTCGGCTGTAAGTACTATGTTGTCGGTGACACGACTCACGGGAACTCGTCGATTTCAAACGAAATGTTCCATTAATAATCTAATAAAAATGTATAGTTTATGTTTAACGAATGATTAATAATACGTTTTAACGCGTTCGCGTGATTTTTTTTTTTTTTTACACTTTTAAAGGTTGTCGATATCCCCTGCCCTAATAATAATAAAATCGATCGTCATAAAAGTGTCGTCGAATCAATGAATTCATCAAATAAGTTAGGTAATTATAATGATCGTGGTAGCTACTTGCTACAGGTAAGCTATTCAACGAATACGAGCGTTATATATATATATATATAATATGTTGTAACTAACATATTTTTAGACCAGTTTTAATCAGCTACTAAAATTAGGTTTATTACTATTACGAGAGGGGCATGTGACTTTAAAATTATATACAATTATTAATTAAAAATAAGCAATTTTTTTGTTAATTTTTTTAGTATTGGTGTATTTAATTATCAGGGTAAATTTATTAACACCTCGTATAGATATTGAGAATATTAATTTTGAATTATAATGAAATAAAGTCATAGAAATACACTTATTGTACACACATTTTATCAAAATACGATTATGTATTTTTTTTCGGTGAAATTAAAGTACGTTCATGATAATATTATCATCCCTATAGTGTAGAAAGGACAACGGTTCTTTCACTGCAACGGAATTCCGATCACGGATTCGTCTACCTTTAACCGTGTCAATTAACCTCTTTATTCTTCCGAGACTCCAGAAAGGATCTATCCTAATGTTTGATAAATTCAATTAGATCTCTCACCGTTAACGTTACGTTTTGAGACGTGACTCTGGTCGGCGGTAAACAGAACTTTTTACGTGATACGCTGTTGCCCGTTTATTAAACTAAGAGACGAAGTTTCATTACAAAAAGAAAAAAAAATCAACGAGTTACACCTTATACAATTTGCACAACAACACATCTCGGACCATTATTCAACAACACTTACAAGTTAATGTATATGTATAATATACATAATATAATAGTAATTTATTATTTGACTCCCATTTATATGATAAATAACTCATAATGACCGACTTTGCTGTTACCAGCAGGTTTTTGTAATAACCATTTGTTAAAATGACTTAAATTAGTGAAGCAAATATTTCGTGATTTATTCAGCTGTTACTGTGTTTAAGGGATTAACTATTATTTTTTTCAAGTAGAAAATACTTTGGAACGGCTAAAACACATTTTTTTATGGTTTAATAAATTATTTTACATATTTCAGAAATGGCCATCAATCACAAATGTCATTGGCCCAATGATAATAATTATTTCACTAGTTCAATTTTAAAAATAATTTACTTTAATTACTGTTTCTCGCCATTGTAAATATGGTACAAGGGTACTATTATTGTACAATATTATTGTTGTATCGTAACCTTATTTTAAATAAGGTTTTAAATTATGTTAAGTCAATTTTAATTTATTAATATCTAGTATTTGAGGAAAGCTTTGAGATCCTAATCTAACACTACAACATAGCATAATTAAATTTAAAATGTATTTAATATTTTCTCATCCAAATGCTATTGAAACTTATAAAGTTATAAATTGTGTATCAATATTTTTATAATGCAATTATGTATGGACTATGGTAAGTTTATATTACGATTATAAATCACATTCAATAAGTGTGCACTGTGCATATTGGTATAGCATTTTTTTTTTTATTCAAATATGTATTAAAATTATTATTGTTTTTCAAATATAATTTATATTTTTAGTGTGTTAATAATATGCATATTAAAATATTTATTATGTTGACTATAATATTGTGTTTATACTAAATCGATTAAACATCTTAGCTTGGAAATAATAATATATCTCCATAACACGTGTTACTAACCCGACATAACCTAAGCGAATAGCTTATAAAATGGAATACCTAATTGAACATTTTGAATTAATGAATAATCACGATGTCTGTAACATATCTCTGCTTAAAATTGTTTTTAATCAGCGATGGATAGTGAACGTATTGCTTACAAATTTAATTACAACACAATTATTTCAGCTCCGCCGTTTGATGGTTGAACTAAAACTTCTCTAGGCTTACTTGAAGTAGTGATAATCCAATCAATAATTCTTAATAGCAATGGTAGCATTTTCGGCATTCAATTATTTAAATACAACAATAAAATCTTAATGGATATTAAAAATGTCAAAAACACCGTAAAAAAATAATCAGCTTAAAAACAAATAACAAATGAACATTATAATAAGAAAACAATGACAAAAATCATGGTTTATAATTATTACAAGCTTTACAATGAAATCTGGAATTTTATGAAATCACACAGTTGCATTTTAGATTCTGTGCGCTCCGACAAATGTTTTGATTTACAAAGACGTAGGTGATATTTTTTAATGGCTTTATTAATTAATTATATTATATTTTTACATCCATATCCTATAAGGGCTGCTAAATGTGTAAATAATATTGTCCTTTGATGGTATTTTCTGGTAAAAAATTGGATCTGGTCATTACCATTGGGGTCAAAAGTAAAACAAAATATGGAAGAACAGGAATATTCACTCAATAGTCAGATTTTCATAGAATCAATTCTATTTTTGTATTCAAAATTTCAAATATTTATAATATTGTTTTATAGACATTTTATAGATTTTAAAATATATTCGCTCTTTCTAAGCTTATTATAGACAGTTAACATTTCCAATTTTTTTCTTCGTTGTAAGTTGATACAATTTTTGCAATGTCAAACATCTTGATAGCTCAGTAAAAGGTTTCTCATAAATATTTCTTAGATTAATTTAAATACATCGAAAATACATGGTCACAATGGTTGATGTGTAAACATCTATACACTCTGCCCTTTAAAATTTGAGGCTATAGTAATTCCGTTCAAAATTCAGATGCGTCTCAAAAATGAGTTACATACAGTGTTGCCAGTATTTGAAAAATCAAATTAACCTTGTTTAGCTATGAAAATTACACCGTGTTGTAACTTACAGTAGTTCAGTGTATTTTCATAGTATTTTGCAAACATGTAGTAACCTAACCTATAGTAAATGCCATGATCCAACGTTTGGTCTGTTTACTTCTGATAACCCAAACCGTGGTTGTGTCTATCAACTAGGTGTATAATCCGTGTACTATCACGGACTTAAAACTTCTTCACACTGCACCGTGAACCGTGATTTCGTTGGAAAACAAATTTTTCGTTGCTGAATATAGTGGTCAGTAAGTGTTATATTCATAAATAATAATAAATAATTGGTTGGTACTATATATTATGTATTATCTATGGTTATATTATTACAATGTTACAATAGTATATTTATTATACCAGAGAAAAAATCCAATCCTACTCGTGGTATATGTTATACCAGTTTCCAGTTACCATTTAATTACAACAATAGGAACACTTGAATCACTTTATCAGTTTAATAATAATTTTATACACCATTTTCTCGTGCCACCCGAAATGCATTTCGTTTACACATAAATAGAAAATCTCTGTAAGTACCTAATATTTAGGCTCACACTTTTTTTTTTATAAGTGATTGGAAAATACACGACATTTTCTCTATCAATTTTAGTTAGATTGTTGTATTTCAAAAATGTTAAATCTCGTAGAGATTTGAAACTTTTTGTCATTAGGTATTTTAATAATTTGTATACGAAATGAAATTTTCAAAATATTTAGACTAATTAAAATTTTTTTGTCCTACAAACCTATTCACAACATTATTCGTTACTTTGATATCGACCTAAGTTAATAATAATTGCGATAATAATATTATATATATTATTATATACCTATAATATTTTAATGACTTATAATATATATATGTACATAGATATGCTACATTTTAATAAAAATTAGTTTAACCAACCGTATAAATAATAGAAAAACAAATGTCTAGTAGAAATATAATATGCACTATAAAATATCCTTAGAAAAAGAAGCTGACATGCCACTTCCACTCGAAACCGTTTTTTGTATACAATGACTTATCACTGAATTCAAATGTAACACATCATCCGTAAAATATACGCTAATAGAAATTTACTCAATGACGAGGTACATTCGAAATCTAGTAAGCCTATAATTCTCACCAGAGTGACTTTCACAGTTTTTAATATTATAAAAACATGTTTACAGAAAAATTAACTGTTATAAATTATAAACAGAAAATTAAAACTAGTTCATATCAACATTAACATTATTGTATTTGTTTAGAACTGTGTAACCTTAGATTGTTTTCTGTATTATTAATTTCTAATTAGTTCTAAAGACTGTGTTAATGTGTTATCTATGATAAATTAAAAATTAATTTCAACCAGTCATAGTTTATCATACAATTGTAAATTATTTTGTGCGACATAATATTTTAATATGTCTGATGAATATAAAATCCTAAAAGTGATATATTATGAAAAAATTAATGAATGGTAACAACCAAATCAGCTTTCGCTTTATACGTATAGCAATATAAACAGCCGACTGGAGTAAAGTAAATCAGTGGAATTTACCTCCAATCTGCATATTATAATGAAATATTAAACCTGATTGATGATTGATTTTTTTTTTATTATTATTAATTATATCATGTTATCAATAAAGAATGTAATAATATTGTTTTAATTTATCTATGCAATATGATATAATATTAGAAATGCATTGCTTTAAAAAGAAAACTTTTAAATTAATCGAAACAATGCATTTTATTATTAATACTATATTATAAAGAACAGACGATATAAATATATAATATGTTTGTATATTATTTATATCGATATAATGTACATAAACAAATAATGGTCATGACATGTTTGGTTTTTAACAATGGTTTAGACATGCAATGACTAGGTACTAATAAAAAACGATTAATATACTTCGAAATGTTTATTTTTAGAAAATTCAAATTATGCGGAGTCTTACAATTGTTAAAGGATGGTGTCAGTATTACAGTTATTTATCCCGAGTATAATATGTTCGGGCATTTTAAGTGACTCACTTGGAAATAAAATGACATTACATATACTGTCATGTTTAGGGGACAAAAAATGTAATGGTCCGTAACATAATTGGCCAGTGGACACTAAATACGAGTTACCATAGATAATACATATACATATAAAATATCATACACTTAATTTAATATTTGGAAGGCTACAGGGTTTCAGTATTTTTTTTTCGCTTAATCCTCATTTAAAATTCAGCTATTTTTTGAAAAAAAATATTGGATTCCTTGTAAAAAAAAAAAAAAATAACTGCAACTAATTAGAGATTCCTTTTTTTTGCCTTCGTATATTCAAAACTATCGACTATTGATATTTAAATATTGCAATACGTATATAACCGTCATGCAAATTCTAAAAATGTACGTATAGTACCGGTGATATTCTAATATTATGTACAATCGACAGACATATTAAAGTAATTTATTTTTGTTCTAATTTTATTTGTACGGGCATATCAATAACATATATATATTATGTGTAAACAAGAATATATACAAGCAAAATACATAGCTAAACACCATTATTAAAAAACTACGAAAGCTACGTAGTTCAAAAAAAAAAATTTATATATTTAGGTATTTAATTTGATGAGTTAGTCAAATAATTTATCCATAAAATACAAGATATGTTTAACGATTAAAGGTTCACTAAAAACGCATTTAAATTTAATATACATCATAAAAAATATGATGTTATCTTAAACATATTATATTGTGTATAATTATAAATTCAGTTTTAATATTCTTAAATCAACATAATAATATTATAATATTTATGAGATTATTGTAATAATATTATAGTATAAGAAAATTCTTTCCAGAAGGGAAGCATTTAAAAACATGAAATTTAAAATTGTTTATCTTTACTATTTTATTTTAAAACAGTATGACAAGTCAGAAATGTACCGAGTAAATTATAAAAATACAAAATACTTGAAAAAAAAACGTTTTTTATAAATTTGTATAAAAAGAAAATCATCACCCTTCCGGTGAAATTAAAGAGCTTTGCATACACAAATAAATAGTAAAAAAATGATACATTTCAAAGTTATTGAAATTATGCTTTAAATGTAACTCTAGTATATTTAAAAAATATTTTCTTTCACGTTTTTTTTTTCACAAGGTTGAAATTATAAAAAAAAGATTTGATATTTTTTTAAATTAAGCAACAGTCTACTACTTAAAATCAAAGTGTCTTCGCTGTTTTAAACAATTTTATCAAAAACATTGAATTGGACAAATATTGGTTCGTTTATATTTAAATTCGTGGATACAAGATATACATAACATCCCATCAGGTGTAACCGTTCATGTCTAATATGAGTAAATAATTAAGATTGCAGCATAACTTACACGTACCATTTAATGCGGTATAATATTTGGAAACTTAGTATACTTATAAATAATTTTAAGCCATCAGCCACTGTCGATGTCGTGCATGTTGTTTTTTATAAATGTTAAAAATATTACGGTCGTTTTAAGAAAATAGATATTATATTCCATACTAAGAAAAGTTGTTTATTTCATTCAAATTGTGTGAAACTTTTTTTTTGTTCAGAAAAGGTCTAATATACTGCAGGATTTGCTCAAAATACGATATTAGTAGTTTATTCACATAAGCCACTATTAATACTACTTTCCCAACATGTCCTCTAAATCTCCCGCTTATATTTTCCAATATGTTTTAACGTTTTTCCTCACTATATTTTGCGTATATGTGTGTGTATGTGTTTATATCATATTATACACACGAAACCATATTGATGTTTATCTCTTACATTTTCATTTTAAAAGTCAATAGCAATAATATGTCAAGTAGACTCGATGCGTTTTGAATACAAGTGTGGTTTTTTTTTTTTTAATCAAACGTCTTCTTAAATGTTATTATCACATAACATTTGTTTTTCAAAGAACACACGTCTTGTCACTAATGTACTATGCACACACAAAGTTTATGTTAATACAGTTTGAATAACAATGTATGAAATGCAGCAGCATCGTCATCATAGATGTAAGATTTGGGGAAAAAAATGTTTAATTTTATTAATACGCTCAGAGTCGATCTTGTCCACACGCGTATACGGTTACTATAGTTGTTTTTAATTCATTTTTGTAATTTAATAAATATTAATTATTAATTACATTTGTGATCGATGAGACGAGAATTCAGTACCGTCACAACGCCACGACGAGTAATGGAAAAAAATAATGATAACCACTATCGAAATTATTGTTATCGACGAATTTGACGGTTAAATCATTTGTGACAAGATGTAGATAATATTATGTCTGCGTCATGATTTGTGATTGTTATTTGTATTTTGTATATACAATGTAATAGTTGAACGTTTATGAATTTAAATGACTTCGTTTACAGCTACATTTAGTGATATATAAACGTGATTGTTCGGGACTTCCTGCTTATCGACGTCGTTCAAACCTCAAACATCGGTACGATGAAAAAAAAAACAATTATATCGATACCGGAGTAAGCTCAATCGATGATAATAATGTACGTTAACTGCTTAGTAGTTGTCACGTGGCTAACGTCAAAAGTATCGTTTACACAAAATAACCTCAGAACATAATCATAAATTCAAAATATTCATTTTTTTATAATAATTCTGTCCCGTTACACAGGCATGATGCACGTTTGCCTATACAATGCGCCGTGTTACAAAATTTGTATTGGATTATATTATATTTTATTTATGCGTAAATATTATTAGAATAACATAGCCATATCGTTGTGTTATAGTTGCAGATAATTACACAGCACTATCACGTGATCTTTATTTTGTTTAGATGATCATTTAAACTATATAATTTACACAATTCATGTTTAAACCATTTAACATTTTTACGTTTTTATAAATGCTATCATTTTTTAAATAAATATTATCGGTAACTTATATATCATAATATTATAATATTTTAATATTATTGATTGTTCCTTATAAATTTAAATTTAAAATTAAGATATTTATTTTTAAATTGAAATAATATAGTCTATTATCATAATAACTAAAGCAATTCAGTTAAATTGTTTTAGTTCCAATGGATATTACTTTAAATATAATTGTTAACTGCAATGTATAAACTACTAAATTATATCATCAAAGTGATCAAAAAGAATAATACATTATTTTTCAATATTTTTTATTTAAAAATAACTGTGGTTAATTTCAAATCGTTATCACTTTCCTATTGTAACTATTAGTCACTAAAAATAATTAATTACTTAGTTCTTATTAAATTAATTCAAACATACATTTAAAAAAACTATTTGAACTATTAATGTTCCTTATTAATTAATATAATATATTTAATGTATAATTTTTACTTCTACTAACCAAGCAAAACAATATTGTAATAGCTTTATAATTTTTAAGAATCTCGAATAAATAAATTACTTGATCACATTTCGGAATGTTAAATTTCAACATATTGCTGTAAACTATTCGTTTAACATTATAGTAAAGTATTTAAGCATTTGTTTTCAAATAGTTTTTCAAGTATTAAATACGTATTTAAAATACTATCTACCAGCATGTAATTGATTAGAATTTAAATACAATTTTAATACATTAAAAACTGATACAATTGAATACTTTTCTGAATTTTTCTGACTTTGAATAAATAAACACTATCAAAATAACATTTTTTTTTACATAACATTCTATTGCTAATATGACTGATAATTTAAAATAATATTTTGGTAGTGTAATTTATTATTGTTTCATTCAGTGAGTTTTAAAACTATTTCGACCTGAATTGCACAGTTAAGGAAATACGTGCATTTGTACACAAAACTAGTTTTTGACAAGATTGATTATATTATTTACTTGTAATTAAAATTGAAATAACACTTAAACTGTACAGCAGATATTTTATACATAGTATAATTTTCAATATATTTTTACACTTTTTGAGCAATTCGTTGACATATTAAATGTCACCTTGTAATATAACATGCTAGGTAGTACGTTGTTTTCACAACAGTTGGTGCATGGTAAGATAAAATTTAGAAAATTGTCTTTAACCTCGTAAGTCGTGACAGACGGACCGCTATCAATACAATTTATTATTTTACACGTACTGAATAAAAACTTTAAAACATTGTCAAATTATATAACATTAAAATATCGTCTATAATTATAAATTATGTACCCAAATACAAACAAAACAAAATTATGAGTTGTCAGTCAGTAAAAAAAAACAACGGGATAACAGTTAATAATAACTCAAAACTAAGTGATTTCCGTTTTATTGTGACACAATATTAATATACACACGATAAGCTACTAAAACTATTTATGTCAATGATTGATACGACAAATCATTTTTAGTGATTTGAAAAATAATGTGTTTTTTTTTTGCACTACCTCGGCGGAAATGTGATTTTTGCGAATGGGCATACGACAAATGTTATACCACCGTTCCCAAAAGAGGAGTAAAACAATACTTACTCGTATAATACTTTTTAAAATAATTTCGTATACGAGTCGATAAATACTATTTTTTTTTTTATTCGGAGACTTGGCATAACAATTTTTCAGTATATTAAATGAACAAAATAATATGCTAGACAGTAAGCCTAACATTGGAAAATATGCTATACGAGATCATACATTTTATTGTCTGTATTTATAATATGTGTTATCACAATATCGTGTCCACTGTCCACGATATTTAAAAATTACGAATAGCATAAAAAATGCTATTTGCACGCGCTTATCAGCAACAGTAATCCGCGTCATTATCTATAAAATGAACAGTCGGATCGTACGGAATTCACTATAATAGGTACCTACGGAAAGCAAGTGTTTTTATTCATAGACGAGTATTATAATAATAATAATAATAATATGGGATCCGGCGAAATGGTTTTGTGAACTATTCTACTGTGTTCGAGAGGAAGACGCATGATCGCTTTTGTTAGGTACGTTGATATATTGCACAAAAGAGGGTTTTCAATGTTTTCATATTTGTGTTCGAAAACCACTCCACGAGCAGTGCGGTCCGACCACTATATACAAGCTGCTTTTCATATACACTATACAACATCTCGTTTGGTCCTCAGCACAAATTTATTATTAGCGAACAACTCTGTAACTCTATAGTAATTGGTATTCTCGGTATCCAGTTTTTTTTTTCATTCCGTTTTGATCAGTAAAATAAAGTTTTTTTCGATTTTTAGGACACACACACATACACACTATCATGGCTTTATTCGACCTATCGGAGTACATTTTCCGTAATAACGAAGATTATAATTTTTTTTTTTTTATTATTTATAGGATTATATTATTATCAAACGCACTAATAACGGAATTATTAATTTTACAGAAACTTATAAACGAGAAAATATGTATGTCGTTCTATTTTATAGCGAGCTTTATAAGTGAGTCATTAAAATCGTTTTTTTTTTCATTTCTGTCACTGAATATTAATTGATTTCTTTGTTACGAATAATCATCATTTATTTAATGTTTTTAATAAGACACGTAATAACACCAACATTGAAAGAAATAAACGAAAACTGTCGTCCGACAGAATGTTTTGATTTTTTTCTTTTTCGATATAATAATTATTGCAGGTTTAATTTATTACGATTTCATTCAAGCCTTTTTGGTTTGGACTATGTTATTTCCGTACTATTTGCTTGAAACGACAAATGTAATAATATATAGGTGGGTGCGGTACTCACAAATGACGTGGCTCCGTAATAAAGAAAAAATAAAATATATACGAACGATTTAAGTTTTGACGTTTATTTCTATGTGAGTATTATTCATTCTGAATATTATAAACTTATTTTTGTACGAAAATAGCGCGAAATAACTCGTTTATAAATTGTCTTCAACAGGTAGGTACCGGGAAATTGTAGCGCTGGAGGTCGAAAACAACAAGAGCACATCTCGTCGAGCTGACGTTTATGGTTAATTTTGAACTTTGTGTTGTTGTTTTTTTTCACAATTTATTCTCCTCAGGTGGATTTTTTCCGGAGATTATCTGTCAAACCGCGCGTTCTCACGCGCACGAACGGAGAACACAAATACAACACAACGATATTACAACGCGGCATCGGGTTTTGTTTCTTTACGAACGCCACGCGCGTGTGTAGTGCGGCCGCTCGCACGATAATATGATAATAATATCATCGTAATATCGATGCACAATATAATATATTACTGCACTTAAGCGCATAGAGAGTGTTGGGGTGAGAAAAATCACGCGGTTTCCAAAAAATCTGTATATAAAACGCCGCGTAAAAAAAGAAAAATACGCGGCGCGGACGGGGTGTTCCGTTACAATAATATCGATGATCCCCGCGGGGCAACGCGCGTGAAACACACAAAAATAACGATTGCCACGCCACGCGGCCTCCGGCGCGCCCGTCGACGACCGATGTATCCAGGGCAACCATCAGAGGTTCATAATCATGTGTGTACCGCCGTCGAGTGGCTGAGTGTGTGCTCGTGTGTGCGTGAGTGTGTTTCTAGCGTGTAAATATATATATATATATTAATTCATTAACGCGTGTGTCTGCCGTATTCGCAATGTGTTTTCATTGTCACTGTACGCCGCAATGCCTCCTTCACCACTGTCATCGCGCGCGCTGCAATAATTTGCAAACGCGTCTCTGTGTGTGTGTGTGTGTCTCTACCTCTCGTTCCGTCTCTGTCGCTCTCATCTTGTCACCACAGTAGCACTAGCTCGCTGTTCCGTCGATAAAATTATCGTTAGTATCTGCAGATAGCTTCCAGCCTCGTATTAGGCGTCCTACCCCGCTGTACGAACGGCGTCCGAAACAGTAATAATAATGATATCATATTATATTATGTGGAATGCGATGACACCGTATTCTACGAGCTAAGATCAGTAAACGTGGTGTGTGTGTGTGTGTGCGCGCGTGTGAACGTTTGGGCAGAGACACGCTAAAGTTGTACTGGTGACGTTACGGTGACATTTAAACGGAAACGATATTAATGAACGGCGGTGCCGACTCCGGTGAGTGGATAACGTTGTCATAAGTCACGTAACCCAGCGGGCTGCGATATTGCTGCAGGTATAGTGTGTTGATGATGATGATGATGATGATGATGGTGATGAAGACGACGACGACGACGACGATGATGATGATTTTAAATACAGCGGTAGCGTTAGTGGTGGCGGTGGTGGCGGTGGTGGTCGGTGGTCGCGAGAGGAGACCAGAATAATAACCAACAGTTACGCCATTTCCATTGTAACGTATTGTAGTTAAAAACTACGTGTCGACAAAAATATTATACTCATTTCCCAATATATACCTTCGAATAAGAATGAAGTATTTAAGTTGTTTACGCAACTATATGCTCCATCGTTTCATTTTGATTTACATAAAATATGATACACGATTATGTTTCGTTACAAATCTAAAGATGATCGCCATTTAATATACATATTATAGAGCATGAACTCATAAATTAAATTGTATTTTTATTTCTTATAATTATATTCAGATTTTGCTTGTATTATGATCATTTCATTATACAATTTATGATTTAAAAAATGTCATGACAAGTCTTAAATAACTACAAAAGATATTAAAACTAGATTATACGTAATATTAAAAAAATGTATTTTATAGGCCCTACAATAGTACAATATTCAAGGAAATTCATAATTTTATATCATCGATAATATTCAATGATTCATGATATTATTATAAATACCTATAACGATTATTAACTATTATTGAAATAATATAAATGTCATTTTATATAAATGCATTTAGATTATTTATTAATAAAATTAAAACAATTTACAAACACTTAATTTACATTCGTATCGTTAATTCGATGCGGACATTTTGTTTTTCAACATACTTTTTTAATACCAGCTATTAATTTGGACCTGAACCATAATTTAATATTATATCATCTGCCAAGATTAACCACTTATCGTTTATGAAAACAACACGAACTACAGGAATCGTTCGGAGACTGACTGAATTATTATTTTGTACATCTCAGAATTTACCAATATCAATTAGTAAAGCCAGGAATTTAGACCTCTACCGCTATCTGTATACCTTTTCCGGAACAAATAAATTAACTACGCCTATTAATTATCGACAACGAGCATAATATGTTATCGGCGCGAGGGGCGTAGGGTCTATCAAGAATGCACTAATTGTTACAGCAGTCGTGTCGAGCAGAGACAGCATGTGAACGTTGAAAACTACAGTTGAAAAGAAAAAAAAGACCATGTAACATATTGTTATAATAACAGCCACCGACGCAACAATTTGAGTATATTTGACGTACGTCACTGCAGAGTGTAAAAGTGTAGCCCTGTATAGTATTTGAGTTATTGTGCGTAATAGTTAAATATAATATTGAGTGTATGAGTGATGTCCTGTCACTCGACAAAAAAAAGCAATTTTTAGAGCAAAGGAAAATTTATTTAAACATTAAATGGAAATCGTAGTCACCGATATAAAACTGTAATTTTTATTTTATTTTTCACTCGTTGTGACCGATGAGTTCGCATACGATTTGGAAACTTTAAATTTCAGAGACGCAAAATGATCAAACCAATAATAGCGATCCACATAAATGGCACCAGTGCTTAAAAGTTTTTTTTTCTGATAGTAAACACACAAGCGATTGCTGAAATAAAAGTATTTATTGAGACTAAAGTTTGTACATCAATAATAATCCAATCAAAACGATAAACTTAGGTTCTATGTAAAAAAATATTTGTGGAAAAAACTTAATAAAACAACATAATTTGTACACGAAATGTATTCGCGTTTAAACATTGACTGTTTTTTCCGTCTCTGATATTGATTTATTTTCCTTATTGTTAATTAAATTAAATAATATTCAGTCGGTTCTCAGAAGTTAAATTAAAACTGTTGGATTAAGAGAAATGTCAGTGATTTTTAAACTGCTTAACTGCAACACAGAACTATAGAAATTACAGTATAAATTCTCATAAAACGACTGATTTTTAAACTACTTATATAAATTAATTATCGACTTAAAGTATTTAAAGTTTAAATAAAGTGCTGTATACATATTACAACATACACACAGTAAACCTAATAATATAATAATCAGACGAAAGTGATCATCCTTTAATCTGATTAAAATTGATATGCTGCAGTTATTTAATTTATTACTTATTTATAATGCACTCTATTGTGATACACCGATAGATTTAGAGAACGATTTCCACACAGTTTCGAATGCAAATAAAAAACTTTTATTTCATCATAAAAAGCTGTCTGTTTGATGATTTATAAATTGTGCATACATCTCCCGTCGTGGAGAAATTGGAGTTATTTTATACATTCTATCAAATGTCATTCGATGCGACATTTTAACATTTCACAATTTCAATTCCAAACTTCGAAAACGATTCATAAAATGGACATTGGCTTATAAAAAACCATAACAAATAACAAAATAAAATCTGTATGCTATTGCTTGTTCATAAAATTTGTTTGAAGTTTTTTTTTTTATTATTATTATAAATTGGAAACTGATGGAAAATATCAAATGAATTCTTCTTATTTATTAACTGTCAATCTATATAACTGGCGCTGAATCAATATTTTAAATTTACTTACATACTTTAATCTTATGACGTAAAAAAAAAAATGGACATCTCATTGAGAAACCTTTGCTCACTAAAGAGCTTCGCTCCGTTCAGAATATGGAAATTATATTTATAGATATATGTACCTGCGGATCGGGTATATACAATGTGTGCCCGGTTACCTATTAATACTTCTCGAGAACTACCAATTACCAGAAGGCTTTCGTATATTATGGTGTGTGTATTCAAGTCAATGGATAAGTGGACAGTATCACTGTCAAAAAAGTGTTTGTGATGTGGGTGTGCATGTATCATGACGTGTATCTCGTAACTTATAATATTATGTAACTGATTACAAACAACGAATAAATACAGCGAGTAAATGTTAACCATGTACCCAAATGTTTATTACTAGGTAATACTAGTAACAGATATTCTGGTAAAATATAACACCGAATAATATAAACCACGGCAACACAGTTTAAACGAGCAAGAGAAATATAAATAAAATAATAAATTTGCAGAGCTATTAGTGGTACGTGACGAATAGCATAATAATAATAAATATCCCTTCTGGTTGAACGATATGTTATAATAATAATAATGGTCATTAGAGCTGATACGTTATAATGGTCAACAGTACAACATCCCTTTTGGCCTAACACAAAATAATAATATAAACAATATGCACTGCTGGATCATCTAGACGATATTATACTATAATTAAATACAATAATTTTATTTTAATATAATAATGGTACAGTCAATCGTATATAGTACGTCGGTGCAAAGACTGTCCAGCCACTACCTGTTGTAATAGTTCCTACTTAATACAATTTCACAACAACGGTTGTAAAGGGATGATATTATAATTCAGTGGTTCTCAACCTGGGGGACGCCTCCCCCTAGGGTGGCGTGATAAAATTTCAAGTAAGGGGGGGGGCTTGAAAATATTGAAAAAAAAACACACGAAAAATGAAAACGTTACCGTTTCCTACGTCGTGCCTTGCTTGTGTGTTGTTCGCCGTCGTGGTCGATCAGTAGATATATACACCGGCAATTATTACGATTATATAAGATTGTACAAATCATATGTTAATGCTCTTTAGTCTTTTGAGTTTTAGGTGTTAATAAAATCACTGTTTCGACGAATAATATTATGCATACCATCAATCTTATAGTACTGAGGCGTGAACTCATAAAATAGTTTGAAAAGTTGCTTGGACCTCAAAAGGTTGAGAACCCATGATATAATTGATCGTATAAAAAAAAAACCACAATTATTATTACATCGTATAGCTGGTATTTTATTAAAAAAAAACCGCTGCGATAAAAAATAAATAAACGATTTGGCGATTAGTGAAAAATCGAAATATTATAATACCTATATTATATTATAATAATAATGGCGATTTTCGCACTCAAAATATTTACAATAAAATCAGTGGTGGCTTGCACGTAGGTGCATGCAAATGCACAATGGAAATAACGTGGAAGACTTGGCGTTTAACAAACCGCAAAACGTCATTAAATTATTTGAAAAAAAAAATAACGGCGGAACGCTTCAAAAAGTCTGTCCGCGCGATCGTGCGGCTCGGCTGTATCCCGCAACAATACCACCACTGATATAAAAATAACAATCACAACGACATTTAAATAATACAAAAATAATTCACCGCAGATACTGTAATAATATTATGTCGTCGTCTGTGTGTGTCTGCGGTGGCCTCGGGCGATTACGCGAACTAACGCCGACGAAAATGTAAAGTATAAACGGTCGGCGGCGGCGGCGGCGGCGGCGGAGGGCAATGCAATTAAAATATTGCGGACTTGTCGGCTTCAAAACGAGAAACCATTTTATGCTTTCTATGCACTACAGTGTTGAAAGACTATAAAATATATTAATAATAAATTATTAAAAAATACGACTGGTAGACTGCAGTGTATCATTTCGTTTCGGCGTAACAGTTATTTTATTGTTTGATCTTAAAGACAGTATAATATTGATCGTAAACAAATTATAACAAGTACAATAGTACATTAGTACATAATATTATATTATATTATACATACCACTGGAAATTCGTTATCGATGATTATTAAATCTTGTTTGATCGTTCAAATCGTGGTCTCTATAAATACGTATGCTATAATTATATTGACATATATTGGTGAGAAGACGTGGCCATGTTGATTCGTATAGTCAATAATTGTTTCGAGAATAATGTGAATTTCCTGCGACTACGGTTTGCGAGAGTCTTCCTCGTCGAAACTTACTGTAATATTATATTAGACGTCATACGAAATAATGCGTGCACAGAGATTTTGTATGTAAAAGAGTTTTCAGGGTACCCGGCAGATTTCTAAAGTATTAGAATAAAATAAGTATTTGAAGACTCGTGTTTAAAAAAAATATGTTATGGTATTATTGGTATTCAAACAAAGTTTCAAAGCTTAAACTCGATGAACTACCTAAGCTACTTACTAAATTAAAAAATAAATATTAGTTGGACCGATGTAACTTTTTTTTGTAAAATATATGGTCCATTAAAAAAAAAAAAAATATATTATATTATATAAAATAAAACCTCTCTGAAACTACTATAGGTTGAAAGTACACTGCTTTTTAAGTGTCAAAGTATGAATCGCAATATAAATTGCATACTTGCCTTACAATATTGTTAAAGCTGCTTTCGCATTGCGTGCCATCTCTTAAAAGGGTTTGTCCGAGTTGAATGACGTGGCCCATAGGCATCATATAATCATATTTTTGCATTGTTTTATTTATATTATGGACTTATAAATTAAACAAAAAAAAAACATTTTAGTCTTAAATAGTCAATATTTTGTAGCCGTAAGTTAATTTTGTTTATCCAAGTATACAAAAAAAAATAGATACTAATGAGTAATGACGATTTTTTTCTAATAATAATTTATTACTTAATTTTAAAAAAACTTTATTAGAAAAAAAATGAAAGTAACGATTACGTTCTACATTTGCAGACTTAGGACTGATATAAGCAAGAGTTCAAAATGTATAATTTTATTTTGAGTTTAGTTATCTACTTACACAAAGTGCAAGTCTATACAATGACGATAAAATAATAATGTTATGTTTATAATATTTATTATAGGTGGGTATAGGTATATCCCACGATGGCATGCGTTTTGGAAGCACCATAATATGTATTACGACTATGGATCGAACGTTATTGAGATTACTAAAACTTTAGCTTGCTTACATTACGATCAGTAAAATAATAATGTTCAATTATTGACGTTTTTACTTACTTACCACTTACGACTTACCCACTCACCGTTTGGTCTATTTAGAAATTATGTTCAGTGCGTTTCGGGTTCACAATTAAAAAAAAAAATAAGACGCCTCCGCGATGTGTGCACATATGGGCATGGAGGGCCAATCACTACTCGCAGTTTTTTTACTGTATAAAAACGTGAACATTTTAATCATAAAAGATATAATACGCCTAATAAATATTATTTCAATAATTCGACCCCACACCCTCCGTCGGACTTTTCCGCGTACTCCGCTGACTATGTATGAGTATATTATTATATTATTATGTGATACAAAAACCTCGTAGCTTTACGCCTAGTCCACCTGTACAAGACGCGTACAAGTCGCAGTCCGACACCGTCGTCACTCTTGGATTTTTTTTTACAGTAAAAAAACGTGAAAATTTTAAACACAAAAGATATAATACGCCTAACAAATATTATTTCAATAATATTCGACCCCACACGGCCACACCCTCCGTCGGACATTTCCGCGTACGCCGCCGACTATGTCTAAGAATATTATATTATTAAGTGATACAAAAACCCCGTAGCTTTACGCCTAGTCCACCTGTACAGTACGCGTACAAGTCGCAGTCCGACCCGGCCCCAGTCTAAACGGTTTACACTCACAGTTTAATAAAGCAGTCGGCCATCAATTATTATTCTCCTCGCAGGGCCGGTCGTCACGCGATCAATTGTCGCGGTACCTCCGCCGCCGCCGCTGCCGCCTCTGCTATCAACGTCGCCGTTTAGTAGATCGTTTTAATTTATTACGCGAATTAATTCAATACAAAAGCGTCCCATAACCGTCACCCTCTCCCGGTCGCTCCCACGTCGCCGTCCCATCATCGCCGAGCAAATCGATTGTACGCTCATAGAATATATTATTAGATATTATAATATAATATATCAGCTATATATAGTTTTGATAAAAGAACGCCGATCTATCGTCTTACACGGATAAAAAATGTTGATGACCATAATTTGTATAATTTGTAAGGTATACCTACCTATAAATTACTATTATTTTTATGTAGACGGTCATTGCGTACAGGAAAAATACCTATGTAACGCACTACACGTTATTATTATTAAAATATTATAATAATATGGTATTGTGGATATCGCCACCACGACCTCTTGCCCGCACGACACGACCCACCGAAGAAATTAACAACGAACTCGATAATATTATATTATTATTGTACAAACTATATTTTATTATTATTATAATTCGGTAGAGACGCTAAACTACTGAGCATAGAAGTCTAGTAGTTTTTAACTCAGACAATGTATAATACAGTGAAATAGTATAATATCAAGATTTAATCATTTTAGTGACACAATTCTGTATTTATTTTCTAACAAATATAATTTACACATTATTCAAAACAACCACTGTAAGCATTGTTTCGATTGATAATTATTATAATTTTCAAATATCACTTTTATTTTACAACATTCATAATATCTAATAAAAACGAACAACATTTTAACAGACAAATTCCATACTGCACAAATGGAAGTATATTGCTAATGGTGTTTGTAATCAGTTTAATCGAATTTAATAATTCTATTTTACTATTTTAGTATTCAAATGTTTGATCAACTAATGGATTTATTTATTTTTTATTTATTTTTATTTGTCGTTTATTCAATTATTACTACGAATTAATATATTTAAGTGTATTAAACAAACTGCACGATTTTGATCATTAAAAATATCATTTCTGGGACAAATTACAATAGGTTTTAACATTCAAAATTCATTACAGAGTGAATGGGTATTTAAATGTACAATTTAGTCAATAGAATAATCAATCTGCAATGTCCTCAATAGGTGAATTGTGTAATAACACTAATGAGTTACAAACAGTTTACAAACAATGTAAAATATATGACCCGGGGGACACCATTTCTCGCAATTTTAACCAATAATTATTATGTATCTACAATTATGGCAACTGTTTGTTTGTTTGTATTTATATTTTATAATTTACTGTTTAAAAAATTGATTAAATATATTAAGAAAATCAACTAACGAATTATCTTCCAGAGTTAAAAACAATTTAAATGTGTTTTATTATATTTTATTTTATTTAAAAAAAAACTTTTGTTTTGTAAATCCTGTAATAATACATTAATTTTGATATTTTTTGAATTGATTAATGATACTAAATTTTTTAATTTAAACAACATTTTATTACACAATCTGCTCAATAAATTTCAATAAGTGAATACGACGAGAGGGAAAAAAATGACATTATTCACATCACGTGGAAAACTCCCAGTGGAGGAACTTCGACGATAATATACTATCATATAACCACAGTGGCGTCATTACAATATATTTTGCTAGAGTAGAGCATAGTATAATGATCGGCCCTATAAGTATAAAACTTTTAGCCCATACCAAAAAATAACCGATCGCTCTCCACGTTAAGTCACACAACTTCGGTTAAATAGTGAATACTGTATTATTACTGTTTTACGATTTATATCAATTATAAACTGTGTTCGCTTTTGTTAACACGATACTATAATAACTTATTTAAATATGCATAATACTTTCTCAAATCAACACATTACCTCAATACTATTTACGCTCAAAAAAGAAAAATAGATTTAGTATATTATAATCGAATTCGACATATTGATGGTATAATGTGTAATAGGTATGCGACAAAGAAAACACATGTATTACGAGACTAAGTATTATTCGCGCTGATCACATTTTTGTATCATATTTGATTAATAAATTACAATCTTAGACAAACATTATTTGCAAATGTAGGCAAGTTAACGAAAAATGTTGACTTGAATTATTTAAGATTAACAAAAGTTTAGTCATAGTCAATAGTAGTGATAATCTATAGCAAGTGTAGCAGGTTGATTTCTTATAAAGTGAGAAGGGACCATTCATTCTTGCGAGTAATTCTGGACATTCCACTCGATTTTTGATTAATTTACGAATAAACGATTTTGTCGATTATGGCTATGGAAGTCATATTTTATCACGATTAAGTTAGTGTCAGGAGTTGGTAAATTATTTTTATGAGACAAAAATCTTAAAAGTTATAAATAAAATATATTAATGTCATTTTAATGAAATTTATAATCTTCAAGAGAGTTTATCGAGTAATATAATTTAAAACCATCTGAAAATAATAAATATTTAATAATATTTTGTACAATACGTAAACAAAATGTAAATATAAAAGTGGAGAAATATGACTACTCTGTGGTACTCCTTAAGTGACTTTAAATGGCACATTTTGTTTTTTCACTTGTTGAGTTCTATATGTTAGCTGAGAATTAAACCGTCACAAAAGAGGATCAGAAATTCCTAATATTTCTTATTTATTTAATTATAATCCGAAGTCAACCATGTCAAATACTAAGTATACATTACATTAACTGTTTTTCATATGTTCCACAAGGGCTGTGTAAAATACTAATAGATTAGTTGAGGAAAATCTTGAGGCCCAAAAATCACGATGATTTGAATGGAATATTTAACTAAAAGTTATTGTTAGCTTGGATATAATTAATTTTTCAATACATTTATGTAGTAATCTTAGATACAGGGCGGTAATCAGCAATGGAACATTTATCTTCTGACTTGTAAACTGGAATAATATAAGATAACTTCCAGCGATCAAGGAATATTCCAGTAGGTAGTAAGAGATAGTTGAAATAGGTAGTGAATCGAAATCGATAGACTATCACAACACTTGTAAAGGACGGTTTTTAGAATTAAGTCGCCGTTTTCGGAACTTTGTTAGTTGCTGTTCGATTTAAGCTATCAAAAATTCTCTCCAAGCGTAAATAATTGTAAATAAGAAACATTAACAGCATCAGAAATATATGACTATGGTAATTGAAATTTAAAGATTGATTTGTATTTTAACGAAAGAAAAATATGATCCTTACAAATCAGAAATGTCATTAATGTTTTCAAAATGAAAGTATTAATCACAGGGATAGGTTAAATAAAAAATATTGTTAAGACGATAATCAAATTTTATAGTGTGTTCAAAATGTTTTATACGAGTCCGCTGGCCCCCAGCACACATGACAATATATTTTTTATTTTTTCACATTAACTGACGGTGGTTCTTTAATAATAACTACAAACGTCCGTAAAACACATTTATTAATGGCGAAAATAAAATAATTTTGTCTATCTTGTCTTTACAATGTAACATGCTCACTGGTAGTTTACGCGGTAGCTGAGTTAATATTATATCAATTCGTAATCCGACGAGGACTTCTGAACAACCCTATAATATATTATATTAATTCTAAGTTTAAAAAAAAATAGTGTTTATGGATTTGTATCTAACTTATGGAAAGTTTGAATTGAATATTGCAATTATTACAATTCGAAAACAAGTAATCATATTATCAAGTTTGTGAGTTAGAAGTTATTTCATCCGCAAACTTGACGCTTAATCATTATTATGACGTACTCCACTTTACATAATATAGTATATATATTATAATGTTAAGGAATTAACAGTGTTACAATGGAACTTATTGCATATTTAATGAACACTCGTGTTCGGAGCTGCATTAATGTCTTGTAGTAATAATATGCTCCGCCCGCTGTTCGGATAAACCTACGAGCATAGATTAGTTGTCTGATGTAAGTTGAAAATGTATTTCTCGAGAGGAAAAAAAAAGGTCAGTTGAAAAGTTGAAAAGTTTCCTCGTGCAAGTTTCTAAACGTAATAAATTGCATTATTGTGTAGCATTCAAAACGCGCGTGGGAAGGTGAGACGAGTGACTGATAGTAATTGCACTTATCAGTGTGAGATTTAAGCCCGTCGCGAGATTCTCCGAACGTCTGATAAGATAATATATTATATAGACGAAGTCGCGATGAGTGATGAAATTAATCGCGAGGCCGTGCGTGGCCGTTCACGATTAATTTATTTGCATTTTCGGTGTCAGAGTTGTTCCAAGTACAATTATTTCAATCTCCTCGAAATCAATGCATCGCAATAATTTTCCTGGCCACGTTGCTTTATACATATTTTATATCGTTGGTTCTGTTTGTTTTTTTTGACTTACTGCGTGCACCTAAATTTCTCGTATTTTAGTCACTGCGTTGTTCTCGACGTGTATTATTAAAACCCTCGTTTATTCGTTTACAGCTGTTGTATTTTAATCTCCCCGGAATGTAATTTTTCGGGGAACGATATCGAAACGAAATCGTTCGCATTTAACACAATATTGTGACACAGATGCGCGTACTCAAAAATAATTGATCCAACTATAACATTAAATTAGCATATTATTATTATAATAATACGAATCGTACGTCGGTGTGGTTTTTTTTTTTTCGTACAATATTAATATACTATTGTTATATACGTGGTATAATATGTAAACAAAAATTCGAAATCGTTTGGATTCAATCACGGTTTTATTTATTTTCAATACTCCGCATATAATGCGGTACTGTCACCGGGAAAAAAAAAACGAAACAACGTGGAAAATATTGATTGAATCGCAATGTACACAAACAATAAAAATTATTTATTCCAATCTCATTACCGGGAGACGGAATACCTGTAGGCGTATAGCAATAATAATAATAATATGAATTCATTCGTTGTCGCGAATAAATTTCAAACAAAGTGTGTTTACTTACACGCAAACTCTGATGGCGATCACCGATTGTGCGGAAAACTAAATAGAATAAGAGACACTGAAAATAATAATTATACTATAGAAAATATAATTGGTACGAAATCACATAATATAAAAAATTAAATATTAATATTGCAATTGACTAAGCGGACCGGAATCTTGCGTATCGCGTGTAATATATGTTTTGTATTATTATTGTGGCGATAAGAACGAATGTCACAAATATAATATAATATTATATCTTAGACCAGGGGTGGCCAACCCAAATAATCTCGCGGGCCGCTTTGGAAATACATTACGATCGCACGGGCCACATATTTTTTTTTTTATAAAATAGAAAAAATTTACAATAATTGTAATAATTTTTTTTTGTAAATGTTTGATAAATCTTGTGGGCCGCAAAACTTTCCAAGGCGGGCCGCGGGTCGGCCATCCCTGCCATAGACCTATGATAACATAATAGTACATTATTGAAATAAAGCTAATTCGGTATTATTATTTTTACAGAAGGATGAAAATGATATATTTTATACACTACAACCGAAGTATTTTTCCAAATGTTCTTTTATAACATAATAATTATTGAATACATTTACTCGTCGAAATCATATTTTTTCCAAACTAAAAATTATAATGTACATAGACATACCGATTTAATAATTATTTTTTTTTTTTAACTCACAAGTCGAACCTTACTTTTGGTGATTAATTTCGATGAATATTAATTATAATATACAAATTGACGATTGCACTTAAGTGTATTTTCGTAAGGTTATAATAATATATATAGCGTCGTCCATAAAATGTTTCGAATAAATCTGTCATGCATCTATCAACATAAACGTGCCTATATTGATTTTATTTTTTTATGATAGTGTGCTTTGAGTATAAAAGTCTATTGAAATTTACCTCGGGGAGATTTTATAACCCATAAAATATATACCTGCTGCTACTACCGTGTTTATGACTATATATACCTATATTAATCTAATAAAGTAAAAGAACATCGCCTATGGAAAACTTGACGATTTTTATTTTAAAATAACGTCAGCATTAGAGGTATGTTTGGAATTTAATTTACAAAAGGACTTCTTTATTAAGTTTTATAAATAATTGTTATCTTCCTGTAAATTAATTTTATCAAACCTCGACACTCCCGCGCAGTCCCGCCATAGCGTTTCATCGACCGCGTATCATATTATATTGTTCTCCCATATTATACATTTATATAATATTATTTGACGTGGAAAAATATTGCGAAGTTTAAATTGCTATCAGAATACACCTTCACGAACAAAAAAAAAAAAATGTCAAGTAATAAATTGTATAATATTTAAATGGTTTAAAAAAAAAAAAAATTGAAAAAAATATACACCTCCGTCGTTTATGTAATAATATTATATTATTATAGACACTCGACCCGTGTTTTATGCGGTGGACAATGCGACGGAGGCGGCCTTACGGCGTGGCACCGTACGTGATGTCGTATTTATCTCGTCGGGGGAAAAATGTTCGCAGAAACCCATTCCGTCGAAATAGAGGAAGCGGCACGAGCCTTTTCCGCATACACTGGCGGCGGCGGCGGCGGCGGCGGCGAACAAATCAAACGCATTTCGCGAAAACTGTCCCGAACATTTCCAGAGTTATTTTTTTTTTATTTTAACTCTGCTCGTATTTTTATATCAGACGACAAAAAGTCTCGACGGCATCTCACGCACCGGGTGTTCCGCGTCGCAGCTTGTATGCCCCCGGGTCGGTTTTCAGCCTGTATATATGGCTAAATCGATTTCGTCCTAAACCAACCAATTACTTTCGAGACAGCGTTAAAAAATACTTAAGACCGCTGTCCAAAAAGAAGTAAAATACGTTGGAAAAAAAAGCCTCCTTGCGTGTACGCGGGGAAAAAATTATTCAGCCGCGGCGGTGGCGACGTGGGGTGTTAAAACACACTGTAATACCTTTATAGGTATATATATACAATGTATGACGGCCGATGTATATATATATAAACACACGGGTCGTGTATATACCGCAGTATCATATATTATTATATTATATACACGATGAGTATACACAATTACAATATGCGATTCACCTGCAGCGGGCGAGCTCTCCCCGACCATTTCATTTATACTTAAATTCGAATTGTTGAAACTCTTAAGTATATTTAGTACGATGTGTTGTATGTTCAATTAGAATAATATGTATAACCATATATCGTCTAATTTATTATCGTGGAATAATTATTTAGTATCGACATCGATCGCAATAACAATTATAATGGTCAGATTTTTGACTTGGATATTATTATCTACACTGAAATTATCCAAAAAAAAATATATATTCTGCTTGATAATTCACAGTAAAACAAGGCGGTACTCGTGTGATAGAAATAATACATTTGTATCTCTACAGATCGATACTATTACTTTTGAAAATAGACCATTACCTATGAGTACTTATTTGGTGTAGTCCGCATCTAAACTGAACAATTATTCTAAAAATAGGAACTTGCTTAAATTCGTTATTTCGGATGATACAATGGGACTTATCGCGCTCGGTGTAGATCATACTATTAATATAGTATAAGGTTACCAGTGATATTATTCGATTTAAACATTATAATTTATAATATATATATTATACTGTCAGCGCGTTATAACGATCGAATTCATAGGCATGCATAGCATATAACCTTTCATTTATATGTCGTAAAATTTTTTCAACTTTAATGAAAAGAAAAACATTTATATATGTGTGTGTGTGTGTGATTGTCGTGAACTTTTGTTTTATAAACGTGGTGCGTATAATAGTAGTTACCAAAACTGATGAAATAGAACGCTTAATCGGTAACTGCGGTAAAGTTCGTTGACATCAAATTGATGGTATTTATTATAGAAACTATATATATATATATATTATATATATTTATATATTACATATATTAAGTTTGGTCAAAGTTTTGTTTGAACTTAACAGCTAAGAACTATCGCTGGACGTATATATATATATATGTATTATATTAATATATTATGCAATATATATATACATTATAGCATACGCATTGCAGGTCGCAGAAGATTTTGGAAAAGTAAACATTTCAATATGGCTAATATTATCGAGGAACACTGTTGATGAAATCACAAGGCTTATACAAACAAATTTATAATTATTTAAATATCAACAAATGCTTTTAAAAACAATTTATTTCATTAAATCAGATATTCACATATTGCAACGTACATGACTATTTGTTTAAATGAAAATCAAAAATGTGTTAGATTTTTAGTTTATATGTATAACACTACAGAAATATAAAATATGTCAAATATGCTTGTAAACATTTACTGTACATCACAACCAGTTCAAAGTATTTTGAATTTTTGGGATCTTTTAATATAATCTATATAATATGTTTGAAGTTCTAGTTTTTACGAAATTCAACAATATCACGAATAGTTTCAAATCGTTTTGTAGTTAAAAATGTTTGAAATTATATGTTTGGTATATAGATAATATTTAATACATTTAATATTAATATCTAAGGTTTGACAATTTAATGAAAGGTGTTTTACAAATATTTCTTATAACAATAATTATAAAAAAAAAAAGTTAATCATAGTTGAATAGTTATTTTTTGTGAGCGTTTTAAGTTAAAATGTGGACGACATCGAATATTCATCCATAACGATTTCTCATTAAACAATTTTTGATACTTGGTTTTACCAAATTCAACAAATATTAACTATAGATACTTGTTACATTCTACTATTTACTTAAATTATGTATGCTCGATGATCATTTCGAATTTATTTAGTTTTTTTTTTATAGATATTGATAAAAATTATTATGCGTGACCAAAAAGATTGAAAAATTGTTACAAGTGCCTGGATAATTCGTTATAACAACAATTTAAAAATATCAAAAATATATTGGCCCAATTCTGTTTTATGGACATTTTAAATTGTTGTTATTTTGTAGTCATATCCATTACAGTGACCTAGGTACTCAATGAGTGGTATCTCTGACACCTACAGTACAGGCGTATAACAGAGAAAAACAATTTATCTAACTATTTAGATAATAACTATTATAATTATATACAATGTTTGAATGTCAAGACGAGTTTAACTTGGAAATTGCGCGCACAATGTACTTTAATCAATTTTACTTGTTGATAGTATGGTAGTTGTTGAAAATGTGAGGTATTATATTAAACCCAGACAGGTATTATTATATACGATTTTTTTTTTGCAAAACTTAAAATTTTGTTAGATCTTAAACAGTTGTAACTTTTAGTGTTATTTTAAATCTTATAAATAATTATAATCTGTCATTCATACACGATTGTTAAAATGTTTTATACTTAAAATAATATTATATTGAATACTATGATTATCCAAGCAATCTAAGCAATCTAAACTCTCATTTACATGTTCTTATATTTATGTTTTGTTTTTTTTGACAAATTAATTTTATTTTTTAATTTTGCAAAATAAATTATATTACATTGTAATATTTCCAAAAAAAAAAAAAAATAATAATATCTTTAAGTATTTATAAAAATACAAGTTCTGAGTAACACAACATTACACAGATACCTGTATGCTGTATTATGTTTGCGCACCGAGTTTCAAATTCAAATAGAACGTGTATGAATTAAAATTAAAATGATAAATAGATTTCCTTTGTTTTGTTTGAATTTGCGACAGAAGTTCTCATAACCTCCGCTGGAAATTTAAATCGTTCTTAAGTTAAATCGTTAATGCATAACTGCATAATGTGGAATGGATTAATATATTGTGTTGTGTACTATATACAAAGGATATTATTTAAGTATAAATGTACATTTTATGACTAATAATACGGTTTTATTCTCAGTTCTAGCATATTAGGATTAAATTAAAAAATACTTATCATTTCATTTATTTATTTTAAATGATTCTTTTGATAGATTAATATGATACCTATTGCTTTCCTATTAATCACGTTTAAATTTTCCAAAAAATTAAAAAAGATTAATACTAAATATTTTATCTCTGTTACATTATGTTCTTAAATAATAATAAATAATAACATAATATCAAACTTCAAAGCTAACAAAGACACGGATAACAAAACTACGACTTACAAAAATACATTATATATATTATACATTAGGTATTATACAATGAGAAAATAAACGCGAATTTTCGTAATTATTTTAGAAAAATAATATTAAAAAAAAAAACAAGTACGAGAAATAAGAGTGTTTTCAGGAGAGTGCAGTAGACAAACACAAATAATATGGCAGGCATTGCTTTTACAACAATAGTTATTTTACCAAGTTCCAAGTCCGAAATCCTTAGTGTTATATATAGAAGTTATAAATTGCGCACAATAAAATAATGTAACTAAATATATTGCATATATTTTTTTTTAGTACAGTTTATCTTTTAAGTACACAATAGTTTTTCGAGTAACAAATAGAGGAATATTATTCGCGAGAATAAATAAAATACGAAATTATGAATTAAGCAGTGGTGTTTTGGAATTGCTTTAACTGTCAAGCTGTTATATTCGTAAGACTTCGTATGACGGATGTTCGAAAAAAAGTATTTAAATAACTTTACTAAACGTTACTAATCGCCATTTAAATTCACTGAACTATTACCGTTATTTGTCGTGGACAGAAAAATACAACGACCAAACAAATTCATTTAGTTAATTTAACCAACTGTTATCCAGTAAATAATGTATTAATAATTGTAGATTGTATTGTAAGACTCGTTTATGCACTAATTCTTTGGTAATTTAAAACATATATATATATAAACATACACATTGACACGTTGATAAGTTATTATCTTCAAAGATGTTTACGCAACAGCAGTCAAACGGGCGCGGAGCATATTTTCCTCGGTTGTGTGTGTGTGTTTGCTCGCGCGTGCGCATTTTTTTTTCGCTTACCTGCCAGATTCCCCGGAACCTTTCCAACAGCTGTGGCCCCCGAGGAAACTCTTTAGACTTCAGTGCACATATCTTTTCCTCTCGACAATTTCACGTTGTAAATGAAAAAAAAAATCTACCCTACGGTTCGGTTTGTTTTAATATTAATATGACACGGTAATTAAGGGCGTTCAGAAAACCCCTGCCTGTTATTAAACCGATAATACGCAGACCTTTTAATGGTTAAAATAATAATTGACAGAGATGAAGTATTTATGTATATAGAACGACATAACAAAAAATGGAGGGTATACTTTTTTCTCGGTACCTCCAAATACATTTTATTATAAAATATCCAAATACATTGTATGGATTGGGTTTGTCAAAATCGATTCGACGCTATTAATCAGATTGCGGAATACCTATAATTTGTTAGGAGTAGATAATAATAATTGTGATGTAAATAACATTAATTTTAATTATTCTTTTTCCTACAGATATTTCAATGTCGAAGTATATAATAAACCAATGAAAAAAATAGGACACACACTGAAAATTAATATTTAGAGTATTATAATTGAGATTAAACTACGCCTCTTAGTTATTTAGATTGTATTATTATAGTATCAGCTGACAATGGTTAATTTTGTCAATTTTAAGCATTAATATTTCGTTTAGGTATACATAATATTTATAACTTGATACTACAACTGTTTGTACAACAATTTCCAAGAAAATAATGAGGGTGTTTTTAGTAATTTTGATTACTTGAATTAATATTTATTTTAATATTATTCAATTAGAAAATTGTATTCATAAACGTGTGTGGTTGATGCATTTTTTCTACATTATTATATATTTTTTATGTTACAAAACAAACATAAATCAAGGTTTTTTTATAAATTTTAATTGGATATCCATTTATACTGCAAGAAGTTGATTTCATTTTAAAAAAAATGTAAATATGTGTAGTGTGTGTCTATTACCTAAATATTTATTAATATAAAATATATGAGTGCTCTAACACTAAAATATTTAATTAAATGATTATTATGTTATTAACTATACAAAATAAATTCGAAGTGAACATTTATAAATATAAAAGCTATATTGATTGAATTGATACAGAATATTAAAATTAAAATGTTTTATCTTTATATTATATATTACAATATGTGAAGTTAATAGATTCGAATACTAAGGATCAGTGGTTTAAAATAATAGTGGTTTTTAAATGACGTAAGAAGTAGGATGATATTGTGTGGATGGATCAAATGGAGAGATGTGTTAGATTTTAAAAAGTAGTTTTGAGGCTCATGTTGTATGGATCAGAATGTCGGGAACTGTATAATACAACAGAACATGTGCAGCAGATATCGAATGATAAGGATGTGAGACTAGAGAGGATAAAATAAGAAATTGATTCATTAGGGGTAGTGTAAGAATGGCAGCTATTGTAGACGAGGAAGAATAAATTGAGATGGTTAAGTCCTTCTATGATGAAAGGTGGCTCGGTAACATTTCGAGCAGCTATGGAAATAAATGTAGAAGACAAGATAGGGATAAGAAGACCGAAAAAGAGATGTACCTATAGACAGAACGGAGAATGACACGAGGGTGTCATAGCTAAGTGAGTAAAGGAGAGGTGAGGATAAAGCCGTATAGAGGTGCAGGATAAGGGTGGTTGACCCCATATAGTTGGGAAGAAGGGTGAAGAAAAAAGAAGAAAAATAAGATCCTTAAATCTATTATATTTTAATGGAAATCTAGACATTTTTAAATTCATAAGGAGAAATTTCAAGCATTTGTTATTTCTGATCAAGGACCACAGTTTAATTGATTAAAATGCTTTGTTCTAGCACTCATTTTGATGGTTTAACAACATTTAATATATATTTGCTTTATCTTTTACCGTAATTTGAATCATAAATCACAACCTAATAATTATTTATTATATTATATTGATCAGGTATTTACATTATAAATACATACCTAATAACGTTGAATTTCTTCTTAGTATTTTTTCTTTTGTATATTTTCTATTTTTGAGAATACAATAGTTTTTGATTTTATCAATTAGTTTTATTGTTGTTTATTGATAAGATAAAATAAGATACAAAATTGATAGAACGGGCAGGCTGGTCATAATTCTTTAGTTAAAATTGATGTTTTAAATCAGAAAGTGATAGTGATTTAAATTTTATTTTATTTTATTTTAAGCCAGGTGAAGTTTCCATGAGTTAAACTGAGCAAATGTATTTTTTTTTTTTTACTTGACGTTTGATATAAAATTTGAAAAAGTACCTAAGTAATTATTTTTCGGATCAATGAGTGCCGTAATGTACAGAACAATTTATTACTAGCACGTGATCGGCATATTGAACAACTTTTTTCCAATTTTCTATTTTCTGACAATACAGCGGAACATTATTTCGGATGCATAATAATAATGACTAATGAGGTAAACCGTTCCTGAAGGTAAATATTTTATATTTTATATATTCGTGTTGAATCGTGGATATCACTGCGCAACAGAAGGATAACGAATATAAAATATATTTTAAATTGACGTTAATAAAATCGACATGAAAAGAAACGAAGTTAGTTCAAGACGGTTGGTTTACTACACCACTAAAATCAATTGAAAACTACAAATACAATATTATAATGACTAAAATGCCATAATATATCTAAAATAATAGTTTCCATAAACTATCAGTCATAATGAGATACTATGGAAAATTATTGATAGTATACTTGTATATTATAATAATGTCTCTCAGATTTGTTGCGAGTCTATTAGTTGAGATTTCAAAGCTCGTACAACAAATTTGACTTGAATTCCAATCGATTAACCGCCATATATACCTACAACCTACTTTTAAAATGGAATTTGAATAAATCAGTTCCGTTACCCTCCGGCGGTCTCGATGATTATCTCTCCGAATAGATATCGCTTTGGTATTATGAAGTACGACCGACGACGTACAAAACGTTATTAATGTAAAACAAATCCACGGTTGCAATAGTATAATGTTATGCGGTCATAATAGATAGCTAAGTAAAGCCATTCGTGTAAATAAATAATGCCCTCATAAAATAGAGAAACCATAACGTCCGAAATGAGCGCATCTGAGAGTTTAGCTTCTGAGCGAATCGTAGGTGCCTCTCCTCAGATGATATATAATATTATAATATTATTCTATGTGTTTATATTCACTCACGTTCGTAAAAATATATTTTCTGGTACCTATATCTGCCGACCTATATAAAATAATAAAACAAGTTGTGACTTTTCGAGTGTAGGTCGACGTAAAATATTACAATAATATGGAACTAGTATACGACCTTCCCACAACAGTTATATTATTATGCAGGTTATATATTTTTATTAATATGTTGCGATTTTCGTCAACGAAATTATATTTCTAAAACGTTTAATGGTTTTTAAAATATTTCTTTTACATAATTTTCGTTTCAAATCAATATTTTTGGAAAAAAAACTTCATTTTTTATCGATATTTTTTTTGAAGTTTTTCCTCTCTTAAGATATGTCAACATACATTTTTTATTTCATAATACTATATCCGTAGTAGAATATTATTCGGAGTATTTCGATCTAGTCCTATTACCTTAACAATTTAAAATTTGTATGAGTTTGAAATTTATTTTATAGGTAAACAATTAAATAAATTCAATAATAAATCGTTGTAGGTATAAATATAAAATGACTATTTGTAGGTATTACAAGACCCCTCTAATAAATCGTGGTGAAATTGCAATATACCTATTATGGTGACTGTCTTTTAAGTCAAGTAATACCTAGTCAAAAAGTATTTTGTTAATGTGAAAATTCTATTTGTGTAAATATATTTTTTTAAGATAACCGTGATGCTGGATATGATAATATTTTTATTTGTAAATTAATTTTCAACAATGTCGGTCTTTGTAACCTGTTCTGAATTTGTTCTGAAACTGTTACAGTTTCGCATTCACTTGTATGATAAAAAAAAAAAACGTACTTTAATAAGAGTTGAATAATTTGACCATTTATTGATTGATTTATTTTTATATTTATATAATATAATATATTTATATGTCTGAAACTTACAATTAACCTAAATGTATAAACATAGCAACTTTATGCCTTTATTCATATACAGCGTTTTTACTCTTTTTGGGCTATAAGCACTCTTTATCCTTTCTGCTTTATGCTAAGTCAGACCTTTGCTATAATTCCATAATCCTGGTATTTATGAAAAACCTTCTCATAAAAACGCTGAGACAATAAACTATTTGTGACTGAATTACAAAGCACTTATTTTACAGAGGTATTATTTTTTTACTTCCTAGCAACTTTAATTTACTAAATTACTATTTTATATTAAAAATAATTTATTTTATAGTATATTGTTTTATAGCATTTTATTGCTACTAAAAATCTATATAAATTAACATTTACTGTAAACTTCCTCTGTAGTAGATAAACCAGGTTTATCTATAATTTACTATAATCATGATTTCGTTATATCAAAAAGTATATTTATTTATATATTTTTAAACTGTAATCGGCAATTTTAGGTGTACGGTTTAAGTATAAGTTTACAAGTCATAGTTTTTTATAATACACAATTTAAATTTACAGTTTAAGTATAAGTTTACAATTAATAATTTTTATAATACACAGTAACACAGAACATTATATATCAAAGGGAGCTCAGTAAAAATTAAATTAAATTAAATTAAATGGTAATTAATTACCTAATAAAACTAATACATTTATTTAAGAATTAAAATTGTAGTTAAGTCTCTTTAAATTTCGAAGCATTCTACGTAGGTGATAGTATTATGTCCAGAGGATGTATTGAGGGTTGGTACTGGGAAGAGGGAGTAATTTCTGGAGAATAAAAAAGGGATACGAAAACTTACGTTGGAGAGGAGATCAGGAGCATCTATGGGGCCTCCTAGGAGCGAGATCATAAAGTGCTCGTCGGCATCGACGGGATGATAGCAATGGTAATTCCAATGTGCAAATTAAAGTTAAGGAATAATCATGTGTAGAGTGTACCATCTCAAGATATGGTCAACGTATTGAAGAAACCCATTTTGGACACGCTCGAGTCTTAGTTCATCTTAAGTCCAGTTAGGATGCCATACTCTACATTCTAATATTAAACGTACTAACGAATATGAATACATTCACTATTATAAATTACTGCGAAATGTATAACTTTGCAATATTTCAAACTTTTAAGTTGTATTATACTATTAAGTATTGCACGATAAAGTATATAAAAATATGTTCCGAGATATAATATAATAGGTATGAAATCATCAAATATAATCGACATGTTTTAACCTTCAATATCGATATAATATTGCATTGCGGATCATAAGTCGTGACCACGGCGATCGACAGTTATCTAACATGACTGCACCATTATTTAGTCCCTTGTGGGAATTTGGTTGTTTTAACAACGTTTAGTTCTTTGCCCACTTCAAAGTGTCAGATTTCCATAGCTGCAGGATAACAATAGAGTATTGTAAATAATATATTAACATGTACGGATAAAGACAATCGTACAACGATTCGTTGACGATACTGCAGATACGTGGTGTTTAGTTGATAAATATAATATCTTGTTAGCTCGTCATTCGCGCGGTTTTCGATTTCAGACGCTTTATGATTTTTTTTTTTTGTATCTCTGTACATTTAGCCGACGTTAAAAGCGAAAAATTGCTTATTTATTTCATCTCGGATCGTTGTTTATTCGCCGTCTGTCACACCCGAGCCCCTCCCTACACACGCATGTACGCGTAATATACGTCAGTACGTCACGGTATGTGTGTTTTACTCTACGGAACGCGCGTACTTACCCTAATTTAACGACTCTCGTAAAAACGGGGACGATTGTTATTTAGAGCTTTTAGCCCGACTGAAAGTTTGTAATCAGATAAACGACTATTGCGCCCCCACCCCCCCCCCCCCCCCCCCTACGTCTACCTATTGCGACTCCTTTACCGCAATACCCTTGCCGAGAGTAACAGCCGGAACGCAGCGATGTACCGGGGTGTTTACACGAGTATTTAACGCCCGTGGAAATTAGATAGCTCCGAAAAACCTACACCGCCGCCGCCGCCGTCGTTCGAGCCTCAAATATTAACATATACCTGGTCTGACTTACGCGCACGAGACTGTAATAACATCCCGACGGCTATGAACGTCTCGTTTTGATTGTCGAACGGCTCTAATAAAATTATTTCCGACGGTTCCTGCAATAACTGCAGTTAACACGTCCTGTATTCATTATATTATAATATACGTCCCCACGTCGTCGCTTAATTTATATTTTTTCATATTGTGCGCTTCTGCAGGCTTATCTAAACTATATAGTATATATATATATATATTTTTTTTTTGTAAGATTGTTCTGATATTTTTGATCGATTTTTTTTTCACGAATGCGCGCGTAATTATTGATAAAAGAAAAATATTTATACCAGTACGAGTTTAATTGTTGATCATTTTTAAAAAAAATAAACATATTATATGGTAATGAGAATAATATGATTTTAATTAGAAATAATTTTGTATACTTTTGGAAATGGGGCAATTTACAGTTTATTCAATTTCCTTCACTGTGTAATTTTAAACAAAAAAAGTTTTTTTAACCAAAGGTTTAATATGAATATTTATTCACAGCATGAATATTAAAAAATAACATTAATTGTAATATAGTGCACCATTAAATATTAGGGTAAAGTTTATATTCATTTTTTTCATTTAATTATATTTTTTCATAGGTGACCTGTATATGATATAAGTGAAATAAATCAAAATATTGAAACTGTGTAGTCTGCTTAGATATATTAATATTATAAAATTATATAATATAAAGTATTTTTTTTATTTCTGCATAATTATCAAAATAAAAATGCAGGTGTATAAAATAATTATTTAATGTGTAATTTTGCCAACATGTAATGTAAAATAATTTCAAAATATTGATTGTAAATAATAGAAGTTCCCAAATCCTTATAAATTATCAAAAGTATAAAAAAAAAATACTAGTTTTTTATTATATTATAATGATATAGAAGTATAGAACAAAATACGAAAATAATTAAAAGATACAAATATATAATATTTAATTTGTGTATATCATGACGTTTTGTAGGATAGATCAATGATAATATGTCTGTAGGTACTCTTGTATTTTTTAATCGTCTTTTCAAACCTTAAATGTTGAGATTTAAAATTGTTGATATACACGCACTAAGTTGTCTGTACTCTTAGCAAATCAATAAAGTTTGTCAGCTTTAACTTAATTTTTCGAAACTAATCCATTCGATTCAGAAACAGAAGTCTTAATTATTTCTCGCTATCTTCTTATCGTGTCCCTAATTAATTTCTATTCAAAACATTATTGCAGTGTATTTAATTTTAATTTAGTTAAATAATATGTTTGATTTTCGCTCATTTAAAACTTTCTATACTGGAGAAAAAGTTTTTATTTTTTTTTTTTTACAGCAAAAATGGTAATTGTTATGTTTATTTTGTTAAGTAGTTGACAAATAAATTGGAAATGTACATATATTTGTAGGCAGACATGATTAAAATCTCAATGCAAATTTGAAAAGTTTGACATAATATACTAGTATTACATATTATTACACAGTGTTATACATTTCCAAATGATTTTACATGGGACTTATAGTAATGTTACATTTTAACTATCCAAGTCGTTTTATTTTATAACCGACATATGTCTTACAACTTATCCCATAAAAACAATTATAGTTTAAACCACTAGATTAATTACTTAAGGGGGGTAAAAACTAAACACAAGTCCATTTAGTTTTCTCTACTTGCCATACACAAACAGTAAAAAATAGTTTTGTAATGATTTTAACTGTTTCTAGTTTACGAAAATTGTAATAAAAAAAAACCAATTTTTCACAATACCATCAAAAGTTATTATTTTTGTTATCTTCTAGTTTAAACATGTTAGAAAATCAAATAAGTAAATTAAATAATATTATATAATATCAAAGAAAAATATTTATTAAGTGTAATATTTTTAAAATTGATATAGGTATCGTAGTTCTAAAAAGTACAATAACTTTTATTCTAAATTGAATAATTAAAATGTAATTTATCCATACGACAGTCACATAATATACTTTTTTGATATATTTTTTTAAAACATTTTTTCTAAATTATACCGTTGCAAATAATGTCCAATATGGAAAAAAACGAACAAAGTATCTGCAAAAATTCTAGTTTTTACCTTTGTTCGCTCTTATTTTCATAGTATAAATTATTTACAGCATTTTCAATCACATTTCTCTTATTTTATTGCCTTTTGTTTACGACTTACAAAGCCTGTTGAATACATCACGTTATGATAGAATTTCGTTTTTTTTTTTTTTTTATTGATATAAATTGAAAAACATTTAATATGCCAATTTCGAAGTTGGAATGCAAATCAAACGTTTCTCGCTATTAAATATCTTCAGACGACGAACCGAATGATTATTATAATATTTACGATTGCAATCGCCCTGGTTTAATGCTCAGTATGTATAAAAATGGAAAATAGTATGCACCTGCACTGCAGGCGTGCAAGGTCATAAAACTATAACGATTAATCGGTGGATGGCGTTTGTATAGCATAATATTATAATCGTGATATTAAATTAATACATTTTAAGTCTTATCATTTAAGACTCCCAGACTCCAAAACTCGCACAAACAAAGAATTTTTTTTCGAAGGGAATTGTGCTAATAATAATTTTCCCGAAATTACGTACTTCTGCAGTTGATACTATATATATATATAGGAAAGGGGCGCATTTTGTAGAAATACATTTTCACGTTGGTAGACATTTATGGGTGGGGAGGTGGGTTTGTGACTCCTCAACCCCTCACTCTCTCTCTCTGTGCTCCACTTCACACACACACACACACACACACACACACACACACACACACACACACACACACACAAACACACACACAAAGCTACATGGTTCTCCGAAACCGTTTTGCCGGGCCACTTTACCGGGCGTAGGACGTTTGCGCATCGCTATTGTTACGAATGACCTTTTTTAAAGGCCGCTTGCGCGTGAGTTTATAAATTGTTATAAATTAAATTATTTCAACATTTTTAAAATAATAAGCCATAATCCAAACATCTTAGACTTACCAGATTCGTATTATAATATTTTGTAAAAAAAAAAAAATTACAGCGTTTTTTTGCATTGTAAATTTAAAATAAAAATATTAGTATTTTTGAACCAGACATGCTGTCGAAGCCTATCACACGTGTTCATGTCGCCGTTCTAAGACTACAATACTCATTAAATACTGCCTCGAAAGGTTACAACACACGGGATGCGCAAATGCCTGAGCATTTTTTTATCTGGGGGATTACATGCAGTGAGATGCTCAAACGACAAACTCCGAATTTCCCGTCAGCGGCGGTCGTGATAATATTCTAATACAATAATAGTACAATATAATCGCGATACGTCGGCGTGTCGGTCGGTCGCGGTCGTCCCGTCTAAGCCGGGCGCGTATAACATAGTATAATATATTATACAGTCGGTTTAAACACGATCCGATCGGATGTATTGGATAGACCGACCCGCCAATAGCCGTTGGCACGCGTGTCGTCCGGATTATAGTTGCTGCCGGTGGTGATCATTAAACACGTTTCGATTTTACGACCCTCCCCGAACAGAAGCGCGCCGTCGGGGGGGGGGGATGCAAATCGAAAATACGTGTTACCGATACAGGGTGGGGCCGGGGGGGGGCGGATGCAGCGTGTTTGCTATGTCTGGATCTCTGTCTACTACCGTTATGATAGCTTTATCGTGTAATGACGTAATTGTAACCGATCCGAATAATAGAAAACTGTATTATTATTATTATTATTATTATACGTTCTAACTCATTCGGCGGCATCGGCGGAGGCGTAGGCAAATAATATTATTATAATATTGGACGAGCGCAGTCCTCTGAGCGAGTTCTCCCGCACGGCAGTGCGTAAACACGATGCCGCCGTAGTCATAATAATATAGGTAGGTAGGTAGATAATAGGTAGGAGGAGATGCCTATAACTCATATAATAATCATATTATAATATCGTATATAGTACCTATATATACCTAAAATATTATATTATATTGTTTCCACATCATTATAATATATACACGTTGTTGTGTAAATAATGGGGATGGCCCGTATTGAGAGCATTGTGTTGTAATATTAATGTTGTGTTAGATCATGGTAGGTACCTATAATTCTATGTACACACGTCATATGGGTTAGCCTACATAATATAATAGAGAGTTTGTAAAGTGACTGTAATGATATCACGATGGTTATCAGTTTACCCACGCACCACCGACCATATATTATGATGTGCAAATAAGAAACTAAATAAACGGAGCCCTTAAATAATTGAGACCTGCAGAAAACTCACTTTAACATACCCCCCTCCCCACCTCCCATTACAAACAATATTCATAATAACAATCGTTTTACTTAGACTTTTTAAAAAAACGTATCATAATTATTTGAATCGCGGATATACGTTTATAGGTACTATATTATGGTTGAAACCACGACCTATATTGGATCACAGCGTTGAGCGACACCGAATGTTCTTATCAAATTTGAAAAAAAAGTCACATCATAACAACTCTCTTTACAGCCATAATAGATATAATACGTAATTTGGGGAGACGCGATTTATTTTTTGTATGCATACTTGTAAGTATGTTACGTATTATGTAACTATTGATAAGAACATTTTTAGCCGAAATATTATTGCTCGTTGTCCAACCAAAGTATCCGTGCTCTACACCTGCACTAACTCGCTATTACAACGTCGTTGATCTAATCTTCTTTTTACGGAAAATCAATTTTCACAATATGATAATATAATATTCAGCGAGGTTAATATGTAATAATTTTATTATGAACACGTTTTCATACAATTTTTTAATTTAATAAACCGTGCACCCGCACAATCAGGGGGGGAAATTAATTTAATATATTGGTTGATAAGAGGAAATATTATATTCCTACCACAGGGACTAAACCCGCTCAAGCCTAACACTTTTTTCGCCTATGACACCAATCCGAATGTCATAATAACGTAACTATTATTTTGTTTGTACTGCTCTGCGTGCAAAGTGGTTTAGTTAAAACATTGTTATTATTATTGTCGTCGTTATATTGTTATCTGTCTATAATAATAATATTTTATTAATGAACAATCAACTGTGTATCCACTCAAAAATAATTGTTATTATATTCATTAACCACTGCTGTCTGCTATAAAATAATATAATATAATATATTAATATATGAGTAGGTTAGGTGCATATTAATAATGATTAATTCCTAGGTGCACTTGACGATCGTACGGCTAAAACAACATTTTACGTGGTTGTTCTTGTCATATTCTGCTTCAGCGATAATTATAAATGTTTTATCCCTCGACATTTTATTTATAAAAATATAATAATATTTTTATGAATAATTAGATAAAATATTTAGAAATACAATCATTGTTAGAACCTCTAACAATAGTGTCATTGCAATAACTATAAAATATGTGATATTTTTAAAAAATCAACTTGGGGTTTTGGTGATGGTTTTTAAAACGTCAGATTTTCAATTGTAAGATGAGCCTAATATTCACTAAGCCCTGCTCACTCCTTATTTCTTCAATAACGCAGTTATTCAAAATCTGAATTTTTGTACACACTTAAATACCATATTTACAAATTTTTAAGTTATTTTGTATTACTTAAGGAGTACCCTGTGGAAATAAAAACTACTGTTTTTTTTTTTAATGATAACCCCTCCATTTCTTTTTTACAGTAAATTATGTAATGAATAATTATTATTCTCAACAGTTTGACGTATCGAACAGAATAAAAAATTTGAAAGAGTAGTTTTTGAGTTATTTAACTTTTTGTATTTAAGATAATAAGTCCAGAGAAATAGATTTAATAGATTTGAGGGCTATGGTGATTAAATATTCAAATGATTAATATTAATTTATCAACATAAATAATTTGTACAAATGGTCCAAGTATAATAAATACTAGATCCAATATAACATGTTATATTTAACATTTTTGTAAAACCATTTTTAAGGACTATTATCCGTACTTTAAACATTTTAATAACTGAGAAACTACTCTTTCAACATTTTGAATAAGGTACATCAAAATGTTTAAAAAATATATCCAATAAATAATTTATAATAATTCTTTTTTGGGGTACTTATTTGAAAAAACAGAAGCTTAAACCATCACAGAACACTTTTTTAGCAGTACAGAAGTCAGAAATATTCAATAATTTTTAAAAACGGTCTTTGAGTAGGTATATTTAAAAAATTATAAATCAGAATTTAAATAAATTCAATATTAAAGGAATAAATAGGGGTGGTCATGCTTGGTGAATCACCTCGTTTAATGTTTTAATAATTCAACTAAACAAATTCATCTAAAATATCAAAACGGAAATTTATTGTTTTTCTTTACGACTACTAAGAAATCTACTTATTTAACAATAATTACTAATTAAGTTGAAACTTCTAACAACATATTGAAATGTTTACTTATTTACTTGAAAATAATGTATCGACGACGAGAATACGATAGTATGAAGATAACAAATTAAACATTATTATAATATAGTCATATACACATCCAATGAATCTTCTTCAGTTTGAAATTCCCTACAGTAATTCATCGTTAATGCAATATTCTATGCTATTAACTTAGCGTCACTCGTCAAAACCTTAAGTGTATCTAACTATTTTAACTTAAAGTTTTGAATTCAGAGAAACAGTCAGAGATAATAAGTATTAGTTATATAGTAACTTATAATAATATACTATGTATTATTATGGTTGTAAATTAAACAAATATTTGATTCAAAACTATTTAGATACCTACCTATACATACAATACGGTAAGTGTATAGCTTACAGCACCAAGCTATCTTGAAATAAATCTCTGAGTTTTTTTTTATGAACAATGCAAGTAGTAGCAATTTGTATGTTTTCGGTTTATTTTTTCACGCGGTAATTTCATCAAGCTTGAGGGATAATATCTCCCTTGGAGGACACCGATTTTACTGTATCATACATTACGGGGAGATTACACAGTCGTTGTTCACACATTTGCCGCTCACACTAAAAAATTTACCGTATTACATTTTAAAGGGAGATTTCCAAGACTTTGCCCACGATTTTCCCACTCACTCGAAAATATATTTTACCGTATGCACAACAATTTTTTTTTTGATTTGTTCCAAACCATAAATCTGAAATAATTATATAAAAACAAAAGACAGCCTCGTCGGTGGATGTTCAATTGGAAATTGAAACAGTAGAATATCTCTGTCAGATGTAACTGCTTATTGTTTATCAATTCATGATCGTATTGTAGGATAATATGTACCATTTACTAGAGGAGTAAGAAAACTTGTGTAAATAATTTGTTACAATAAAAAAAACTTAATGCTTAACTAATATGTATATTTTTTATTTTTAAATAATTATTTCAGATTTATGGTTTGGAACAAATCAAACAAAACTTGTGCAGAAAAAAAAACGTTGTGAATACGGTAAGTATTTTCGAGTGAGGGAGAATATCGTGGACAAAGATTTTGAAATTTCCTTGTAAATTTAATTGTGTGAGTGGGAAAGCCAATTGCAAGTGTCTAATTTATTCCTCTGTAATTTTGAAATAATGTAATTTTTTTACGTAAGATTGAAAATCGAGAACAACAATTTTGAAATCTCCCTGTAAAATGCAATATGGTAAATTTTTTTGTGTGAGGAACAAATGTGTGGACAACGACTGTGTAATCTCTCCGTTATACGGTAAAATCAGAGTCCTTCAAGCGAGACATTCCCCCTTGAGCTTGATGAAATTACTGCGTGAAAAAAAACAACTACTAATGCTTATTTTATTTTGACTTCTATGATCCAATCATAGTTGTATTCGTTTTATTTTAAAACTTAATCTTTCCAAAAACAATTTGAATTTAAAATTATGTACAAAACGTCGTGTCGTATTGCTTTAAGTTCTAACTAACTATCACACATACCTACCAATACGCCTGTGGTACCAAATGATTAATATCAAATTTCTAGGCTATTTGGCTTCACTTTCGTTACTGGTTTATAAATTATGATTTTACTAATGATAATAATGAAACTAACAATGTTTCAAACAATAATGTAATATTATATGTTATTTACCAATATTATCAGACACAAATCTATGATATGAATCAAAAATAAATTATTAAAATGGATATTGATGGGCAATTGGTTTTAGCTAATTATTTAAAACAAATTTACAATTATTGAACTTACATTTACAATACCTATTTATATTTCAATATATAAAATATGCAAGCAATATTATTCATAAAATCTATGCAAGTATGCAATAATTGTTGTTTAAAGCGAATCACGAACAATCATTTGGTATTTTCTGAATATCTCTGTAGGCATGTACGTAAAATGTGTAAAACGGGCCTACAGTTGTCGATGCCATACGCATTTATCAGATTCAAAACACCTGTACATTGTTCTCACAATATATTAACTATAGTCCGTGTGATTGGATCCGATTTGTTATTTTAACACCGCACTGATGGAATTCAATAAATTAATCGTAATACGTAGTTACGTATATATAGTATAAATACTATAGGAACGATGGATATTATTAGATAGGTTTGTGAACTTGATTGAATTACATCGAATCAAATACACGTTAAGTAGAATTTAGTAATCGTAAAAATATAAAATACACAGAGCGTTCGTATAATATAAATATTATGAAAAAAAAACTGCAGTTTTTATTAAATTTAAATATTGATATACGCCAGAGAGTAATTTTCATAAAAACTCAAAATTAATTCGCCTACAATAATACCCGCAGTGGTGCCGCTAAAACAAAATCGTAATTAAAACTTCTGAAATATATTAATTTATTTATAAATGACAAAATACGATGTGGAGTATTTTGAAACTGTACAAAATTTGAATGGTTAACGCAAAACACTTTGTACGGGAAACACCGATGGTCCCAGAATGAATATAGTAAATATATAAATTGTATATATCTGTATATCAAATACAGTGGGTACCTATATATGTTTCAATTTACATCACTTAAGCGGTATACACGTCTAGGTCATTATCGACATAATATTATAATATTGGCTACCACCGTTCGTTCCCCGTGTCCACGTCATAATAATATCGTAGTCGTCGAAATAATATGGAATAACGCTGTAGCAGCTGATGTAAAATAATAATCGAATACGAGACGAATAAGCAAGTACGTACACGCGTAACTATATAATATTTTAATGTCAATATTGATGGCCGTATAATATTATAATACTTACATAATATATATATATATAGTTTCACGATGTATTCGAAATGTAGAAACAATAGAGGTACCTATCTACACAGCTTTCACGAGTCCTCTGAAGTACCATTATTTTGTATAAAGCTTACAAAATCAACGTTTCAGCGTACGCTGCGAAGCAAGTGTATAGATATTATATGATGCGAAGTATCGGTGCATTGATTATGAACGCAAAGACATAATAATATATGTTTTTTTTTTCTACAATTTAGCCAATCAAAAGAACATCATTCAATGCGAGTTCAACTATTTTACCGTATGAGTTATTCGACTTCAATAATATGTGGGCAATCCATTGATTTCGTTGAAAGTGTATCAAAAAACTTCCTACGATGCGTCACAATATAATGTAACCGAAGCACTGATTGAACGTGATAAATAAAACATGATCTTACTTATTATTATTATTATTTTAATTCAGTATCGAATGGTTGAAAAATAATATTAAGAATTATAGTGTGCGATATATTATGATGTTTCTTAAATAAATCATAATTACCCAGTTTATTAGTTTTAAAATTTAAATATACATTTATAGTTACATGAAAAGTATAATATTATACTGTTTTAATGATGTTTAAGTTCAGTGATTAAGTGTATTAATTTATTATTATACTTAAATAAGTTCTTTAGATTGAGTCTAATAATAAATTATCGTTGTGCAGTCCTGATGAAAAAAAAAATCTATGTATCAAAATCTCTCAGATCAACAGTGAAAATTGTTTTTTTTTTTTTTAATGAGGCTATAATAAATCTAACAGTAGGATACGATATTTATTTAGGAGTTCGCAATAATATCGCGAGACCCCAACCGACCGAAACAAAATATTACGTCCGCGTTTAAATGGCTCCGATATAATGATATTATACTTTTGTCGGCCTCGAGGTCTGTGTGTACGACGACGCCATGCCACGTGGACTCAGGGTTCGGTTAGACCAAAACGCCATAAATAGTGTCTCTAAGCCCTCACATTAGTACGGCGGCGGTGGACTTGACATTGACAAAACTAATCGACATGTCGTAATCCTGACCAGAATAATAATATATCGGCAGCCCATATTATAGTGCTCTGGGGAAAAAAATAATTTTTCAATCCCTCTTCTCGCGTTGGATATTTATAATTCAAAACGTATACGCTGCCGCGCAGAAACATTGTACCTCCTGCAGTGGAGGTCGCGTCGCTGTCAAGACAGATGGGTCACGGGGTTTCCTTTGGAATTTATACAAACATCTTACTGAATTGGGAACCATTCGTTATGGCGGCTGTTTCGCGGGATAGCAACACTGCGACGACGGAATACAATGCTTTTGTCTTTCGCTGTGCCAAAAATAAACGGGCGGGACCCTTTCGCTTTTCGCTCATGTCGCTTTTTGCCCAAATATTTTATAATACACAATTTGGAAAACACTTACTTGAAGCCATTTAGCATTACCCAGAGAGTTATATAACTTATAATAATTAAATGCCATTGATTTTTAAATTCATACTGATTGATAGTTCCTGTTTTATATTGTTGTATTTTTGCTAATTTTTTCGTTGTCGATACATAATTTTTTTTTGTCTCTGGAACAATTTTTTTAATGGACACTGTTTACTGCATTTAACGCACTCTGCGAACGAAACTGCACTGAAACAGTTGTTTGGTGATCAAATGTTACTAAGGATAGTATTATTACAATCATTACTATCTTGTGTATTATAAAAATGTGATGACAAATTGCTATAATATTCTTGGGCGAAAAGGGAAAGTGGTTATAAAATATTTGGGCAAAAAGCGACATGGGCGAAAAGGGAAAGGTCATTTCTGGGCGAACGGGGTCTTGCCCAAAATGAATACCTAATATTTTAAAACGTAGTCGGTCAATATCAAACGGTATTTATTACCATATTTTAATTATAATATAATATCAGTAATACGAGTTTGCGTTTCGTAATATAAACTAAAAAATATATTATATTGGTAAACGGTGTTCGGTAGAATTAAATACAATTTTAGAAGACTCGATTAGGTGGGTCAGATAAATATTTACAGTTTATGCCTCGTGGTTAACAATTATTAGCGACGTGAGAAATGTTAGTTAAACAACATATAATATTATACTTCACGTTTTCCCTCTAAGTAAATTTTGTATATACATCTGTACTTGTATATTATTTTATGCGAATATCAAATGTAATTTTTATATTTAAAGTACAAATCAAAGTAATTTTACTTAATTTTTCCCAAAACTATTAAAAATTGTTGTGTGATTAAATATCGAACAAGCATAAATGAACACAAACATTATACAAGCCAAATATTGGAGAATATTGATCAAACACATTATATTCAATTGATTCGGGTACACCATGTTATGAAAACATTTGACAACATATGCATTGAGTGGGTAGATTGTTATAAATTACTTGATGATTAAATTTTCAATCGGTAATACATCACAATGAACGAACATTTTCAATATAGAGGATATTGCACTTCAAAGGTTATCAAATACTTAATTATGTTAATAATATTTTAATAACACACCTATTATAATTAAAAAATGAATAATACTTTTTGAAATACATTTTCTAACATAAAAAAAGGAATATTTTATTTTAATAGTTCATAGGAATATTGTAATATTTATACTTAATCGATCAAAAATAATTAGACAAACAACGTTCATAGTGATTTATATGGCACTTGATTATTTTTTTTTTTTTAATAACAACACTGGAAATTTTAGTTGAAGGTACAGAGATTAACGCACTTTATAATGAAAATACTGAATGTGATTATACAATTACTTAACATCCAAGGAGTATCTACCTAAATATAAAAGTTAAAAATCAGAAAGGATTTAAGAGCACACTTGACATTAATATATTGTTTGACTATGTTAAAAAGTCAGACTTGTTGCCATCTTCGAGTGGACAAGCAGCGAAATGGAAACAAAAATAAAATGTCTGACAAATTAATTTTATAATAATTGTAATTTTATTCATAACTATTTTAAAAACTATGGTTTTAACGAAGCTGTATTAAATACTATTTTCCAATTTATAATAAATACATAGAAGTGAAATGTTATTAGTTACTTAGAACTTGTAATTTTGTCTGTAGAATAGAACATCTGAGAAACACGCAAAGTGTATTAATCATTGAAACGTTTAATCATAAGATTAAATTAATGAAATTAATGCTTGTGTAGCTATGTCTGATAATAATCTAAAGAATTTGCGATATTAATAATGTTAAAAATGACTGAGCACAATGCAATTGAAGGAATAATATTATTATTAGATTAAATTAAATTAAACAAATCGCGTAGAAATTAGCTAGTACCTGATCAATCAGAGGTTATTCGGTAAGACACATTACACACATAAATATCCACCTAATATACTAAAAATTAAACGATAACTCGCCAGAATACATAATTTTCGTTTTATCTGTTTACATAGTTGATATTATATTTAGATACATTTGATTTTGTTAAATACGTACTTGTGTTCTGTTATTAATTATTATTTTATGACAATCGTCCGCAAAATAATAATAGGAATTCATTTAAAATTAACATCAAGCGGCTTATAAATTAACATATTTAAACAAACTGTGTGTCTTAAAATGTATCCCGAATTGTTTATTTATTTTTTTGTTTTGTTTTAAGGATCCGAGTGATTTTACAAATAAATTCTTGTAAGCGTTAATAGCATTTTACATAATTCCATGTTAAGTTCTACAAGTCCATATTAATATAGTTGCAATATTTTTTTTCTTATTTGTAATCATTCTTTTGACATATTTTATACAATATAATGTGACATATGACTTTAATAGAAGGTTGAACATTTACAACACTTCTAGGAAGAAATTAAATATACAATTTTACTTCAATCGTGTATATAATAATATGTAGAATAAAATAATGTTAATACAAAAAAATGTAGGTTAATTTATTGGTTGTGCATAGAACTATTATTAGAATACAATAATTAAATTATTCCATTTATTTTTGTTCACCAATTATATTTTTATGAAAGCTGATTATATCAGTTTTATTTATTATTTTGATTTATAGTAAAATTGTCATATAATAGATGTATCTGATTTTATATTTTCAGACATTAGTAAAAACTTTAAAAGATAATAATTAGTACCATGTAAAATAATATTATTCTATTTCGAGAGAAAATATTTAATGAAGCATTATTAGTTCACTATAAAAGTAATACTGTGTTTTTGCTTTAATTGTATTATGCAAATAAACAATCCGACTGTACACAAATAATAATGTGTACATAAAAAAAAAGTTTAATATTTGCATACTATTTACTACAACCTGTACACGCTGTGAGCATGACATAAGAAATGTATCGTAACATTAATTCGAGTGGGACAAGTATTATGTTCTCAATAATATTATTATCAAACAAGAATTGGTTGTTTTAGATTAACACTTGTATAGAGTTATTATAATTGAATGGATAAAATATGCGTGTGTACCATTTTTTTTTTCTTACGAAAATATACACATATTATAATACCTTTCAAAATAGAAGCAATAAATCGTACACTAAAATTATTTCTATGTATCACATTGTTTACGTAAACAAATTCATTTTTAATTAATAAAAATAAAAATAACGAAATAATTGTTTTCTGAAAATTAATTACTAAGTTATAACAAGTGCAAATGTTTAGATTGTATTTAAAATCGAAAATCCCCACATCTATATTGTAATACAATTAAAATTCAAGTTATTATTTCTCCATGATTTTTCGAAAACAAAGCATTGAACAGCCGAATACGTAAAGTAATTTGTACTATTGTACAAGATATTTCTTGACCATATTTTTTGTTTGAATTAAACTTTGCTTGGAATAATTGTATTCGAAATTATCGACTGTGAATATTAGCAGTAATATTCGTTTTAAATAACAAAACCCTGTACACTATTCTGCAACAACAGGGGCGATTAAAAATACATAAATTCCCTAGATAAAAATCGCTGACCAGACAACTTTTTAATTTGTATTGGAAATCGCATTTCAGATGATTAAGACTTTTTCAATAATAAATAACCTTTTAACATCAGCAGTTAAATGTTTAAACAGTAAAATTAAAAAATAATGTTTTTTAGAATTTTAGACTGCAGGTAACAATAATGTTGGATATATTTTGTGAAATTATATAATTTATGCACGGAAACATTATGTTTATTAGAAAAATGCACGCAAAGTCATCAATTTTAAATTTAAATGCATAACTAAACGTAAAGCTGTTTCATACATTTACAGCAAATTATCATGATTGTATTATTGTTGAATATTAGCAAACAAATGATGATTTGAAATTAATGGATTTTTTGAACCTTGTTGTAAGTACTCAATGTGAGGCTTACTCTGAACTCCAGTATTCGTATAGGTTATAATATAAAATATAAATTTGTAACATTATGTGTTCCGATCTTATAGTAGACAAACTGAACCGGGATTTATATTCTCTTAAAATCCTTGAAAAATGATGTTTTTACGTTGTTTAAAATAGGCAATATATTCTTTTAATATTCTTTTAAAATACCAGATATATAATGTTTTATATCTTTAAGAATGCAAATATTCTTTCAATATTCTTTAAAAAAAAAAAAAAAAAATGTTTTAAAATTACTCAGCTTAAATTTTTTATTTATTAAATTTTATTATTTTCTTATTATTAAAATCTCGCATAGTGAATATTGTATCCGTTGATAAAATAATATCATCAGAATGCCAAAATACGTAATACTTGCATGGATGGTGCAGACAAATAATAGGTATATAATTATTAATTATTTTCTTCGAAAAAAATAAAAATATTTATTAAATATTCTCAATTATTCTCTAACTTATTGAATATTCTCTATTAACCTCTAAAATATGATTTTTATGCAAAATATATTTTTTCTATGAATTCTATGGTTCACGAATCGTAAAAATATCTTCCTCCTATTTAAAAGCATACACTAGAATCAAATATTATGTAAAATCATAAATATCCCACCCCTAATTATTAATAACCATTAAACCAATATGAAATCGTACTAAATCAATTATTTTAAATTATATTATTAATCTCTGATGTTTTAGTTATAATATAATATTATAAAGTACTATTATATTACTACATATTATTGTATTTTTACGTGTCAGCTCAAAATATGACATAAACATTCAAAGACAAACGCGTCTGCTAACGCCCCGCTCAGTATAAAATATAAATATGTTATTTATATATTATTATTATGTGAACATATTTTCATTAAAATGTGATTCGTTTTACAATCAGCTCGCTGCGATCGAAAAGTCGTATGAAGTAGTGGGTACCAATATTTTGAAAACGCCCATAATATTATATCGTACAGTATTCAAGGAATAGACAATTTCAATATTCCCGATTTAATTGGTTGACATTATCAAACATGGCCGGCTAATTTCGTTAGCCGTGTACCGTCGTTGTTGGACAGTTTGAATTAAATAGTTATTCGAAAATTGATTTTATACGAGTCGCCTAGATATACTACCTGCCTCGTCGTATAATATTATACCCTTACCGCACATAACATATTATTATTGTATAAAACGGCTCTGCCGTAGGACGCGGTGGCATCGCGGCATCGGATATTATTGTGACCGGAATAGTTAACGAATTACATTGTTCGTTTTTTATAGAATTACGGGCCAAAACGAAAGTCAAACGAAATAATTTAATTCCGAAACTAATTCCGCGGAAAACCGACACGACGATCATATTATACGATCGTCACGATTTCGTGCCGTTGTTAAATATTATATTATTATTTTATGAACCGGTGACAAGCCGTCTTCGTATAATCGACGAGTCGTCCGCGGGATCGCGACAACCGTCCATATTATTATTATTATTATTATTATAAACTATATAAAATATAATATTATATTTTACGAGTACAAATAGCATCCGGCGATACGTGATTGTCGACGACGCGCACACCGCTCATAATAATAATAATATATTACAGTCGATCACGGTGTAACGGCGCGTATTTTATGCGTTATATATATTTACGACACTGCACCTCGAACGTATTACTGTTATTATTATTTCCATTATTGGAGTATCGACCACGAGGACTCGTCTCGCACGACCGAAATTATTCACGTTAGATTGATCGATACTCGTTTTGACGTTTGTAAAACGAGAGATTATAATAATTTGTTTACACCTGCGAAAATGATCCGATCGGTTCAATAGGTACATAATAATATCATAACGTTTAAAGTGGAATTATTATTCGTTTCTGTAGAGAGACTTGCTCGGTGGACACAACGACGTGTTTGACCGTCGTCCGTTTGCATAACGAAGAGGTTCTGCCTTTGCCATCGAGGGTGCCATCCATGCGAGATAGCCTCGTGTGGTCAATTACGACGAGTCTGCGATCGAGGCGTAACTTCAATTATTCCTTACGGTTTAAACTAATTAGGTTTGGCCAGAGTTTAACGGACTGTCGTATTTATTTTCTGCAACATTATCCTATTCAGCGTTACATATTATGTCGAATTAATGGAGTTTTAATGTAATTATATATACGTATATGCGAACAGTTCGCTACCCAGCGAAAAAGATAATGTTATATGATGTTTCGCTATTGGTTTCAGTATTGGATTAATTTTTTTAAACTAACACTATTAAAATACAAATAAAAACAATTATTGCGGTTTGGGGATAGCGAAATGAGGCGGAATAAAAAAATTAACATGCTATTAGTATTACGACCGCTCTCTATAACGTGATCGAACAACCCATTACACGTTAAAAATAATAATATGTTCTGTACGCTTGGACCGAAATCAGTTTTTCGATTCTACGCAATATTCAGCTTGACTCGTTCAAGACGGGAAACGTCTACACACCGCATCATAACGAGTCCGACACAAACGTTTCGCGAAAGACTTGAACGATTTCACAGTGTTATTGTATTTGAAAAAAAACACTACGTGTTGAATGTGTGTATAACCACCGCCCGCGGATAATAAGGAAGAGGAGGTGGTGGGGGAGGAGGATTCGGCGGTGGAGGTAGGAGAGGTGGCGGCAGCGGTATTATATATATATATATAAAAAATACAAATATATATATACACACACTTCTAGAGTGCAGTGTTGTAGTCGTAGCTACTAGTTGCTGTTTAAAAATGTAACAGTCTCATCGCTCGACGATAATAATATCGTGACGACGCGGCCGATCTTAATATTTTATTCGAAGATAGATAATAATAATTTAAATAATATATATCGGCGAGTAACGGCGTGATCGCGCATAGAATTCAAACACTTCTCACCTTTTATTTTCACGGCCGCCAACAGGAATAGCACGGCGACGAACTTTGACGAGGACGACGTCATCGCGCGTGTGATGGACGGTGCGCGCGCGGCGAGACCCGACGGCGAGACGACGACGACGACGACCGCGGCGACGACGATCACGCTCGGCGACAACAACTTCGCGGAGGGACGACCGGCTCGGGGCGAACGGACCGTCGGACGGGTCGCCGGCGACACGGCCACCAGTTGCACCGAATCATCGCCGGCATCGCTACCGCGGCCTGTGGCGTCTGTTGTGGCGTCTCTCAGCGTACGGCGACGACGACTACGACGACTACGACGGCGGTCGTGGTAGCGATGGTCATTAACGCTGTCCGTCGTGCGGTCGACGGCGACGACGACGCGGACGGCTCGCGGCTACGGTACCGGCGCGCCGGCCACCCATTATCTACCGGTAACCGGCGTATTTGTTGCTCGCTGTGTACCGCGGCGACACGGTGGAAGAGACCGGAGAGATAGTTGCGACGACGTCGCCGCCGACCGCGGTATAGACGATGGCGACCGGTATAAATAGGTAGGTGGTGGGTATACTACGCGTCTGTTCGCTTGTATATAGGTATCGCGCGTAACGCGTACTCCGGACACGCGGTGTGCGCGTGTTGTACTGTTTTCACGCGGGTCGCGTCGAGCGTTCCGGCGACGTGAAAAACGGTGGGGAGGGGGGCGTGGTGCAGGGGGGGAGAGAGAGGCGGCGGAGAAATACTTGGAGAGGACCCGAAAAACCTGTAGTCGAAGATCGCGGGACCGTCGGGCAAGACGACGAGCGGACACGTCGGCCGCGGCAAACGACAGCGACGAACGGTAGCGGTGGCAGTGGCGGCGGCTCACACACGACTAGCCGCCGGGACCGCGACGGAGGCTGAGATGGTCCTTATTCTTTGCGCGGGCGCGCGCTTCGGGACTTTGGTAGTGCGCGGTGCGCGCGTGCGGCTGCTGCGGCGGCGGTGGTGCGCCCGTGGTGCGCGGTGTCCACGGTACCGGTGTGCGCTGCCGCAGCCGCCGGTGCTCGTGTCTAGCGATATAGCGAGCGACCCACGACGCCGAACCACACGCACACACAAGCGCGCACACACCCGGTTGGAGAGTGCGCGCGCGCACGCGATCGCAAAGGGGGTGTGGGTGCCGTGGCACGCAACCGGCGCACACAACGCCTTTAGCTGGCTGCCCGGCTGGACGTCCGTCTGTCCGTTTTTGTCCGTCCGTTAGACGTGCCCGCCGCCGCGGAGATATCATACACACACACACACACACACATATTATACTTTATATAGCGTCCGTGAGTGTGGTGTAGTGAGCCACCTCCGCGCACACCCGCCCCACCGATCAATGCGGCCGCTGCCGCGAGAGCGTGCTCTGCCGCCGCCGCTGCTTTTACGGATGATGGCACGGCAGGAGTGAAAAAAAATTAATAAAATAAATACACCTCTCGCACTCGTATTATATTATAATAAGCACATATATGGAGGTACCGCTGTAATAGCATGACGACGCGTGTGACCGCCGATCTATCCGAGTAAACACTGTACGGAGGGACTTGTAATAATATATAACATCGTCGTTTACATATTATATAATATTTAATAAGCCTAATGCGAGTCATTCTAACACCCTGCCGGTTTTCAAACATTCCGCTTAAAGTCAAATCGAAAATAGGTACCCGATTGAAAATAACATAATTTCTAAAATATGAAACGAGTATTATTATACGAACGACGCGCAGACTAGACCCAAAAACCGTGTACAGCTTACGCCCCTATATCGTGGTTTCCCAATTACCACGGACGACTTAATTACCTATTCCTAAAATTCAGAACATTCCCTTTAATGAGTGAGCGAGAGAGGTCTGCTGGTCACCGTAAAAGGTAATATAATATACTCGGTCGATCGGGCACGTTATTGCTCGGTATTTAGGGTCATAAAATTCTATACCTCCGAGCGTATACATAATACATAATATTATATATATATATAATTTCACAGTCCTCTCGGCCATATATGTATATATAGTTTTACTCTTCGTCGACGTCTCCTAAGAACCTGACCTTGCTGTTAGTTATAGGCCTTAAGTCCGTCGGGCTGTCTTCCTTCCAAATAATTTATACGTATCTAGCCTGCACATGTAAAAGCTCTGCAGTGGCGCACACAACACGCCAACACCCTTTTGCACGAGATTTCAAAAAAAGTGTTCAAGAAGGTACCGTTTTGCTGTACAGTTGTCGTAGTAGGTGTCGAGGGTATCTCTGGTTGGTGTGTTAAATTTGAATTCAACGATGATGCGACGTTATACGAAAAAACGATTCTCGGTGGAGATAGTCTTTCATCCGCTGTATTGTCTACCGGGTAAGTTAATTTCATTGTATTACATTTTCGAGAGTATTGTCACTTATAACCGAGCAAGTATACATTTATGGAAAAAAACTTGATATTTCATTTGTCTTTAAATAACTCAACAAGAGTCGAAATATTTTGAAAATCATACCTGCAGTAACGAGTATAGAAAATTATATACTTCCAAGTATTTACGGCCATTCGATTTTGAATTACAGCGGCAAAATGAGTAAATATATTTTGCCGAAAACTAGTTTTTTGTAAAAATAAATAATTCTAAAGAAACTTACTGGATATCTTACTAATAAGTAAAACATAAAGACCTCTAAGTTATAAATATTTAAGATTTCAATGAGTAAGGTGAAGTGACAAAGGGGTAAAATGTTATTGTCAAATGTTGGCCCACTACTCTGCTCATATAAACTTTTAATAACTACTTATAATACTAATTGACTACTCGTTGAAAATTTGATATTTATGTATTAATAAGTACTCCCAAAAAATAAACTGCTTCGAAAGCTGAAATTAAAAATGCACGCTGTCGTTAATAAAGTAAAAATCTTAAAAAATGATAACGGTAAGAATAGTAAAAATATTTTTAATTTTTTTTTAAATATTGTGCAGTTTTGTAGGCCATGACTTCAAAATTATCTAAAAAATAAACTAACAAAAATGTTAATAATTTTCATGAAAATGAGTGTTCGCCTTTAAAAGAGTCACTCTGTTTAATATGTATAATGCATATAGGTCGATTAAACTATATCTAAAGCATAATAATTACATTATAAATTGGGGTCGAAAATGGCATAATTGGGTAGAGTGCGATTCGTTGGATCTTAAAAGACTGCAGATACGAAATATTGGTCGTTTTAGTCTCTAGCATATTATATAACATAATATAATAAGTTATATATCTCTAGACAATGGTACATATGTATACCACCTAATAAACCTTGATTATCGCCTCAGTGAAGATGTACATAGTTTATTTTTTAAAAATATTTATGGCATGTCTGCTCTTAAACACTGCTTAATAAAATACACTAATACCTACTGTGGACTCTGCTACAGCTATACCTGCAATGTATTATTGTTCTTTAAATAGTATACGTTTGGGGGCATTATAGGTATATTATAAATATAACGAAATATATTTTATACGGATAACTGATGTAGGATGAAAAAAAAGTTGTTTAATCGACGATTATGAATAACACAATGTTTCAATTTAATGCGCATACAATATTATTGTAATTTTTCCCGTCTTCTCAGTAGGTACTCCTTTTTTGATCATTTTTCCAATGTGTCTTCTAAATCTGAATATACGTCAACAACATAAAATATATGTTTTTCCGAATAAATGTGTTTAGATAAAAATACATTACAAAAAAAAAAAAAAAATAGGGATTAAATATTGTCGGCGGGACATCCTCAACACGACAGCATAATAATATTATATAATATTATGCATATTGCATAAACAGTGGACCTGAAGTAACGCTATAAATATTTTTTTGAAACGACGTATTACTATACGTTCGAATCAAGTCATTTTTCTTCTATAAGACTGGAGATAATATTATTATAATACATGATTTGGGAAAAATTCAAATTTTTTGTACGTGCGCGGAACGTCAATTTTTTCATGCGGCGAGTTAAACATTTAGCCAATAATAATAATATATCTATCATCGATATACGATACTATTAGTCTTTATCTGACTCACGATGCGACCGAACGAATTTAATTTTACAAACGTTTGTCGTGTTTTTTTTTCTATAAGAATCGTATTCGTTTGTACGATATCAAGCATTATCCGCGGACTTTTCCGGGGAAACACAATGAACGATGAAAAAAAAATGTGCCACTCGGCGTAAGTATTTTGGTTTTGGCGTATGCAGCTCAGTCCACGGACATGTCGGCATCGGTTTACCCGGCTTTGTGTACCAATCCGACTAAGGTGGCCATTCCGATTGTGGTATTGAAAACAGCGGTTGGTGTGTTCAAGACTCGAGTTTACGTGTAATGACTTCAAGAGGTAATCCGTGGTTTAGACGGTGCACGTCCGCCCCGCGAAAACGAACGATTTTGAAAAACGGCATTTGCTTTAAAAAATATGTCTTGGGTATATTGTTATTGAGGTAGGTGTAGTAGTTTATAAGGCATAATACAATATTATAATAAACGAAAATATTTTTCAAAAAATGTTTATTCAGCGCCACCGTCGGACGCGGTTCAAACTATTTTTCTGATAGTTTTGAAAACAACCTCTGACTTTTTTTTTTTTTTGTCAAAACCGTACTTGTCGAGTCTTTTGACGACAACCACACCACACATACACACACACACACACACACACACATTGATTTTCATATTATATTATATAACATATCTTATGTTCTCATTGTTTTTGAAATGTTTGATGTTTCTATATGGTAATATACTGTTCTTTTTTAGCATACGAGCACTCTATTAGTAGTTTTAATTTCACTTTGATGTTAATATAATGTATATAAATTGTGTTTGAAACTTACATTTTTGTATATAATACACAAATACGCTTTTTATTATTTGATTTTTTTAACAATATAAAATATTTTAATTTATTAATGGATGTTGTAGAATGTAGATCAATGTCTTCTGGTTTCCACTCGATCGATTTTAAAATTGGGTACTTCAAAATCAATTAGCCAAAAATCGATTACAATAATAAGAAATGGACAATACTATATTGAGGAAAAAATATTTTTGGCGCCTATCGACAGTATAATATAATATTATAATATCTATAATAAAATTAGATTTTTTTCTAAAAATAGATAGTAATTGTGAAAAGTACCAGATTTAAATTGAAAGTAATTCTATTTAGATGTTTAAAGTCGTCTGTAATTCAAGACACGCACAGTACCCATACACAGTTCTTGCGTGCCACCGCCATAATATTATTGTTGTTGGATTCTCGACTCTTGTATTATGCGTTACAGCTGACACCAGAAATACAATTTTATCAAAATAAATGAATGTTTACACTGTTGTTTTATTCTCTTAACCTATACCATAGTAAATAATACACTTTAAATTATGACTACTGATTCGTAATTTGTTAAACGCGTTCCTAAATAAAACATTACCATGACGTCGTATAGTTTAAATAGGAAGGTATTTGGCTCGGACTATAGTGGCAGTTTAAACACACAAACATTAGTGTCTTTCACACTATACCCACTCGAATAGTTTGCGAGTGGACACGATTTTAAATCAACGCCGCGACATTGGCTTAAAATTAAACAGCCCATTTTAGATTAGACCATTTACAGTGTGTAAATAGAGTGGATACAATCCACCTCCTATCGGTCGATAGCGCATATTTAATTTTAAGCGAATCGCCTAAGACGGCTTAAATTAAACACGTCGTTTTGGGTTTATTCAAGCTGATCATGGTTCTAGGGATCTATTTTTTTTATTTCACTCTAAGCGTTTATTTCGGTTTTTAGTAAAAATATCTTAAATATCGTCTACGGGATGATAAAATAAATATTTCTCTATGTGAACTCATTAAGCATAAATTAGGTAGCCTAGCTATTCTTAAAAAATCGACACGTTTTTACTTCTTCAGAGTTGAAAAATTTCGTGCATACTGTAAAGTTGCCAATGCACGGAGAAATGTCATATTGGAATTGATAGAATTGAGAAAGGATAGATAGATTTTATTACGAGGAATCCTTCATGCCTGAGGGAGCCACCACCCCTGTAACCACACCTGACACTGGGTGGATTTTTGCCTCCCGTTTTCTCGTTTCCCGTTTCATTTTTATTTTTTTATGAACTTCGGAAATTGTACATTTTAACTGAACATGTTTAAATTACAAACGATTTTTGCCTAATAATTGTGAATCATTTAGAATATTTTAGTATTAAAATATCTCGAGAAAATGGACACACTTGAAGTTGGCCCACCCACTTTGGCGAAACGACTCAAAATCTTTATCGATATTTTGCGAGTAATTTTCGAGAACTTGATAGTCCACTTTCGAAATTTGTTTGCGAGTTACAAAAAAATAAGGATTTGTGTATCAATTTCACATAACCCAAGATGTTCTAAATATTTAGAATCTAAAATATTTAAATTGGTATCAAACGATTGAGTACTACTTGTGAGAATTTCAGAATTTATTTCCAAATTTTACATGTAACTATTTTTTAACCAACCAATTTTTAAAATTCGTAGTAAGAATTGAAATTTGGTACTTTCAAACTTTTTTTACCATTGGTTTGAGTAAATATACTTCATTTTTGCGGATTAGTTTTTGATTTTTCTGACAGTTTATTTTCAGGAATATAAAAATAAAAGGATTTTAAATCTGATAAATGTGTCAAATATTTTGACTACATGAAAAAATTTGAGTAAGTTTTTTAGTAGATTTTTCAAAGTAGGTGGGTAGTAAAAATAAGTAGAGCACAGTATTTGGAATTTAATTAAGAACAAATTTGGTAACAATTGCTCTAATTTGCATATATTATTCAAGTATAAATCGAATTTATTTAATTATTGGCGATTATAAATTGTCCATTTGTGTGATCTAGGTTAGGTTATCAAATATCCAATTTCGTTAAAATTTCAATTTGAATGTCTATAAAAAAAACATTATACATTTATATTGGAGATTATTTAGGTTTCGAAAAGAACAGCCTATGAGAAACCTTATATTACATTTTCAAGTCTTATAGCTATTTGATTTTAAAATTTTAACTGCAAAATAAATTGAGAATTTTCATGATTTTAACGAATTCTGTGGACATTTTTATTTAACAAATACTCATTTAAAAAAAAAATTGTGTACCCTAATATTTGTAAAATATTATTAGAACAGCTTATGTAGGATCTTGTATTAAGTACTCAACATTTTTGACTGAGCCTAAATATTTTTATCAAGATTTAATAATAAACATTTTAAAAGCCTATAAATAGCTAAAAACTTGTCTAAATATTTTAAAAATGTCTTTTTCATAGAAAACGATAAAATGTTATTTTGGAATAACATCAAAATAACGAAAATCCTTTTTGGAATAAATTATTATTTTACGTGTGAATATCCAATGTTGTCAAAAATGTAAACTTCAAACACTCATTAAAAATGTATTGATTTTAGGGGTTCCGGGTGAAAATTGTATTCAGCTGGTACTCAGAGAGGTCAGAAATAGATATTTCTAAGTACATTTTCAAACGATTGGGGAAAAATAAAAATAAAGTAAAAACAGGAATATTTCACAACTCCAGTTTTTGACCAAATCGTAAAGGAATAAACTCAAGGACTTTTGCACTAAATATTTATACTAACCTTTTCTAGACTTGATACAATTTTCTTATTACTATGGCTCTTTTTGATTTATTTTGTATTTATATATTTGAAATGTATAATTAATGTACGTCTTGTTTGATCACCTCTCATCGCGTTTATTTGAAAAATGTCCCATAATTTTTAATATACATTTTTTTTAAAGTATTGACTTGTAATATTATATTAATTACAACGAAATATAATATTTAATATTACACTAATTTGTATGTAAGTAAAAATAATATATGAAACGTTTTTTGCAAAAATTAGTTCAACCTGCAGTATTACTATAATAGCAGCATATACAAATGCTATATTATTCTTACTCTTAGGGAACATTAGCAGAGACACCTCCGCTCAGATTTTATTTCATTTAATGTGCACACACATTTTTTAAACATATATTAAAGTGGCCTATTCAACGACGATTAATTTGGAGCACCCGAAATGAAGCATAGTTTGAAGCACTTATTCAGTTTTTCTTTTTAAAAATACACTACGTATGATTACATTAGCTATAGTTTTTGAAATGATTAACTCTCTGAGCGAAGAACTCATACAAAATTATGGCATTTTGTTTTGTATTTAAAAATGTATATTTATCGAATAACTTCAAAATATTGTTCTGTTGAAAATAATAATTATTATACTGAGAAAAAGTACGAAATTATATTTGAAAAACACTACTAGAAATATTGAAAGTATGTTGTAATATTTTTACAACTAGATATGGATATTATATTGGTTTTATTTTTAACATTGTACTTATTTATTGTCAGAATATTGTAATATCCGAACATATATAATGTAACAACATTTTTACGCTGTATATTCGATAAATGTCAAATATACGAGTCTCTTTATTTAAATGTATATTTCTTACTGAAAAAATTTTTTTTTTAAAAAATTGAAAAACGATACACATTTAAATAGATCGAGCTCCGCTCAAAATTGTTTGTCAAATGCGACGATTTATCATCGTAACGTTCGAATTTATATAAAAGTTATACGCGTATATAAATATTTGCTCACATAATAATATATTACATCAAAACGTATATCTTTCCTATACGCGTCGAGACGACGAATGCAATACTCAGCCACTGCAGCGCATTATTATTATATTTATTTATCATGTTCTATCGTTCGAAACAATGTATTTTAGTGGAATATTAATAATTATAATGCGGTACGCGGTATTCGTCTGCAGTTTGTCGGACGAGACTGACAGTCGACAGATGTTACGGCGTAAAGAGTTTCGCATGCGTCTTACCACTGTACAGAAATAGCCCTAGAGCTCGACTTTGATCAAGAAAACTTCTGCGCTGACGAGCGCTGAGAAGGACTTCGATACATTGCAAACAACGCGCGTATAAGTTTCTCGAGACGCTACTCTGTCGGTTCATCCGGCATCGGCTATACCCCAGACTTAATTCAAATTATAAAACCGATATCTCGTATCGTATATAATAATAATATAATATTATGCACCCCGTCGTCGTCTCGATATAATATTTCCAATAAAGTTTCGTTATTGTTTGCGACATTTTTTTAAGTCTTAAATTTGGAATTTAGGAATAATATTATGCGCACGACAATATTATGTTATTTATTATTTTATTATACCTTAATGTAAACTGATGGCTCTTTATTTTACCCGATATTAACCTATATACAAGACGTGTTTGGCATCGATCATCACCTCGATATGACTACTTTGAAAGCGCGCAATGACACACACCACGGTACCCAGTTTTTTTTAATATAATATAAGGACTTATTTCTTATGACATGTTGTCTATATTTTAGTCATAACTATATTCATTTCCATCGAGAACATTGTTTTTAAGATTGTCAAAAAAACGTGGAGTAAATACATTTAAAACGATTTCTGGTACAGTCGTAACATTATATTGGTAAGTATAATATTAATTTTTTTTTTTACCCAATCATGTTTTCATAACTTTAGTTGCGTGATAGAGTTATATGTGTTTGGACATTGTCGATGCAATCTCAGAATGATTATATATTCATCGAGCCGATAGTTGGGTAAAGTATTTTTGACCGATAATGCCCGATAAGCGCCAAGTCTAGACGAATAATAAAATGACGAGTGACCCGATAGAACGTAGGTGAAACTCAAACCGTCGGAACAGTGGAATTCGAAGTATGTATTGCGTACATCACTTAATTTTATATACTATGGTATGTGGTCAGTGTCTGGCTTGGAAATGCATTATAGAGTTACCAAGGTATCCCCCTCATCAACGCTATATAATATAGTGGTGAATATAGAGACGAACATAATATATTGTAATATTATAATGTACATTATACGCATAGATATATTTTTATAACTATACGGTTAACCACTCGTTAACACATTGTTTGGTATCACGGTTTAATATACTATACTATACGGTTTAATTTTATGATCTGCAGAACACTCATAAAATATATGAGGAATATAATATTATAATACATATATTGTAGCCAGATATTTAACTCTGACAGTCGACGAAGCACGAAGAAACGTCATTTGATCAACATTTTTTAATCAGCTCTAAAATATTTTCGATTGACTAGCGATTTGCGTTTTCCATCCCACTAGAAAATATTCAAAATTGCATAGGAATGTAAAAATTAAATTGGTTAATAAAAATCCCATAAATAAATATTTTCATATAATTATATGCTTAAAATTACAATATAGCAGTTTATATTATCTCCAATATAATATTATAACAAAACTAAACAGGTAGGTCCAACAATTTCGAGCAAACAGTGATAACTACATGTTAACAAGGTAGTCTTTATCTTTCATACAATTAATAATAATATTTATTAAAATGTATAACCATGTTAATCTGTATAGATGTACCTGCAAATAATAAGATATTATTTATAAAACAACTGAAATACACATAGACCAAATTTGATAGTTTTTCTATTTTAGACAATTAGATTATATTCTAACTCTAAGCTTAGATAGTCTATTGTCAAAAAAACTTAATTAAATACTGATAAAAAAAGTGTTATAGCTCGTAAAAAAAAATACATCAAGTAAATATTATTATGATCGTATATTATATAATTAGAATCATAAAATTAGGCAGGTATAATAAATATTAAACTGTGTATTAAATTGTAATAAAAATTATAAATAATAATTAAATTTCATCAAAATTACAAAATGTGCAACATATTATTGTATTTTAATTTTTAACAATAAAAATTATGTTTTAATCATAAGTTTCATGAGCATAAATTTGTCACTATTTCAGTAATAAATTCAATGAAACATAAAATATTGTATCAATATACACGCCTCTGTCAAAATACCAAAAACATGTTTACATTAATTTATTTTAAAAACAACTAAATAATAATAATATTAAGTAACAGACAAATGTATACATTTCAACTATAAGCACATTAATACTGAATTATCTATACCTACAGAACGTTTGGATATTGATCGTTTCTAAATCATCACAATAATACATTTTTCAACGAATAAAACCAATTATATTTTTTTGATAACATCATAAACCTAATCGTATTGTATAAATGTGTGTAAAAAAAAATTTCATCACACGATTTCAATCAATTTTCTCCAAAGAAAGAATCCAACCAAATTCTTATTTTCCATACAGTATATTGTTAAACTTATGAATCATAAGAACGTTACTGGTCGTTCAAAAAAATAAATACGGACAAATAAACAAATACATATTTAATCATTATCATTTTTTGTTCGCCTCTATTATAATATATTTCAACCGTTAACGTTGTCGTGTACGCCGTATAGCATGGCTGTATAATATGAGTTTAGTTTTTTTTGTTTTTAATGACTTTTGAATAATATACCTACATTATACATATCATGTATTATTATCCAAAATGGAATTAAATATGACATAATATCTTAAGCTGTTTGTACGTGATGATTACCTGCACGTTTCATTTGATATAGTGGCTGGTGGGTACCCACCTAGTTTCACAGAACCGTGTGTATACGTTTAAAACTGCCGTCAGTACCTGAGTTACCTTGGCAACAAGTACTAGGTGGGTGGAGGTGGTGAGTTGACTGAGTTTATTCCGCATAAACCCCACCAGACCTCCGCAGAATATTAAATCGAATATTAAACATAAGTTTCAATTCGATTCACCAATATTAGCTATTGCTAATTTCTCGGCGTGTATTCCGATGTGTATCGGATAATATCCAGCAGGTGTAGTATAATATTAATATTATGTGTTCTAAGAAACTATATATAATTATATTGACGGTACAACGTGTTAATTCAAGGCGCGTGTACAGTGGTTTTTATTCTATAGAAACAACGCGTAATATTATTATTCAATGAGCTCTGGTGGAATTTTAAGGACTATATAATATCGTGCATACATATTTTATTCTTTTAGATTATTCTGTTTTCATAAAATCAATTCATCATTCTTACTGTCGGAAAGCGCAGACTGGATTTCGGGCATCCGTAGACTCGCTCCGCTCATTTCGTGAAGTGTACTAACATTATATAGATGTTTGAAATTTATTACTATTGGATGGACTTGAAAGCGCAACCCATTAAATCTAAAAACCTATAATAATAGTAAAGACTAGTAAAAAGTCTGTTTATGAAAGAAAAAGTATTGTAAACGATATTCGTTCAATATTTATCAAAATTCTCTGTAGTTTTTAATTTTTCAAAAAATATTATAACTAAGCTGCAATTCTAGGTTATCTGAAGGGTTATAATATGACATAAGCGCCAAAGGTGCAGATATTACATGCTATAATTTGCTCCAAAATTAATATTTTATTCAAGTAACCATTTAAAAATATTTTAAACTGTCAATAATCGTTAAAATATAATAAACATAAAAATAAATAACAATAAATATAATTTTAATAAATTAGTTGATTTTTTAAACTTTTCACATATTATTCCATACGGTTTATTTCACCATCCTAGTATTTCGTCCATTGTACAGATATTTCTTCGTGGGATATCCTTAATTTTTTATTATGAGAAGAGTTCACAATTAAATATGTTTCTCTTCGTAATTTTAATAATACATCAATATTATTATATGAAAGGAACTACTATATGAATTTAATATCTGTTATTTATCCGTTATTCAATATAATATATTAATCGTGGCACACAGGCTCCTAGGATTTTGACGCTTTTGTACGATACGACTTTTTTTCTTATTTCATTTTGACACTTATGTCTTCCACGCGTTTAAGGTGTAACTTAAGTAACTTCATGACCAAGTGTCAGTCATTCGGTCATATGTCACTCACGACCTCTTGCGGTGAGAATACTCTACGTTTCTCATCAAGCAGTGACGAAGACTGCCGGCGAAGCATTTAAAATTCGCAGTGTTTTAGATGGGCTCGCTCGTAGTTACATGGGTTGGGAAATCTTAAAATTAACTTTTGTTTCTCGGACCCAAATTTCATTTGGACACGGTAGACGAATTTATTACTCTGCCAATGCCCGCAATCTACTCACGAGTGCAAAATGTATTGTAAGATTTTGGTGTGCGCCGATTGGTTTTATGACCATACACACCCTTAACTCAAAAAACATATTTTATTGAACACGATAACATACAGTAGTGTGCATTTCAATTAAGCTCAATGGGTGTTCAAGCCATTGACGACGAAGAATGCGATCTATTTATCAGAAGATCCCGGCGACTCGGAATGTCCAACTCCTGGCTATTTTCTCGTTTTTAACCCATTTTCACTATATCACTACAATACCTGCAATTGTCGATGTTTTGGTTTGTTCGATGAATTTATTGTCGCGATGGGAGCTTTATACATCGATGCCATCAAGCATCTGAGAGCCGGCGGTCTCGAGAACATATAAATACACTGAAATTTTGATTTGGTGGACATGAAATCAACCCAATATCACTGTGAACGATATAGCCATTATCAAGCAAGACAACAATCCGCCATTTACGTGGTGAATGAGACGAGTCGTGGAAGTGTCCTCGAGGAAATATAGCGTGGTACGAGGAGTATTCCGACACAAGACTCAAGCCAGAAGATCTCGTGAACTCAGTCATGAAATCACTTTAATCAATCGATGTACGACATCAGCTGCAGCTGTTAGAACACTACCATTTTTATTTTGGTATCATATTATATGCATTGCCATCGGGTGTGTCGCCGACCCTAGTTGATACGTCATTCCATTGACCGATATTTGTGCAGTATTAACGAGAGGGTGTCCTTATAAAACACAGTCTGAATTATATCGTTTGTGTACTATTCAATTCGTCGGCTGAGTAGGTACGCTTAGTGTCTCGTCAGCGCGAGTGTTCTTGTATGCCCTTCTTCGAGTTCTATCAATCGTCTATCGTGTGGTAACCGGTTAAGTCACCGACGAGTCAGACTATTGTTATTATACCATTTTTTATCAACGTGATCTAGTTCGAATCTGTATGCAGTTTTTCGGTGCACGGTGGTAGAGAATTGAGCCAACGTCACTGCTTATAGTATAATATCCTTATCATTAATAATTTTTTATGTTTTATATTAATATTATATTATTATTTCAACTATTTCATTGCGTGGCGCCTAAACAATTCAATTAATTAAATTATAATATATTGTGTAATTTATTGATTCATATATTTTACTCCCCGTTACGAAAGTCGTAAACGCCAACTATTATCGATAGGATCGCTGTGTCGTAAACACTCGGAATTTTTTTATTTTCCTTATATGCCCAATTATATATTTGTGTGAGCTAGATTATTTTAAGTATCAGCTAGATAGAAATAGAAATGTCATCTTATTATACATCTAGGCAAATTGGGATTTTCATATTTTGTTTGCTGTGTGTTCTATCTTAATTTTATGTTGTCTCTTTGAACTTAAACTTTAAATTATGATTTATGTCAATATTGTTAGCGAAAGGTTTGGGATGTAAGCGATGAAATTACATTATTTCCTTTTACCGTTTGAGTTGTTTTCTGTTGCCTGTTAATTGGATGAAACATCGGTATTTTAATTTTCTATCGTTCCATCGATTACTTTTATATCCACGGGTTCGTGTTTAATTTAATTTTTGTCTGCTTGACAGTCTGTTGTTGACGATTTCATTCATTTGTTAATTTCTTTTACACTCACTGAATACTATTGTTACCTACTGAGATATAAGTGAATCGACTATCATACAATTATTAATATTTCATAGAAGAGGCGAGTGATTATATTTTTGGTAGCCATGAAAAACATGAATTATTGCATAATATTTCACTGAACGTGGATGTTTTGAATTGAAGAGGTATCTGGTCGTGAGAGTTGTTTTTATTATTTGAAATACGACGTGAGATGTTTTTTCTTATTGATTTATTTTTAGTCCAAGTGATGGTTATTATTTTGAGTCTGTTGTTTGACTTTGGAAGTATTGAGGTTGGTATTTGTCTGAAAGTTTGAACGCTTCTAGTATAGAGGGCGATATCGTTTGTTTGTTAACTATTGTTGTTGTTGTTGTGTGAGATAATACGTAGAACGTATTTTACCCGAATTTATCAACGCTAAACGATATCAATAGCTCGACATTTTATGAAGGCCGGTAAAGAATGTGCACGTCATAGGGCTTTAATGATAACGAAATAAGCATTCTGATCGTGGTTATTAATAATTTATACATATGTTAGAAACACATAAATAAATAAATAAATAATATTATTATATATTTATTAACAATAATAGTTACATAAAGCTGAGTCGCTAAAGCGAATTTGTTTGGATTAAAGCATAAACATTATTTAGTGACTCGGTGGTTTTGGTTTAATCGCAGCTACGCTATAAAGAACTTAGGGAAACTTTTTCCGGTCAAATTTATTGGCCTAATAATAGCCCATATGAAAAATAGATTAATGCTTTGGGTTTATCCATACACCACGGATTCCTGTATAATGTATAGTGTTTAAATTAAATATATATTCTGAAAACATGCAATAACACTCGCATAACACTGGAGCTTTTACTTTAAATTCTCAGCAGATTGTGATACATACTTTGATATTAAAATATGATATGAGGTTTTAATGTCTGTCATCACTCTTTGGATCAGTAAAAATGATTCACCTTTCAACTTTGTTTGGCAGAAAATTGAATCTAGTTATTGTAGGTGCATTGGGGGTCAAAGGTAAAAATTCAAAAATAATTGTTGTGATTAATCAAAAAAGCATAAAGTAATACAATTTTATATTTTCTCCAAATATGTATTATCATTTTATAAATATTTAGTAATTTACAAAATAGTTTCGCTCTTTTTGAGCTATTTCTAGATTTTTTTTAAATTTTACAACTATTTAAATTTTTTTTTCTTTGTATTAAAATGCTTAAAAAAATAACACAAAGTAGTTAGAAACCTCATAAGTAGTACTTACATTCATTTATTGAAATACATCGAAGATACATCGACCCGATTTTTTTTTAAAAAAGTTTGAAGTTTTAATATTGACAAAATTTGTAAAAATTACGAAAATGTGCAAAAATGTATAAACTTATTAATTTGAGTACCTTAAGCTTGAAAATGTTAGACAAGGTTTTCATCAATGATGATGAAGGAAAAAAGACACATTTTTTAAGAAATTGGATATATTTAATCCCGATTATTCCTTGAAAAATTTTAGTTATTTTGTTGTAATTTAAAAAAAAAACATTTCGAAATAACATAATATATACTATGGATTTATATTTAAATTGCTACACTTTATAGACTTATTTTAAGCTATACATGCAACGATCCTATAGTAACTCCGTACGTCAGTTATATGAACAATTGTTAGCAAAATATATTGTGATGTTTTTGGTGAAAAATAGTTCAATATATCTCTTAACTTGTCCACACCACAGGCATAATGCTTTTAGGGATGTTTGCGTCTTCGTATAATTAGAATTAGTTAGTTTTATTAAATCTTAAATTTCTATTGATTGTGTCGCAAAAAAGTGAAGATCATTATAACTAATATAAAAATAAATAACAATAATAGTTATACTAATAAGTTATAACATAGTCTTGGAAAAATAGACTATGACGCGTATATGTAATTTTTACTTAAAATCGTTTCTCTTGTACCATTATCATCATTGAATTCGAATTATCACTTAAATTTCCGCGTGACTTACTAAATGTATATATGTACTTAATTGGTTGCAATTTTCATAATATGTATTTTTAAAATATTACATTCTCTTAATAGTTAATAATAACAAAAACATGATTTTATATTCAGAACATATTTACTTTTTATTTCGTAAGTAAATAATACTGAATATTTGTATTTTAAATATTTATACAATTTAACAAAAACTAATATTATTTTTATATTTTAACATTTGTAAGAAAAAAACCGCAATAGTTAAAATACAAGTCTCAAAACTATTAATACTATCTTGGGTCGTTACTTGTTTTTAAATAAAGTGTGATCTATGTATTACCTTGAAAATATATTTTAATAGAAATATTAACTCTCGAGGGGGTGGTATTATATTTTAAGTACGTACTTTAAATCCAAACATTACACTACTCGAGTCTCTTGAGGTTTGTATGGACTAGTGTAAATTAGTAAAACTGGGGTTTACTACGTACAACACTTAATTCTATATTTAACATAGAAATAATAAGTCGCCCATAATCAAAATTATTATTTTGGATTTGTTCCTTAATTTTAAATCCACTCAGAATAATAAACATTAGATTTTCGGATAAAATAATTTTTATATTTACGGCTGCGTATTATTTTTTTTAATATTCATAATGTCCGAAAGGCCAAATGTATAGTATCATCAATTCCACAAATTTAAGAAACATAATATAATTAATAAGCATTTATAAGCATGATATTAAAAAACCAGTTGATTCTATATAATGTAATATTGTTAAAAATGTTTTTAATAAAGTAGTACTTCATTTTTAAGCGAAATAAAAAAATATGTTATAAAACTCAGTTTTAATATGTAAGTTTTGTTTTAAGAAATTATCAAATAAAAAGAAGTTCTGTTTAAAACTGCATTTTTTTCCGGTATCATGACATTTAATATCAATAAACGTGATATTACATAGTTTATAAGTACCTATATTGATTATTTTTTTTAACTATTAGACAACTATTTGATAATACTAAATTATTTAAATAAAACAATGATTTTTTTTTTATTCATTTCAAAAGATTATTAATATTATAATTCATACGATATTGCATTCTTGCCTAAAAATGTACCTGTTAATAATCAATGCACACGACTTAAGACATATTATGTTATAGGCATTTGTATCTATTATGGGCAACATGCCTACGTACATCTTGTAATTATTTTGTTATTAAAAACAATTTTTGATACATACATTTTATTTTAAATATAGAATAACATTTGTTTTTACATATTATTATTTTCAAATACATAATTTGTATACATTCGAGCATTATTGGTGATTTTATTTCTTAATTGTTATTGTATATTCAGTTGAATCAGAAAAATTAATAATTTCTATTTTGATTTACTTTATTTAAAGTATATGTGGCACCTACGTAAAAAATACACTATAAAAACATTTTGATGCATGTATACTGTAAATCTATAACGTCACGTTTTTAATGATATCATGATAAGAGTTTAATAGGAGTATCGTTCGTAGATTTATTTTTGTTTTTGAAGTTAAGTTATTTACAGAAAACTAGAGAAGAGTTGAATATAATGTCTATATGGATAACAAACTTGCCGTTTAAGAACAATACGTTTGACATAAAATCGTTCATAACGAAATATGTTGACAACTTTGGAAACATTATGGTATGCTTATAGACTGCTTTGTAATGAAACATTCGATATTATCTTCCACTAGAGAAATATAATTGAAAATATTGGATACATAGTTTGTCCCTGAGGTTTGAGGTTAGATGGTTTGTCTGCAGGATCGTTTACTTTAAAAACATAAAATCAAACACCGATTGGTAATGGACATATTATGTTTATATAATATATACATTTTTATTTTTTATGCATAGGTTATTTTGAGAATTATTTTATTTGACTAATCAAAAAAAGAAACACAATTCAAAATACTTATTATAAAAACAAATTTTAAGCAAAAGTAATAAATCTTAAAAAAAAAAAAAATTTAATTAATAGTAGGTAGGAAGCAGAATAAAATGAAAAAAGTACAGTTATTATGTATAGAAGAAGATGTATAATATAACATAATTACCTTACTTTTAAACAAGCCGAAACGAGTAGAAAGAAAAGTTAGCTTGTTTCAGTTTGAGTTTTATACAATAATACCCTAAGTTAGTCTTTTATCAAAGTTACTGTTCAAGTATTTAATTGAAGATATTGTATTGGAATAGCCTTGTCGTTTAATTGAAGTAATAGATATTCTACTAAGAGCTAAATTGTTTTGAAGCTTACTTTCATTCATTGTTTTAACTTAATCGTTTTATATAAAAAAAATTGATTAATTAACCGTATTTTTTAAGACAATAATACTTCAATACTTAATTAGTATAATACAAAGATAAAATATTTTACTTACATCATTCAACAATTAATAGAAAAACAATGTGATCTGAATTTTGGAATTTATACCAAAAGAAATTATTAGACGTATTGAGACAAAAAAAAAAAAAAATGTTTTTAAAATCAAACAGATCATTCAATGTATGTTTGAAAATAATAATTGTATGAACGTAATTTCTACAAGGATATTGACATCTGTTGTCGATAGGGTTTTAAAATTTTAATATTTCAATGAAATATTGAAAAATATTTTTTTTACATATGTAGTAGGAACGTTGATGATATTACTTTATTAGTATTTATTAATTATTGTGTATTAGTTATTAATCATATCTTATTTTCCAAAAGAAACTTAACGAACTAAAGTACCTGGTAGTAAATTAAGTTTTGTTGTATTATTTCATCTCTGTATTTGTTTGGAGATAAAAAATATTATTTTGAACGTTTTGAGAAAAAAAAGAAAAATATATTATAGATATAAATTGTATTGTAATATGAATTAATATAAAAATATAATGATAATAAATTAATAAATAATAATTCACAAATGTATTGGTAAGTTTATTATGATTATTGATTAATGATTACTGATTAGGTCTAGCCGGTCTAGGCCATCTTCAGAAAGCCATGGACACTATTGCACTAGTCACTATAATAAGCAATTTGTGTATTCATACAATAGACATGGGTAATTTTAAACATGTTCTTCTCTCACCCTAATTATACGGGTGTAACTTGAAAAAAACTTTTTTTCTACTTTAATTTTTGGTATATTTTATTTTTTATGAGAATGAATTAATATTTCATGAAAGTTTCATGAAATATTTCAAGAAAATAAATATCATGAAATTTTAAAATCCTAGTTGTCGAATGTAAAAAATAAAAAATAAAAGAAATTGGGTCGACAGTCTGAAAAGTTGTAAGACCTTACATTTATAAATATATCAATTGTTTCACTGTCATCGAACTTAGAATATTTTGAAATTTTATGTACGATTGAAATTCAAAACTATAACTTTTCAAACAAGTATTTACATTTTTTAACATCAACTTCGAAAATCATTTGTTAACATTATAAGATGGTACGTAATATAATATGTATAAGTTATAGTTATTATGTATTATATTATTCCTACGCTTAATATTTCAATTAAATAATTTATTCAGTTTATTATTTCAATAAGATACATACAAAAAAGGTTTAACAAAATAAAATAATATAAAAATAATTATAGGTGCCTACATGGATAATAATAATATGAGTTATGAGTACTTATGCTATTTTTGTGCCTTAAACATTTTTAATTAACTAAGATATTTAATGTTAAGATAACAATTCGTTCAAATTGTCATCACGTTTCGAAATGCAGAATAATAAGACAACATTAATTTTAAATTGAATTGTCTTTATTGTTTTCTTTAATTTATTAAGCATACGGCGACAGCGGCCATTGGGTGAAAATATAATAATACATAATATTATATCGAGTTGTATTTGTTACTAGAAATATGTTTAACGAAATTTTAATAATAGTATACCTGTGTGATGATGGAATCAGTTTTATAATGGCTGCTAGACGAATGGGCCAGTCGGGTACGGTAAAACGAGGTTTTGGAGATGCGTTTCAGTGGATATCGAGTTATATGACGAACAGGACTCTAGGTATAATATTTATTAATACTATTAAATATATATATATATATATATGTATCGAGGATATTTTAAGGCAAAATCGTCCGGAAACCACAAAAAAAAAAAACAGGTCCTTTAGCTACTATGCATAGTGTCGGTGAAACGACGATTGATTTACAACTCCTTCGAGCTCACCGGGGATGGGCCCAGAATCGACACGCTCGAAATTAGATCATACCACGACCGCGGTATCATCCCTGCAGATTGACTATGTACAACGAAAACGGTCTCATGTACCGCTGTGCGACAATATAATTTCGACAGGTCTGTCTTTTTCCCTAGGAAGAGTGCTAGACCGTGTCGGGATATCTCGCCCCGAGCATAATGGCCAGACTCGAACGGCGTTCACTCAAAGGTCCGCGAATAACCTCGTTCTGTCTGACTTGGACTGTATAGTAAAATTGAGTCGAACTTTACAGGCGTCGAAAATCTCAGAAACTTCTGCAATGAATGATGGACGTTAAAAAACAAAAATATAAAGACTATAAACGTACCTGATAATACACGGAAAATATAATATTATTATTATGTCATGTTTTAATTTCGTCACATAATAATATGTTTTTCTTCCCTCCCAAAACGAACACACCTCCAGTGGTGTACATCCACGACAGTGAAACAAAGAGATCGTTCAGTTTTTATTCAAAAATGATGACCACTCGGCATGACATACATTAACTTCGTCAGACGACGTAATCGAGTTTTAATGTCTGGATATTTTTAGAAATAATTATTATTTAATAAAATAATAACTTGTATTGACTTGTATTAACAACTCGAAGTGTATATATTCAATCCTGAAAATCTTAGACACTTTTGTAGAATATGATGACATTAAAATACAAATGAAGACTATAAACGTACGTTATAATATGACGTGAACATGGTCAGTTACGATTAGAATATAATTTGTATTGTCCATGCGGTATAAACAATATATTATAATGTCATATAGTTTTAATTTCGTCACATTATATGTTTTTCAACTCACCTTATGAATACGCCTGCAATGGTGAACATCCACCACAGTGGAACAAAAATATCGTTCAGTTTTTATTTAAAAACGATGACCACTCGACACGACACTAATTTCGTCGCATCACGTAATCGAGTTTTAATGGATATTTTTAGAAATAATTATTATTAGATAAATTAATAATAACCCAAAGATAAAATATGCAACTCGAAGTGTATATTCAGTATAAATTTATCAGTTTATCAGTTTTTAATAAAATCAAAATAAAGGCAATTATTGTGTTTCATAAAACTTTTTCAGAGACGTTCTCGTTAAGAATTAACTTAAAAATTTATAGTTTTATACTTTTATAGCCCGCCGACGTTTAAGTTTTATTTACCATCGTTAATTGTGATGGAATAAAATTATTCACCACGGGAACAAAATATATGGATGATATTCACAGTAATAAAATAAATACAAATCGGAGAGCTAAATATTCCTAAAAATTATCAAATCCATTCGGTAATTGTTAATCGTTTGGGATGTTTTATGAGCTCTGCAATAAAAGTTCGGTAAAATAATAGATTAAAAATCTAAGCTATGAGTTTACCTATGTACATATGCGTTTTTCGAAGACGACTCGCACGGTCGAGCGACGAATCTAAAATCGTTTTTATTAAAATCTGTTATCTATTATTGTATGTTCCGTTCGACTACCGACTGTAGACGATTTCGATATTATTTATATTCCAGATTAGGACGTCACGCCGTCGCAGGATTATATACCTACTATATAACACATAGGCGATTCCAAACTCCTAATTGTTACTTATGTGTATCTATATGTTAATTATTATCGAGCTCGTGGGTTATTTAGCCATCAGTCCAATGTGGGTCTGTCGTTCGCAAACGCGTGACAGATTAACTTCACTAAACTGATAAATACTATGCATTGCCGAGCTCGACGTCGACGTTAAAGCCGATTTGATATTGCATATTAGTTCAGTCACTACACCTAACCGTTATACGTAGTAGTAGACTATTATTATGATTATGTCGGGAATAAATTACTGTTTTCGAATTGGATTTTGTTTAGTGGCGGCAGTAGCTATAGCATAATATACTAAATCAGTAATACTATTGGACTCTCGGGTGGCGCAAACATTCCATCGCCGAATAACTATATTCAAAATACAATATGATATTATAATATTATGACGACCTACTCTGACGAAAAGCCAAATAAATAAATAACGTTATTCGAGTTCGTTGTTTGCGGGGTACCTAGATACGAATACGAATTCGCCTATTATGCATTGAATACCTGCGAGTTGACTCGAAAATATGACTTTGCCCCGTACGTACACGCGCGTCGGAACAATGCGAGAGGGAAGGACGCAACGCAGCCGCACTCAATTATTATTATAAAACTAAATCCACCGACGACAAGAGACTATTCTAACTCGAATTCTCTCGGAAAGCACTGCACAATGCGTTCATCGCTAATCCGAATCCTGAAAAAGTGCCAAAAAACCAGTAAAGGACCGCACAAAGAAATTAACTAACGTGCCGGAATCGTACTTCAGTTCACCGAAACTAACCCTCATCTGCAAGGTCCAATATTATATTTATTCTGAACAAAGGTACAAACGTTACCGGCTATTGAAGTAGTAAATATTGTAAGACTAATCTTGTCAAATGTTGTATTTGTTAACATGATAACAAATTTAAATAAAGCGCTAAGGATTTATCGAGTTATTATTTGTCCGTCGGTACTTAACAGGCTATCGAACGATTGAGAACGTTATACATTTTTGGCAGTACGATTGAGAACACTTGAAATTAACAAAGGACTTACCAATGACCCAAAAAACCAATACGATTGAGAACGAATTTACGTGCAACGTTGCCATATTATTTTTATATTTTTTGAAATTAAATTATAATTTCAATAGTGAAAAATATTTATAATAATAATATATTATATTGTTAAAATAATTTCCTTATAATAATAAATGTATACAATTCATAGAAACATATAAAAGAAAAAAGTCATATACATAATCTAATAAAAACACAAATAGGTTTGTTAATACTGTCTAGTTTGACATAAATTTGGAATTAATATCCATCGTCATAATAATTTACAGGCGACATTGTCTCGTATCTATCTAAGTTTAATACTTCGATAATAGTGTTCATTTTACTTTAGTTTCTAATAATATCCATAAACCCGACGAAAACCAGAAAAATATCAACAAATTATCGTGCTCAAATTATGATTTGATAACAATTATTAAATTGGGCAACGTTGCAAAAAAAAAAAACAATTCGAGCGTTCTTAATCGTATTGCTAAAAATTCCGTTCTCAATCGTATTTTACCGACTTAACATACATACGTACTTACACTCAAAAACAAATGTATGATAAAACTTCATAATGAGCTAAGGTTCAGATCATAATTATAAAATAGTAACATTTATCTTACTAATATATTTTTAGTAAAATAGAAAATATTAATTGGTACTAAACTCTTATGGATCTAAAAAAAAGTTATTTGAATATAATTAATAGGTATCTCATATATACCTATCATAAAAAGTTGAATATAGCACTAAAGAGTTCAACGTTTATTATAATAATGATTTTGTAATAAATAACAGTTAAAAGGGTTTGAAAAATAAAATACAACTATTGATCGATAATCGGGGAAAATTATGAAATATTTATTATAACTACTATTGGTTTAGTCGTCGTGAGCGTTGATCGAGTTGTTTGGATAGTTTCTAAAAATAACGTTCGTACGAAATTCACCTTTCTAGTTTACATACATTAACTCCACGTGTGTTGAAATTAAATTTTTAAGTGTATTCTCGGTTAAACATTTAAGGATGCAAGAGATAGTTGCATTCTGCGCGCTGGCGTATAATCACAATAATGTTTTATTTTTATGATGGTACCTACGTTAAAAGTTAAAAGATTAATAAAAGATTTTGTAGTCTCGGGGTGTTTTTTTTTTTACCGTTGACTCGTATTTTGTTGTACTTTATTTATTTTTATTGTTCCCTGTGTTTCCACGCGTAGTGTAAATGATGCGTGAGGGTGAATAATAGCAAATTTTTTTTTTGTGGTTTCATTTCCAACTCCACTGCCTTTGACTTTTTCTCGTCTGACGACCTACATACAATATAACGCATGTACTGCGTACTGTATATACTTAGTATACAGGTACATATAATAAATGTAACGTTTTTTTTTTTTCTTTTTCGGAACACCCTTTGAATAATATTAATGGTCTAGTCGAACACCTACTATATACTTTCGCATACTATACTATCATCCTAGAAACTCCTTAGGTATGCAGTATGCTCAAATAGCCATATTATTGTTATACGGTACCCACCGCACACGATAGCATACAGAACAACTACGCTGCGCTGTTGTTCTCATGATAACGGCCAATTGGATTCGGTCGCGTACGCGTACAATGCAGTTCTGCATGCATTCGGATCGCAATATTTTAAACGAGATTATATTCGTAAACATATGAATATTATTTTGGGATTTGGTTATATACACGGATGCAGGTAATCTACGTGAGCGGTATTATGAATATTTTTAATAAAATCAAGCGACACATCTAAGTATAATATATTATTATACAATTCGAGTATTTTATAATATTTAAAAATTACTAGTTCAATTTATTTTATTTTTGTAATATTGCATTTTATAATACCTGTTTTATAATAATACGATTTTAATAACATTTACAAATGTAATAGTTACTAATGAATTATGAGCTTGAAATGCTGTAACTCATTATTATTTTAAATTAATGTACAACAAGTATAAAATATAAATACCAATTTATCACGTACTATTGTTATATACATACGGCAGGCTGTTAAAATATTCTACATCGACCAAAGCTTTTAAATAATTATAAAACAATTTATCGATCGAATTTGAGATGTTTCATAATAGCGGATAATGATCAAAAATTAAACAATTATTAAAATAAATATAACTTTTAATCGTCATAATGAAATCTTATATTAGATTTATGTTTTAAAACCATAGTAGAGTAAAATTTGTATATATTTAACTTTAAAGATATGGAAAATAAAAACTTTTGAAAGGATCATATTGCGAATAATTGGCACTTATCTCCGCTCTACCACTCCACAGGGTTAAATACATTCTTATTTTTGAAGAGAAAATCTCATGAAGATTATATTCCCAGATTTAAAAACTCCTCTTTCACACGCATTAGTTGTGTACCCACTTCATGTAAGGCTCCCCCTTTTTTTTTATCTCTTCTACTCTCAGAAGTGAACATTATTCTCACATTTCTCCTACAGAGACACTACATAATAGAAATAATTATGCCATGATTTTTTTTTCATATATATATATATAAAATACACATCGTTAAGATTCTGGCTGGTTTTTTTTATGTTTAAATAATTAATCAGTACTATTATATACGATCGCACTATGCATAGTAAACAGTCTTAATTTAAAACAACGTAAATCGAATTACAATCACACCATTTTGTATTATAGATAATAATTATTCATAACTGAAAATAATATCGTACATCGGAGATATTAACATTGCAGATATTGTAAATTATTATTATTCAACTTGTACATATCACTAAAAATGCAAGTGCTGAATAACTGCCAAAAATAAATTTCAAAGTGTCAATAAAAAAAATATGAATGTACAAATGTCAAACATTTGCAATAAGTAGGAATATTATATTGATTTTGTAAAAAAAGTTCCAATACCGAATTATGACTAAAAGAAAAACAAAATACCTTTACAATATTTTCAGAATGTATAATTATTTATTTGAAAATATTATGTACTTTTATTATTCAATAATCATACGATTAATTTAAGACATGATACGTTATGAAAAATGAATTGTAGTGCACATAATATATTATAATATTTGAATTATGTTGAAATTAAATATGAAAATAATGTTATAGTTACGTGGCCGTGTTAAAACAGAAAAATAATCTAATACATTCAAATTAATATTTAAATGTTTCTTTAATTTCTTGCCGAAACCGAAAATAAATTAAACAAAATCTAATAATTTCTTCATAAAAACAAAATGTATTGTTCATTTCTTATGATTAGTATGATCGAAATCGCGTTAAAACCTACTCGAATGCTGCTGAATCACTATATAGTTTGCCACTGACAATAGTGCCCTTTACAATTATTATTAATACGTCGATTTATACTTCAATGTCATTTTAATCTCGTTTATCGGATTTATATACGATACAATTTATTTCGAATATAATATTCGGTAAGCGTGTACGAGTATAATAATAATATGTGGACTGTAAAATCACGTGAAGTATGTCATGCGAGAATTTGTACGCAGTACATATTATTATATATAATCACAACGAAAACCCTTTACGAATAATAGTAAAAACAATTTTAAAAATGCAAAAATACCTCTGAAATTTTAAATTTTAAGAAAAATTAAATTTAATACAAAATAATGTAGTAAAAATGTATAAAAAAAAATTACATTTGTAGTTAAACACGCCGAAAAAATGCGAAAAACGCAAAATAAAATGTATAATATGCTGAGTATACCATAAAATATATTTTATATAAATTGCAATATATACATAGATATTTCATATTACGAATTCTATTCTGAACCTATGAAGCATGAAACGATTTTTTAGCCAAGTTAGCATTGTATATTGGATTAAAGGAAAAACAATCCCACCATGGTCATCAATGTGTAGTCCTATCTCTATAGAAACAAGAAAAATAATATGATATGTATAAACACTTTTTAATGTTAAAAATATATGCACTGATTATTTATTGTGGAAATATTGTACTTTGAATGGATATTTTATAAAATACAATCAGGACGAATGACACAGATGGATGCTATAAAATATTATATTATATAATAAATAATAATATAATATAATATAATACAATGCTTTCGTAATGTATTATTATTATTATTATTATTATTATTATTATTATTACGAAGCATCGTGCTAGTAAATGTTTTTTGTCGTGATATTATTTTAATCCTATTAATATCGTTCATTATTATTAAGTCGGTTTTCCGATGAAAATCAAATAATTGTATTCATAATATGCTCGTGTTATTTTATTACAATAAAACTACCTATATCGCACCATAATAATGTAATAACCATTAGCACTCGTAAGGGACACATTAGAACGCCGTGCAAGCGTAGTTTAAAATTGAGTAGATATGAATTATCAAATATTCAAATTTACGAGAAAGATAATAATTACTCGGGTTGACACAGGCTGTTAATTTAAATTAGATTCACACATTTTTTGGACGACTTAGTGAATATTTTTAAGACCCCGTAATATTATAATACAGTGCAAGTATTATACCGAGCGAGAACGGTAATAATATTATATTTATAGGTACCTAGTCGAGAGTCGAGGAACAAAAGAAAAACCAAAAATATGTTCGTCGATCGTTAATACGATCGGTATTAGTTTAACGATTTTTTTTTTTTTTGCATACACTCGAATCGAGTCAATTAAAAAGGTATTAAAAATTGTTCTTTTTACTGTCGGTTCATTTGGGAAAAACGACGACTACCTGCCCGCGACGAGATCACGACTTTTAACGAACATCGTGTTCAAATAATAGAATAATAAAAGTAAAAAAAAAAAATGAACGTAAAAAACACTCTCATAATGCGCGTGTGTGTGTTGTACCGCCTCTGCAGTCGTATAAATTACAGGTTACAAGCGAGAACTCGAATTTGAATATAATTTTGTCGAAAATATTATAATATATATTATGTAGGTACCGCAAAACTACCCCCTCGTCCCGCGCGCGCAGTATTGCTAGCACACAATATAAATATATACCACTACCCTGATCCGGGTAAGCCACACGCCAACGTTCAACTTGAGCCGGTGTATTAAAATATCACTGTACAGAGCAGCGGCAATATTACGGCGAACATTGTTGAATTTTCAATCGATAACGTCGTGTACTATACTACTACTACTACTACGCGGTGTGCTCGCTACAAAAACGGTTTTGAAATATAAATTCTCGCATACGAGAGACCCGATGAGGGGGGTGGGGCGTTCATAAATAAATTTAAAACCGAATAATAATAATAATAATAATAATAATAATAGTCACGGGCGCACACCGATTTCTAGTGGTCGTCGTGTCGGAAATCCAGCTCGTAGTCCGTTCTCTCGTCGTTCGTATGATAATAATTATTATCGGCCAAATTTTTATTATTATATTGTTATTACCATTATCATTATTGAACTGCACGAAATAAAACGAGCGCAATGCGAGATGATTAATCGCGCACGTAACACGCGCGTATATCGTCAATAGTTGTTGTTAATTATTTATGAATTAATAATATTATATTTCAACGACTTGACATAATATTATAATATGTAATAATACAATGACTTGTCGACTAACGTTCTGTGACACGTTTAATCATTATTCGGGAAATAATAAAACAGAAAAAAAGCAGGAAGTTATGCCCACAAATTGTTGATGTGCCCACCGTCGGTGTGTGTCCCTTTCGAGTGTATCTCGTCGTCATCGGTGTTAAGTATTCGAATTCGATGATAAATCATTTGCACGTGAAAAACGATTCTGAGCGAAGACGGTCTGTCGGCCTATAATGTTAACCGCTAAGTATATTTTATGACATAATAGGTGTTTATATTGCGATTAAGGTTATTTATTTTACTCCAAGTGATACGGCGGGTTGACATTTTTGCAGAATACATTGCATTTAAAAATGTCAAAGCGGTTTTCTGTATACTTACCTCGGTATGAAATACAACAATATACGCTTAAAGTTTCAAGTTCCGACGAATAATATTTTTGAATTACAACGAAATAACACGAGTCGTTATTCTTTGTTAAAACGTCTAGTTTCGTCTAAATTTTAACTTAAATTGGCTAAAAAAAAAACACGCCAATGTACCTATCTTTAATATTATTAAGCAGTTATACAAAACATACGAAAAATTATATAAAATATTATAATAAAACTCGTAATATTATGATGAAACTCGTATTACATTTTCAAATATTTTGACTAAGCAAAAACGGTTTTAAAAATATTAATAGAAAAAAAAGTAAAAACCAAAACAAATAAAATATGTGTACCTACATAACTCTCAAATAGAGTCAAAATAATTTTAAAATCCAGTCGTTATTAAATTACAATAAAATATGAAAAATTTTAAATTGCTATTAAGATCCAGTAATAACAGCTTATTGGAAACTTTGTATAACATTTTGAAATCTTAGGTTAGTAAATCTTGGGTACATCCAATTTTATGGACTTTTTACTATAATTTGGACATTTTTGCAATTTTGTTAAAATTCTAACGTATTTGTCTTTAAAAAAGAAAATAATACTGTGTTTGTATTTTCGATATTTTTTGTTGGTAAATAAACATTTTATGAGGATCCTTTTATTCAATTGTCATGGTTATTGACCTTGACCAAGCAAATACATTTGTATTGACAGTACAAAAAAAAAACTAAAAAAAAATCGAAAATTTCAAATATTTGGCTAAAAGTAGCTAAAATATTTTTGAAAATTTAATTAAGTATATATAAAATGGTATTATAAGAAGTATTTTTTAAAGTATATGGTTATTAATTTTCGAGTAATATCAAAAATTTACTTTGTTAAAAACAGTTTTTTTCCATTGTTAATTTGTAATTATTTTGAAAAATAGTTGGAATTTTCATTTTTCATCTCACAAAAGGTCCGTTTAGAACTTATTTTTTTTTATCATAAACCAGTAAACCACTCTCGTAGTTTAAATATTTTTCTTCTCTACTTATTTGTGTAAATAGGTAACACACAAAAACACACACATCATTGTAAGATAAATATAATAATATATTGTAACGGTGTAGACTTCACCATATAAAACGTTCCTTTTCAGGACCACCAATCAGAACACGGCATATAAAGAACAACACCACCGGAGGGATTTAGCGGCGAATTCAAAGCCTTTAGATTCGTTGTACATCCCCAGCAAGTACGGCAATGGATAGGGTGAGTAATGTCGAAGACAGCAACACCCCACACATATTTGTGAGTCCAAAAACGACCCTATAATAACAAAACCCATACCGACAGTAAGCACAGACACGCACGGCGGCACACTAGTGGTTTACCAGTCGGTACGGAGCATAGTATATATACCGGGCACTTTTCCAATTCAATCATCGACTTTCAAGACTTCGTGACCAGTTTCATCCTGACATTCAAGAAGTCCGCCGAGTGGAACCCAGAAATAGTCGAGGAATCTTAGAAGACGGCTGCCATCATCAAGAGCTATCGGAAGAATTCGCCCCCAGCGTGTGATTCAGCGTTCCGGCGGCGAAAGACTACTCGCAGCAGTTATATCGATCGAGAGTCGAGACATCAATCCGCACCAGTACGGCACCAACACCGCTGTCCGCCGCAGCAAAGCTGAAGCTGTCCTTTTCAGGGCAACCGAGGCGGCAAACCACCCGAGCGCAGCAACAACACCGTCGTAGACGACCGAGACGACAAGCCTCAACAACGCCGTCATAGTGGAACCAAAACCGCAATTCACAGCATATCACTTTGCATGAAATCTTTTGCACACACAGCCGACCTACCATCGCGGCTTACAAAAAGAGTTCTTTTTAGAATTACTACAGGTATCCCACCCCAGTGAGCCTACTCAGGTATTCACTACGAGGACACATAACCTTACACGACTTCCATAAGTCCGTGAGAAGGTGTGGTCACTCGATTCCCTCATAAATTGTAAAAAAGTAAATATTAAGTATGTCCTAAACTTTGTAATTTTGGTCACGCCTCTATAGGTCTGACGCCCGTCCGTCGCAATTTGCTTATCCAAGCCAACTGCACGGGTCGGATTAACTTATTCCCAAGTTTAGTTTATTGTTAAAACATCGAAATTACATCAATAAATGAATATGGTTAATTAATAATGAAACGATTTTATCCATTCACGATCTCGGACCGTTGAGAAACAACGGACCGTATCAATATTATATTAATTGCTCCACTGAAAATCTTAGATAGAAAATTTCAAATGTTCATAAATAGTTCGATAAAACCCAATAAAAATATATTCCTATACCCTCACTGATTTACCATTTTGTAATATAGTTTTTTTCAATTTATACACTGCCAAGCAAAGCTGCTATTGATTTTATTAAAATAATATTTTTCACATAATATTTTAACTTTATTCGAAACAATATCGTATTTCAATTGATTTAAATGCAAGCTAGGTAGGTTTATATACTGAAATGTTTAAAAGAAAAAAAAGTAATTTATTTCAGTTTTTATTTGAGGAATTCAATATAGGTACACTCACAACAATACGATTAATTTCATTCTTGAAAATATGATTTAACTTTAAAAAAAATAAACAGAATTTAAATTTTTCGTGATCGGTTTGATGAAAGTGCGTATTGTATAACAATTGATTGATAATTAATAATCATATTTATATAATTTTATAAAATAGTTTTTTTTATTTTTAGTAAGAAATTAAATTTACTGTCGTATAGTTTTATTTTTTATTTTTGTGTAAGTCCTCGTCGTTTTAAGTATTTAAAAACAAAAATGTGGGTATTTATTTAGTTAAGTAAAAAATAAAATAAAAATAAACAAAAAAACCCTTTTTCAATTTTTTTTTTTTTTTTATTGTTTGCGTTTAATTTTAATTTGTAACACGGTGTGGCCTAATACAAACACGGTGGTCCCTACCCGGAAAGATATCTGCAACCAGCCACTCGACCTCACGACACGACGGACACAATAGCGAGACGTATATACGACAACACAACTGCCATACGTTAAGCCACTAGGGAGTGCAAACAAAACAACACGTAGTGTACAACCACAAGTGGCAGATCGATGCGGTTTTACGTGGTTGAAACCGATGACACGGTGTCAGACGATCACCAGTTTTCGATAACTGGTAATAAGTAGTAACACACAGCAGACCGCCGTGTGACAGACCGCACACATTTGATACAAACCAACCAATCACTGTTGTTCAACCCGAACAATGGTTATAACCACGTCTATCGACATTGCAGTCATGCCGACGTATTTTTAACACCGATCAACTATATTTGCCAAATGTACATTTACAACTGTTGAAGTTCTTCTCTGTTCTCGAGTATTCGCTGTGTGCGGAAAGTGCGCTTACGACATGATATTATTATATCGTTAAATCGCATATATTATAATGTCATGTTAGATTGTAGGACGTCATATACTAAGCAGTGCAACGTCGTAACATATTATATATTATTATCGGCTGCGATAGAGTAAATGTAGGCTTTATCAGTAAAAAGGTATATCATTGCGATAAACTTACTATTACCCATAGTACCTACCTATAATATAGGTATATATTATAATATAACTTATAATGGATACCTATATATTCTTAAACAAAGCGAATCGTCGATCGTTATTTTATCAATATCAGTAATTATTCTGTACGTATATATATATCATGTTGTTTCTTGTTTATAAATGTTTGAAATGTACGGTGACTACTGAATACATTTTTGTGACCATGCAAGTGGATAATATGTAACGTTTTTTTCAAACAGGCGACCAATTGATTGTTTTTCGCAACATGTACATAAATGTAATATCAAATTTATAGTTATAGACTATATAATTTATATTAAAAATTAAAATACATTCTTAAAAAAAAAAATACAAACACAAATGTTTTTATCATAAATATGTTTTTGGATGGATACGACTTTTTTTTTCTGCGAGGTCAATTTTCGTAAGATTTTTGTTATTGTGGTTACTTATTGACATTTGATTACGGTAGTTACTACTGAGTATTGAGTAGTAGGTATGTCTTAGTAGGTTCTGTATCCCCCGCAAATCCCACAAATCGCATTACTACGTCAGCCTATGGTTCAAACTATGCTATAGCATACGTGCCCAAATGTATAATAAATATATAAATTTAATTACCGAGATGAGGAAGAAGGCCAGCAATGCATTTGAAAGTGATTTCTTCAAACTGTTGAACAGCGCTGTGTTTGGTAAATATCTCAATGATTTAGACCGTAATTATTATACGTAATTATCATTTAACCATATACTATATCAATTAATATTGTTCTAGTTTCCAGGGAAAACTGTGGAATGAGTTCGAAACCGTATGGCCATGGGGTCGATGTCGTGCCCCCGTCGAATGTGGAAACTCATTAACAAGCCCGCCTTTCAAACACTTGACCACATACTCGTACACCGAGAATCTGTCCACCGTGTCCTTGCAAAAGAGTGACACACATTTCCCTAAGCCCATTATTTATACATAAGGTTTCCATCCTGGAAATAAGTAAGGAGTTATTGTATGACTATCACTACAACGTGATGCGGCGGCATTATAAAGACTCGATTATACTGATGTATATGGTATTTACGATATAATAAATATTATTTACACTCATATTATAATATCTAACGTGCAATGCATTTATAGATTCAATGGTGTGTCGAGTCCACACAAATGATTTCTGCAAGGACCAGCTGGACAACCCCGCGCTCCTCAAACGGATGGACGCCTCGAATCTCCCCGTCACACACCCGTGTCAAGTTGCTACGCGTAAGAAAATTCCTGGATTGTTCAAGGCCGAGACGGCAGGCTGTACTATGTACGAGCTTATTGCGCTCCGGGCTAAATCTTGCGCGTACAAAATCGCCCGATTGCTGAGATTTACTTTTGTTTCCGCCGTGGCTTTAATCTATTGATTAAATGTTGAAGTTTTAAAGCCGGCCCTAATTTAAGTCTCATGTATTTCATCATTGTATCACATTTCAATAATAGTAAGGCTTTTCCATCAATTTCCTGAAACAATTATTTTATTTAATTATTATACTAATATTGGTAAAATGTTTTTGAAAATTTGATCTTTAATAATAAATCTTACATGTTTTCTAAAAAGATCAGCAAATTTATTTAATTGTAAGTCTATACAGTTTATATGCTGAATAACATCTTCCACCGACCATTCTGCAGGGTCTACGGTTAATCTTAATGGGGCTTCAGTTGGGGTTGTTGAAGATGTAGCTTCCATTTCAGGTTCAGTCGTACATGGTTTTTTTGTTACTAATGTTACATCATCAGGAGTTAGACTTTCTGGTGAACCATGTCGTTTTATACTTTTGCTATCATTTATTATAACTTGGTTTACATCTTAAATAAAAAAATAATTATTTTAATAATATAAAACTTTTCATTTTATCATAATTAAATATTATTTTTTACTCTTTTCTAGTTTACCCTCGGATCAAACGTTTAAAGCAGGACTTAACAATTTTTTTCAGCAAGACAGATCCTCTAACAAAGTTCTGATATAATCCCAGAACTCATCTGTTTTCTCCATTTTTGATAATAATAATAACAATTATTATTATTTTTTTTTTTTAAAGCCTCAACAACTAAGGTTATTGGCTTACATATTTTAAAATTACTAATACATACAGGTACAATTTACAATACAATATACAATACTACAATATAAACAAGGAGAATTAAAGGAAAAAACAGTAAAGAAAGAATATAAAATTATATAAGGTTATAAAGTCTGGTTAATTTTAGGAAAGTTAAGATATTGTTACAATTATTATTATTTTTGAATCTAATACGTTCTAATAGTATGATAATTACTACTCACTTATTGACTGCCGCCAAACCGCGATACCCATAGACAAATTGTATTCAGGACCATATTTAATGAAACCTAATATAGGATAATAATAATTATATAGAATAAAAGGTTGTTCTTATGATTTATAATCTATACTACATTCTAAATACATATTATAATATCATATAAATTATATAATATTAATAATATTAAATTATTTACTCCTTATAATATTTAATTTTATTCACTATACAATTTTATGGCAATGGACGTTAGTGAATAATTCTTGATTATTAATATAAAGACTATGAAATTTTCGTTCGAGAAATGGAATATATACTGAGGTAATGTTATTCGAATTATTAATATATTCATTTGGAGTAGTTTCGGTTATTCTTTTAATTTTTTTATCAATATATCGAAAATTCTATATCTATTATTCACAGGCATAGGTCATTTTATATCTAGATAATATCAAATTAAATACATACCATGTTTTTTCTGTACGTGATTTACGAGATGATCCCGACGATTGAAAATTTGCTTGCAGTCACCACATTGAAATTTAATTTGTTCGTGAGATTTTGCATGCCTCAGCATATTGGACTTCACAGTGAAAACTTTATCGCAAACATCGCAATTGAACATTTTTATTGATAGGTAATAAACAGTGGGTTAAGAACAATAGTAACACGTAGACTTGTTTGCAAGAGCTTGAAGAACAGTATGACTCCTTTGAGTGAAATCGGTTTTCTTATATATAATTTATCCACCCCTCCACACAGCTATAGGACCAGTGATAAATATCTATTTGCCATAATATGTCGTGATAATATATTAATATCTATAATTAAGACATTGGAAAGCGATGTCCCACGTGTATATCTCTAAATAATTGTCTTTTCCTAATGACTTTTGACTGAACGATAATGTATATCGTATATAATAACAATAAGATGTTATTGTTAAGTTATTATAATATAGTGTTACTGTTAATGTTAGATTACGTACGTTAGTCTATTTATTACCATATAAATATACATATAAGTGATTATGGACAATCTAATTAATTATTTATGCCCTATGTAAACTATTAATGATTAGCAGTCGCTATAGCTTTCTATGAACTATATTATAATCAATAACTAATGTATTATTTCAAAATATATAATATTCTATATATTCGATTTAAATATCGGTGTATATTATTTTAATAAATCTTATTAAGTATATTGGATTTGACTACTTATAATGTTCAGTGGTCAACAGTAGATCAGGGCATGAATGGTATGGGAGAGACTAAGTTGAACATGGATGTGTAAGTCACAAAGGGGTGAGGAGGGGAGGGCCCGGTATGTAAGTGATATGCATAGACGGTATATGGGAGAGACTAGATCGGACACGAACGTGATAGGGATAAATGGGAGGGGAAGGGGCGGCTTAGCATGTATGGAATACTCATTGATGGGAGGGGAGGGGACAGGGGCTGACATGTACGCGATAGACGTAGATGTAAAGGAGGGTAGGGGGTAAGGCCATGCACGTACGTGATATGAGTTGGTGGGAGGGGAGGGGGTTGGTCATGTCCGTGAAATGTATGGGAGGGGGAGGGGGAGGGGGAGGAGGGAAGGTCGGGCACGTACGTGATAGCATAGCTCGAACCATAGGCTGAGCGGGGTAATGGGATTTGTGGGGGATACAGAACCTACCATAACATACTACTGATCTATTACTTATCTATTATATTTTATTATTTGGATTAAAGCAGATGCATTATTGATATTTGGTATTATATTATATGATTCATGTATATTTTTCTTGTAGAGGAAAAATATCAAGTAGCATGCAACGTTTACCTACTTAACCTACATTTTTCTTATTCGTCCCTATTCTCGTTCTATTGTATTAATGAATTCTACTAATTCATCATCATCACACGGCTATATTTGCAAATCGTACTTCATTAATTATAATTGTTTGTTTTAATTATATCATTATTAAATATTATATTCATTAAAAATTAAAATCGAGATCAATTGAATGGCTTTTTAATATCAGTAACGATTGATTATTCTTAGTATGAAACCATCAATGAATTTGTGCGCAACCGTTAAATAATATTACACGGCACGGTCAGAACCTACGGCAGGTTCAAATCACGTCTAATGTTGTCCAGAGGAACAGAGATCTACAAATATTATGTACAAAGTGTGAAACGTGCAGGTAATGAACAAACACATTCGGTTGTTGTTGTGCTCACTACTAATACGTCTTAAATTGATTAAAGTTAACATAATATTAATTAATTTGATTATTACATTCATATTATACTGTGTTGTAATTTACTTTGGAATTTATACGTTATTAGCGAACGAGTCGAATAGCTTCGACGAGTTTATCATTATTACTGCGGGTTTCAATAATAATAATAATAATTACTAAGACGGCGTGTATATAATATAATGGTATTTATGGTTTTTATTTTCATTTTACAGTTTGAGTGTGCTCATGCACCGAGGAGTATAATATTGTCCACTTACGTACGAGTGTCGAGATTAACTTATTAATATTACGAGATCGCGTTGAGTGATGCCGCAGACGAGTGAGCGCAAAGTGATAAATATATTTATACAATTTCGTATTATACGTCTACAAAAAGAAAAAAATGTATATATTCATCATTCGTCGTAGAAAATATAATATTGTTCTGTTATAATTTTTACTATATAGAATACGCCAAATCGGAAGATTGAAAGCTTCGACAATAATATTATTATTTGTTAAACAATGCTGTCATATCAATATATTTTAGACGTCTAGAGATAATATTTTACTATAAGAAGGTAGAGGTATTGTTAATAATGCCTCAGCTCACAGATAGAACGAATATCTCCGTGGTCGATAATATTTTTATGATTTTATTATTTTTGAATTCAATTTTATAATGATCATTTATCGATAAATAGCACGTCGACCATTGACACGTGACCCGGTTAAGCGGTAACGTCATAAAGAAGAAAGGAACACATTATCCGGGCATTAGGTTTTCTTTCTGGATTCACTCTGCGATAATATTATTATGTTTACACTATCGGTTTTTAGTTTTTACATATCGCCCGCCATACATAAACGGTTTATCGAGAAACGGTAATCTGACACAATATTGGATTCGCGTAAAGAAAACATAATATTATACGACCGTCGGGGCTGAATTCAACACCATACAAACATGACGATAGTAGTTATGAGAACCGCAGACAATACAGATAAGACTTTGAAATTATATATTTCACAGCATTAGTCGACATTCAATAGATATACATTCTCGGTGCAAAAACTACAATGACCTCAGTGGCAATTCGATTAATAATATGGAAACGTAGTTATTTCGTAAATCACGAGCCAATCGGCCGGCGATATTATAAAAAACTACGATGGTCCATATAATCAGCATTTAAACGTCCATAATATAGTTATGTATTGAGAATAATGTTAAGATTAAAAACAAAAATGTATATAATCACTTTAAATTTAGAAATAATTACTAAATAATGATTGAACTCGTTTGTCTAACAGTGCAGTGCGACTCGGCATCTAATAAACTTAATTGAAATCAAATTATAAGTTGAGTTTCTATTTATTATGATAATAATATTATCTGAGCGCACGGTAGTAGTGCTCCATGCCAAGTCTAATCAGCTTGCTGAGCAGTGTATCTTTACATGAACCGATTCACCCGGTTTTTCCCACCCCCACATCACTGCTTCCTGGCTTCCTTGGCTTTTGAAATTTGAAACATTGATTAAGCCTAATACGCGTAGTATTCAAACAAGGGAAGTTAATCAGACAAAAAAAAAACAACTCTGTAAAGTTCAATTTAAATGTCACTATAGTTAATTTCGGGTGTGTTGTGCTCTGTTTAAAATAAAAAATGCTTCGTGTCAAACGGATCATCAAAGACGCGTATGCGTGTCACAGAAAAATGTCTGTGGCTTCGGACGATTTTACAGGTACATATTTTAATCTGCCACTGCTAATAATATTTATTAACAATGTTAGTGAGGTACACACTTATATTATATCGAATTTACCGGATGGAGTGAAACAATATACATTGTAGGGGTGCACGGTGAGATAGGGTCTACGAATCTAACGAGAACAATGATAGGAGAGTAATGCCACCGCGAGAGTACTAACCAGCTATTACAAGTCTCGTCCGAATTAATGACAAAAAAAAATGAAGCATTTTTCTGGGGGAAAAAACAGTTTGCAGTCCAAAAACAGGTACTCGTAAAAAAAATGGGTTTTTACGAACACAATTAATACTAAAACATCATATTACAAATTACTTTTGTAGTTTTATAAATGCAAAAAAATAGATTAATAATTCGCACCTTGACTATTATGATATTTGATTGAAATATAGTTTTATAATAGACTAAAATGTATTGTATACTATTGCTATTATTTTTAATTTTACTTATTAATATATTTTATGAATCGGTTGGTTATTTTCGGTTTAATATTTTATACAACTCAATGCGATCAGTTTTCATTATTTACTCATAATAGTATATACTAATTAGGTATCAATATATTATTATTACCGAGACACGTGTTTTTCTCATTAAGGACCATCAGGTCATATTTTAAGAAACCAAATTTAAATAAAAAAAATAAGGTCACGATAATATTATATCATATTGTTATAAATTATTCCAATCAGAAAAAATGTACTTTATTAGTATATATAGGTACCCGTTAACTAATATAGGAGTATGGTTTGCATACAAAATGTGGTGTTTATGAATCAAAATTACCGACAAATCCGTCTGTTTATCCTATAGTAATATTTTAATGTATTATATAGCTATTAACGGACCGAACTGTGTCTTGGACGTATTATGCAAAATTACGAAATAACCGACGTGACGATCAGCGACGAAACATAATATTTACTATTATTTACTGGCAACATTGGACGAATCTCAAGATTATAATATTTTATTATACGTACAAGCACGAGTACATTATACTAATATAATAATATACAGTAAGTCCCAAAAGTCGTGTATCGCACTACATAAACATCACCGAGAGATCGGTACACATAATAGGACCGAGATCGGTATATATTTTTAAATGCCGTTTTTTTGACATTAATATTATAATATATAATAATAATTTCAATGATTCAAAGACACACATTTCTTATACAAATTACTAAATTTAATTTGAACCGTATTTATAGATACGTCATAACAATTGATTAGCCATTAAGATAATTAGAGTGAAACGGGATATTTGCAATACGTGGTAAAGAGGTGATAACTCCCCGCACTATGAGCAAAACGATGATAGTAAAATATGAACAACTCTACATTACAATCAATTAGGTATTTAGTTATTATCAGCAGTGTCAAGACAAGATATGTAAAAAAATATTAAGATATAGATAAAATATTATTGCTCTAAAATTATCTAGATTAAGATAAGATAACACGTATTTTAACTATCTCAGATAAGATAAAATACAAACAAAGTTTTAAAAAAAGATGAACATTTAAATATTTAAAATAATTTCATTTAACCAACAATTTTATTTATATTTCACTATTGGAAGTTTGATTTTTAGGGCTCAGGATTTTCATTTGAATCTTCAAATTTGGCATGCCAAATCCCCCGTATACTATTCATAAAATTCACAAAAAAAAATTAACTAAAATATAAATTTTTTTTTTTGGTTGTAGCGTCTCTGATTTTTTGTCTCCCTATATTATAATATTATATGCTCGTACAATATTTAGTTTTTGATTTTAAGGTGTCAAGACATTACGATTGTGTTTCAAATCTTGGATTACGTGTTAACTGCAATGATATACTATATATTTGCATCAAACAATTTTCCAAAATGTTATTTTTAAGTACAAATATAGCCAAAAGACAGTTTTTTGATCACTTTATGTAAGTTTGATTTTTAGGGCGAAGGAATTTTTTTTTTTTTTAGCATAACATAAATAATGACTATTTATAGAGTGGTAATTAAGTTTTTTTCTGTTATAAGCTTGATAGTTCTATATTATGATGTTCGTAGATTTTTTTTGTAGATCCTGTTTTTATTATGTTTTACATTATGACTATGACATTTATAAAATGAACTCCATTGACCATAATATTAACTCGCAAGCACACATAATGGCGCTCAAAAAAAAAAATTTTGGTTTACTATATGATTCTTATAAGTTATTCTTAGATAATCCTTAGATACCTTTCCACATTTTCATCTAGATAAGATAAAAGATAAATTAATATTATCTAGATGAAATATCTATATACATTTTTCCAGATCAGTCTCAACACTTATTATCAGACATGAACAATAACATTTTAAACTACATCAATTAATTACACTCTAGGGTTTGATCGTCCGCGAGGTGAGGTGGGACAAGAAAGGGCAGTCACCCCACTCACCCTCATGGACATTTTTTTTTTATACAGTTATCACTGTTTTAACGGCTCAGGTCAATATAGGGTTATATAATATAGTATTTCGATTTAATAATATTATATATTATGTTATAATTCTTAAAGTTTAAATTCGTTAACTATTCAAGTTTTTAACAAGGTTGTTAATTATTATTATTGCAATTTAATACGGTATAGTAGTAATAATTAATAATAAACGATTCAAGAGAATTTTAAATTATTTTAGTTATTTTATGTCAGTTCATTAATACGCATGAATATTATACATTTTTCTAAAAAATCATGAAATACAAGTATGTATGATTAAAAATTAGTTATCCCACCCGGCGTGGGATGGCGTATCCTACTTAAAAAGAATTCTCGTCGACGTCTCCGTACTAGGGCTGAAGATTGTTCAGTCGATTTTGTTTACAAATAATATAACGCTCTAGTAATACCTAATAACAATGTTCTCTATACAATAGGTGGCCCCCACATGTTATTAGGGGATACATTATAATACGACAAAAGTACGAAATTTAAGACATTTTTTCGGGGGCCTTGATCGTTTTATAATAGGCACATCATAATATAACGACTAACGAAATCAGCCGATCGACTGGGATACATCATACGACTGGGGTAAATGTCCTAGTGGGTCGTATGCGTGAATCTGTATGGGCGGAAAGTCGGCTAATGACGTACCGTGTCATAGAAACGATATTATTATCGTAACGGCGATGATGAACACCGATTCGCATTGTCACGCGAGTTTCCGCATACAGTAGGTACGTCGAAACGCGTTTTTTGCTGATAAAAAAAAAAAAAAACCTCGTCTATAATATATTACAATAATAATATACTCGTAGGTAGCTGGCGTAGTGCATAGTATTATAAAAGGTACAGAAATCCGCGACAATACTAACGATCGGTGATTATATAACGCCGACGACGTATTATCATAATATTATTATTATTATTATTATTATTATTATTATTATTATTATATTGTACTGTATAGTCGGACGAGATAATGCAAACGAGCCAATATAAAATATATAATATTTAAAAGAAGCGTATAATACTGCTCAGCACACATAATATTATTATCACAATACATAACACGCCGAACTCGGCGGGCAGCTTTTCTCGAGTTTCTTATCATTATTATTTGAGCGCTAAACTTTGCAACGTGCTCTATGCTCGTGATAATATTATTATTATTGTCGTTGTACACGCACCTCCTGCCTACTACACATATTCCGGTATTTCCGGAAGCGGAGAAGATAACGTATTTTTTTATAATATTATTATTATTATATTATTTTCGCGGTGATTTTTGTGTTCGACGGCGGTGTTTGGACAGATTATTATGACTCGCGCGCCGTAGTTTAGATAAGCCGATATATAATTATTATTATGTGTATAGCGATCACCGTACACGCTTAGCGGCAAGATTTGAAATCCAAATATCTATATACATATAATAGAATTCGAGTTGAGCTGAGGCTCGATTAAGTCACTCATCGTCATCAGTGCCAACAGCGTTAAAAGTTTAACAAAAAAAAAACCAAAATCGTTCGAATTTCCGGACATTAACAAAATTATAGCTACCCAGCGTGTTCACGAAAAATGGAAACATAATAGATAGGTGGTATATTATAGTGAGGTTTGAGATTAAAAACATCAGCTATCGACGGAATAAAAATATTACTACGTATAATAATATAATAATATTATACGTTTGACGCACGAATACCATCGTATGCGCTTAAAAAATCAGAACCAACTCGTTGGAAAACATAATATTTTGTTTTGAACCGGAAAACTCGTAATATCCTTTCGTGTCATCGAATGCACAATATAATATAGTGAATCCGAGAGAAGATCTGCCTGACATCTTATCGAAATCACGGCAGATAAACGAGAACAACGTCAATGTAGCCACGTCGTCAACTGAATCCGAAGAAATGTTTTCCGAAAGAACCGAAGAGAACGTCATCATATCTCATATTATTATAGAGTTAGTAAATTTCCATCTATTCAGAACACGTGACAAATAATTTATTTTATAAAATATATTATATATTATGCAAAACGTAGTTGTCCAAAACTGAAACGCATCTCGTTGTGCATAATATAATGACATGAATAATAATTATATTATGACGACACGTTTTGAAATCAGAGCGATTATCATTGGTGTGAAAAAATTCAAAAATCTTTAAATATAATATATGGTGTAAAAAAAAATTATTAAATTTAAACGTTTTAAAAATCGGTGAAATAATATTAATAGCATAAAAAAATTCGTCTGCCACTCATTTCGAAAATATTATTTGAGGCTTTAATGTACACACGACTTCTGTGCCCACACCCAATTTTGCCCCCTCAATAAATTAGCAAAGGTCTGTGCATAAAATCATGCATGTGTGCATTTTGAATTTTAACCCGAATCAAAGGTGCCCATAATTGATATTGGCACCCTTCCGAACCATCGATTTTATCAACCAATTTATAATATGTTTTCAGGATAATTGAGTTAATTCTTCGGGAATCTATATAATATATTATTATAATACGACGAACACAAAATACCGTCAAAATGCTCCGATTAAAATGCATATTATAATATTGTTTATCATCTCAACTTATATAAAACACCGTAATATCTCAACAAAGGCCAGTCATATATTATTAGATAGGACTGTTGTTCAACAGCACTACTACTCAGCATGAACACTTAAACAGCCTTGTTAACGGCAGCTTATGTTGTTGAAATGAGAATGTGAATATAATATTTACTCTGATGTACTGATAAAGGCTTGGGTTTCTCGGGAACAAATAAAAATATCAGTGGTCTAGAGACATTTTCGATATCATAATAATATATTATAATATCTAATAATATTATAAATTAATAATCAAGACAAAGAGGGTAACTTTTATTTCAAACACATATAGGTACTAGATTTTTGATAGAAAGGTATAATTTATTGCGGGTTAGGTGTTTTATTATTTTATAACTCGTTAACATTTACCTAAATATTATTGCGATTTAAAAAATATCGTAGAAATACTTTTTAAAATATTGTTGAAATGTTTATTAAATATTCAAAATTCTCATAACTTTATGAGTTGTGAGTTCCAACACATATGAGTGTGAAATATCCCAAGTGCAATTTCCATTTTGAAATAGATTTTACTTCATAAAAAATAATTGAATTTACTACATGATTATTTATGAGACAAATGTGGTTTTAAATAATATTTTGTTTTTTATCAAATTGAAATATATTAAGTTTCATACAATTTTAAAACCATTATCATAACCAACGTTGTCTGTATTGCGCAAGTGGCCTGTCCCTATTTTATAATTTAAAAAAATTCACTGAAATAATAAAATTCTACCTATTGGAATTTATAAAATATGTATTACTGTTTTAAATTGTGAGCAAGATAAAAAAAATGGTTTTTTTTTATTGATCATAATTTATAAATAAAATTTGTCTTTAGTGACCGGGCCAGTGTATATCAATTTATTTATCATGTTTAAAAATCAAAATATCTTTGATATTAACGTATAGTAACATAGTGTTTAAGTAATTTGATGTTAAATGATATAAAATGCTTTGATTTAACAAACAAAATGTGAATTTAAATAATTTCGTGCTCAGGTTTATTATAATTTGCAGAACAAAAACCTCAAGAATTCATATATAATATCCGAGCTAAAAAAAATAAGCAATAAAATACAAACAAATTAATATTTTAATTTCATTACCTGTGTAAACAAGATTTTTCTGAATTTGATAATAAATAAATAATACAATATGTGTGTATTCATGTAAATGTGGACTTTTGGATTAAAAAAAATATATATATTGGTATGATACTATTTTTTATCTGAATAATATGATATTATGTAGAATATTATATTACATGATTTCTGTTGGTTTTGTGTTTGAATTAAGACAATATATTATGTAGAATCTAAACTTTATATAATCCGTAAATAATAATTGTTATCAAAAGTATAGGTAGGTATACAGAATAACTTACAGCTTTAAAATAATACGACGAGATGGATTCCACTAACTAAAAAAGTCTATATCGTTAGCATATTCTAGTTACGTAGGCACATAACTCTTATCACTCTGATATGCCATTCTAACAATACATTATTCCATCTGAAAATAACGATATTATAATATATGCACAACTCGTCACTTCGTAACAATAATATAATATTATATGGCGGTGCGGTAAAGTCCGTCAGCCTGGTACCCCGAATTTAAAATTTCGAAATCAAACCAAACTAGAAAATTAGTAACTCATTTGTAATAATTTGTAACCGCAAAATCAGAATTTGTAACCTAAGTCTTAACCCCCAAATTTGGGTTTTTCTTTTTCGGGTGCTGAGCTGACGTCACCCTGGCAACCGAATTTAAAATTTCGAAGTCAAACCAAACTAGAAAATTAGTTATTGATTTTACAGTGTTGTTTTTTTTTTTTTTTTATCAATACGTATTAGTGAAGTAAAAATGCTCCAATTTTCTTTTTTTGACTTTTGTAAGCTATTTATAGTTATAATCAATATTCGGGTATTTTTTTTTATTATTGCTGATACAAATTTTCAGTTGGTCAAAAAACTTGAAAATGTAGTAAAATGTTCTTCATAACTTGTTTTAATTTATTATACATTTATACGTAGTGTGTACACATAGTCTTACGGATGTATGAAGTGACTACAAAGTTATACTATATTATGTAAGAAGAACAATCGTCAACAGTTCAATTTAGAACCCCTTGTGAATTGGTTACTACCTAATTGTTTTGTATGGTTCGTCTTCGAAATTTTAAATTCGGAGTGCCAGACTGACGGACCCGGTGCAGCAATCGTCGCGAAAACCTGTCGGCCAATAAAACCCGCGGTCGAGATAAAATTATTTTCCAAAAGTGAAAACCCGCGACAAAAATAATTTCCCGGACGCACTACATCCGTATAATAATAGACGAGCAGAATTTTTATGTGTGGCGCGATGAACCACGTCGGACCGTCCTTACCGGTCGTCGTCGTCGCCGGAGACTTGCAGGCCGCGAGATGTGTATTATTGCCGATGGTCGACCGATGTCGCGCGCGTATTACTTTTAAATTGGGTTTCGCGAGGCTGCCGTATAATACCGGCGGGCCACAGTTGCGGATAAGTGATAACCCTAAGTCCCCGCCACAGAAAGGATTTGCGATATCGTGCGACGGACGCGGTTTACCTACCGGCTATTATATATATATATATATATATAAACGTATACGATAATGATATATACGAGCGATTGTCGCGGTCGACTCGGCGGCTCCGTGTCCGGATAACGAATAGCCGATCCGTCTTGTTTTGGCTTTAATTCCATACAGATCTCGCGTCGAAAACGATTCGGCGGACGCGAATCGACCGGCGTTTCCGCGGTTTCTGGCCGGACATATTATTCGGTAAACGATAACAATATAATAATTATTATTATTGGTCGATTCGATAAACTATCGAGAGGTGTTATCTGCAGCGATTGTCTTCGTGCTGCAGAGAGGCAATATAATAATAATAATAATATATGTCGACGTGCAGTACTGCTGCAGACTTATCGCAGCTATATACCGTCACAAGTCGATGTCGAAGAGCATACTCCTATTGCATTATTGGCCGGGCAATTATTATCGTTCAATCGGGTTATTCGTTTTGAGAATCTATTTCCCGCGAAAAAATGTTTTCAAATATTAAATTCAATAGATATAGGGCACACTACAGCTTCGCACTGTGTACGGTGGTTTCGACTAGTTTTTACATGAAACATAATATATTTTATAAATTATAATACATTTAAACGATGAGAACTACAAAGAGCAATTATTTAGAGTAGGTACAAATTAAATTTGAAAAAAAAAATAAATTTAAGAGGAAATAAAATATAATATGATCTAAGTATAATAATATGTAAGAAACATAATAATATGTAACAAGCGCATACTATTATGCTTAATATATTGCTTAAAACAAAATATAAATTATACAATTTTTTCATACATTTATATATTTTAATTTAAAATTAATTAATTAAATTAAAATATTGATGGCATTTTAACTTTGGCCAGAGTAGTTAATATGATAATTTTTCTCTGTTCCGGGCAACAGTGGAAATATGTCTTCTGCTGGCGAATAATTTAAATTCCTAATGTATATGTATTATTTATGTAACCATTTGTTGCCCGACACAAAGAAAAATAGTTATTTTCAATTATTATAATACATTTCTAATCAAATAATATGTATATATTAAAATACATTATGTATTAAAATGTATTAGACACTAACCGATTTTAAATATGAAATTTTTGATAGGTGTTAATTTACTTATGATTAATAATTGTTGATTATATTGTCTTTTTTTTCGCGGATTGGCGGGCGCGAAGTCTGCAGCGGTAATGCAGCAAAACTGCAACGCTTAGCAAAACTGCAGCAACTTGCAGCAGCCCGTAATGTGCACTGTAATTATATTGGTTGGTCAATAAAATATATAATTAATATAAGCTCGTACGATTGAATAGATGATAACTGCACCGCAACGTTTTAATTACGAAGAATATTGCTACCACAGCTGCAGAGTGAGCCATCATCACACGGAGAGTAATGTCTAAATTATTTCACTCTTCCACGGGGCGGCCGGTTTGTTGTTGTTTTTGTTAATAAGATCTTCAAGTCTAGAGTATCGTTCTGCTTCCAGTTCATCAAGTCGTTAGAGTCCAATTATAATATTTTGGCCAATTTGCAAAATACGTACTTTGCAGGAAAGTATAGGGCACTATATTAAGAAGCAATAAAGAAGATGGCTGTCAAAGTTTAATATATTTATAGAAATAATATATTATGTATAGTGATTAGTATGAACTATACCGAATTTTATATTATATATTTTAGATTCCGAGAGGAGCGAAGAATGACGTATTGATTTTAAAATGACGTGAGCGCTCGCGTTTGTGTGTGTGTGTTTTTTCTGTCCGTAAAAATTTTTTCTACCATAAAAAAATGCTCAGATTTTTTTTATCAGCATCTTTTCTTAATCTAATTGTTACTTTTGAATACTTTTTTTCTATTAGAATTTAAAGTTTAAATGTTTACAAAATTTATCAAAATCTCGAATATTCGCTACCTAATAATTATGTTGTGGTAAAAATGTATTAAGTGTTGAATTTTTTATAGTTTTTAATGTGGATTATTTCGTTGTAATTTAAAAATATTATTCGTGCTACTTTTAAAGTAAATTTATTATTATATTTTAAACATACAATGACATTTTCAAATGCATAATGTTTTCAAAAATGAATTCAACTTATCGTTAATATTAAAAATTAATTACTTTAACGGCAATAATATCATATGATTTACTTAGTAATATATTATGCTGATAGACAGTCTTCGATCAAAATCGTTTTTCGTATACAATGGTTTTATATCATTAAATTCAAATTTCTCAAATCCATTGCACCAACATCAGCTACTGTACAGCAAAACGGTACTCACTTGAAGAAATTTTATTTTTTGTTTTTCCCGACGCTTTTGGAAACTATTGGGAATTTTCAAAAATGACCTTTTCAAAGTACCAACTACATCAACTTTCCCACCAAAAAATATACAGATGAAGAAAATTGAAGCATTTTTTATAGTAGAATATATCTAACAGAAGGAAAAAAAACACATCGCATCGTTGTAAAACAATACATTCTTCGTTCGGCTCAGAAACTAATACAAATCCGCATCGAAATATATTATATTCAATATATTTATAACACTTTAGCAGCAATAACACCTCTGCCTAAGTATAGCTGGTATATCAATAATAATAATAGTACTTATTTTCTTCGAAAAAACAAACAAGTCTAAAATTCAACTGATGCAGGCCGAATAGAATAATAACAACGCCGCCGCCTCGTACTTGCTGGCTAGTAAGAAACGTCGTCGTCCGAGTGATGTTTGAATCTAACTGAAACGGTTTAGGACGATTCCCGAAAACTATTCACTTTCAACTTGACCGAGGCCGTCATGACGATAAGCGACATCTCCGAAGACGATCTCGGTCGTGACTTCATTGTTGTTTGCGACAGTGTCTTCGCTGCAGATGTCTGCTGATTTTTCTATATCGTCTGTCATTTTTGGTGCTGTTTAACTGCTTGCTTATAGATTTTGTGATTATATGATGAAATGCGTGTGACTGTGTTGTCTCGGGTGCGTCTAAATTGAAAGTGAGTCGTTTTCGGGATTCGTCCTAAACCGTTTCCATTAGATTCAGACATCATCCGGAGGATGACGTTTTCTACTAGCCAGCGAGTACGAGGTGGCAGCGGCGGCGTTGTTATTAATTTAATCAAATTACGAAATAATAGCGCAATAATACTATCCCGAAGGAACACCAGAAGATAACGATAGCTCGCCGGACGTTGCTCCACTCGAGGAGGGCGAACCCTCCGAGGAACAAGAAGGAACAGTCGCGGACGACGTAAACGAGCCAGCACCGGCCGCCCCGGAGGACGAGACGATATATGCAGCGACGATGACGACGAAATATAAGAAACCGCCATAGTTGAGCACGAGATGATGAAAGACGACGACGACGACGACGAGGTGGACAATATGGAAGTCATTATACTGGCGACGGGAGCGGATGTTAGGAACCTGTTCTCCAATCTGGTAGGTCGGCTGGACCCCGTTGTCATCCTGACAGCGCCCGTACCTCCACAAGGCCGAGCCGACGAGTCGCGGAGTTCGCGGCGTCGATGTGGAGAGGCGTCAGGAGAGCCGGACGAGCGCTGCTGTGCAGTTGTCCCCGCCGAGGTTAGCGTCCGGAGATCCTGACACTTAGCATGAACGTGCTGATCCCAGCCGTCGCATAAGTACGTGTCGTCTTCGCGGGCACAATAGCGCAGCATCCGTCGTCGGGCGTACGGCTTCGCGCCCTGGCCGCCTCTCGCCGTCGTCGTCGTAGTCGCTGTCGTCCTCCATATGTCAATCCCACAGCCGTCACGGACGGGCTCCGCAGCCTCGACCCCCGTGGTCGTCATCGCGCTCTCGAGCAAACCCGCCCGCACCAGCTGGACCGGCCGGAAAATTCTGTGGAGGTGACCAGTAGCCTATAAACCGTCCAACTCTATATTGTAAGGACCCGCACACCACCACATACCCCCCCCCAGCCCCACAGCCTATGCACCTCGTCAGACGCATTTTTTTTTGTTTTTTTTATTATTGTTACCTATTTATTATTTTGTTGTGTTTTTGCACAGTTTGTGCGATTATTTTCGATACATAATTTTTTCTATAATTACGATTTTTTATTCGTACACATTTTCATCATTTTTCGTGATTTTTTTTTGCACTGTTTTTTCATGATGTTCATAAAAATGTTCATATTCCTTGAATAAATATTGTTGTTGTTTGAAATTGTTTGCGTTAACGAGTATTATATTTTTATTTCTTATTTATGTCAACAGAACAATGCAGGTCACTACTAAGCAGCATGCTTCTGTTGGCCTCATAAAGTATTAACAATAAATAAATTAAGAATAACTTTTTCTTATTTCGTACGAGATGTCCAAAAAATATATTGAGGTTTTTGGCCGTGTAAAGTTATGTATACGTTTACCGGCTCTGCAGTGACCCAATTGAAAATTAACGGAGGTAAATATTTAAAAATAAGTATAATATTGCTAGTAATAATAATATTTTGCAAAAATTAAAAAAAATTTAATGTAATAATATGGAGTTGACAATAATACGGAGCGTATATCAATGGCTAATGACATAATATTATATTATAATGTATTTCGTACAGCATTTTGAATAATATGTTTATATGTTTTGCACAATCATTGCACGGGATTAATAAGGACATCAAATATTACTTTTTGAGCAATAATAATATTAATATTCCCATTAGCATGATTGTAGTCTTCTCCAAGACTGATGTGTACCACTTTTGCCTATTCGTTACGCCGTCATACCAAATATTATTTTTTTTTTTATAATAATATATTGAGTATTGTCTTATGCATTAATAAAATATTATTATTATGTTCCTACTCGACAATGTTTCATTCTCATATAAAACAATATGTAATTGAGTATCAAATAAAATGAAATAACTATGATATAATTCAATATGTTCCTCTGCACAAAAAATAATATGCAGGCTCCATCTTTAGACACTTTTATACTTCACACATGGAAAATGTAAAAGTTCTACGAAAACTAATTAAGTTGAATAATGTACTCGTAACATCTTATCATTTTAACAGTTAATAATATTCGTTTTAAAGAATAAACCAATCATAAAATATCGCTCCACAATATCAAACAAAATTCTAAAAAAAAAAAATTATTATTTTATTGATTAAATGTAAATTACGTCTAGAACGTTTGTTATAAAATAAGATTCATAGAAACTTAAATTCTAAAAGCATCACCGCTTTAATGTTTGCGTTATTAATTTACAGGACAGTTTTTTAAAAAGACTAAAAGTTAGATATTAGTTTTAGAATTATTTTCGTATTATACTAATTACTGTTACATCTCAAAAAATATGTCATCGGACAGCACCTATAATAAACTAACGGCATTCAAATGTATTTAGGTGATCGATAAAATTCACATAAAATATACATTTCATATGAATAAGTTATTTGTTTATTTACATTGAAATTTAACGCCCATTTCATATCTTTTTAATTATCTAAGACTATAATTATTATTTCCATACCCACAACAGTTTTAATAGAAACTTTACTTTAACGAATCGCATTGAAATGCTATTATATCAAATCTTGTTTGGAAAAGTATTTTGTGTTATGCAAAAACATATTCAAGTTCAATATTTGAAGAACGCCGCTATGATGTTTAAATAACCCAGGTCAGTGTGTATGTCATAGTACAAGCTCGACTCTATAGTACAATGGTATTTCGACTTCCATCGCTCTTTCAAAATACCATGCACTCATCCCAACAGTAAATACAATCATTAAAACCTTAAAAAACTCGAATATCGTTCTCGGGAGTCGGAACATCATCAAAAACTTGGTAGTACTTCTTTTGTAAATAAATGTTTAAAAAAAAAAAATAACGGTGAATCCTTAACCCGCATAATACTACACTAAACAAGCCTTAGATCTCCCACTCGCCTCACGCTCTACTCATCCCCGAAATGTTAATGGATTATCAACTATGCGCAGATATCCAAACTATTGGAGGATTCTTTGAATACGTCTAACAACAATTTCGTATGGTGGCAGCGAACGGATCGTCGTTCGTAAATAGTATCCCATTATAATATAATATTCACAACCATTCTGTTTCGACTACTCCGGATTTCCGTACATGTGTAGAGCAGCTTCAGAATTATTATTATTATTTTAACAATACGGCTTACTCGTATCGTGTAAGAGCATTTGAGCATTTCTTATCTACGCATTGTTTAGGTATAATAGGTAGGTAGGTATATTGACTAAAATATGAAAATCATTATATTGTAATATATAATATATTGAACGAGCAGTGTGAGAACGATGACATGCCGGGTTGAAAATATTTCCGATACGTCTTGTATATAGTTTTTTTCGCGACAAAACGTCCAAACACTTTTAATCATCATCATATCGAATTTAGAATTTAAAATTCGCAAAGATAATATGTAATACGTCATATTATTATTACTATCAAGTCACTCTTGTCGTATATTTTATACTAGATACTTTTTGACCGTTTTTAATGGGCATATTATACTTATGTCGTGTAATCCTTGAAAATAATCACAACTCACGGTTTATACACACCGCAGTATCTACGATTATAATAATTATAGTTAATACTTTTATAATTCAATCTCAAAATAATATATTCAATGTGTTACTCTATTATAGGTATTGTTGTATAAGATAATATTATTATTTATTATTTAGGTATATTGTGTATGGGGCATAAGCTTGAGCTATAATATCTATTTCCGAGGTTACAATACGATAAACCAACTTATCTATAAACCTAAATTAACTCTAACAATCCTCTTATTTTTAGTATATAAATTGTATTACTACAATATGAAATAACTGTAATATGCAATACCTATGCACAAACAGAATGATAACAACATTGGATCTAAATATAAATTTGATGTGATTTAAGTAATAATAATAATTAGTAAAATAAATATAAAACGTACCATCAACGTCATATAATAATCATACCATGTTACTTAAAAATGAAAATGTAACTTAAAAATCTAAAAAATAGTTGTCTTCGTGCGATAATAATTCTGTAGTTTTGAATAAAATGTTTGTCAGTGTTGTCGATAAAAGTCTGTAACGGATTAATTATTAAATTAGAGACTAGTTGTGCTGCTCTTTTTTAATACAAAAATCAAGAAGTTAAACAAATTATTTTGTACTATTAGGTACACAGCATATACATACAAATTACATATTATATTTTTTAATTTAAAATTATTGTGTAAAACAAAATAATACTTTAAACGAGCTACATGTCTTAAAGAAGAGTTCTCACAACAGTGAACTTAATACTTATACATCCATCAAACTACCCCTATCACTGCCTGCAGGAATTAAGTAGGTACTTAAATGTGATGGCATACCACCTATCTATTTAAATACATTTGTGTGCTTAAAAATATTTAATTATTATTTGTTTTCATTACTATTATTAATTCTTGAAAATCTTAAAAGCTTATTAAAATAAATACTAACTTTAATATGTGAGATGAGCGAGGGAGACGGGTAATCAAAATATTAAGGGCACCTTTTTGACGAATAAAAAGAATAGCAATCAGCTCATAATACTTTATAATATAATAATATAAAATATATTGTAAGCGACGGTGACTTATTCTGACACGCAAGTAATAATAAAGTGATCAATTAATGATTTATATAATATTGTATTATATTATAAGCAAAGCAGACTTGCCTCGTTTGCATTCAATTAGTAATACGTTTAAGTACTGACACTGAATACGCATTGTGGTCACGTGTTTACAAATGTGTTCATTGACAAATAATTGTAACGGTACCTATGTTATAATTCAGAAGGCAGTGCATGGTCCCAATATAAATCGTTGTAAAAAAAACATAATCATCCCGATTTTTAAACACGCATTCGATTAAAATTCTATTCCAATTAAAACCTGTGACTCGCACTTACTCGTCTGAACACCCACGGCTTGACAATGTTTATTTATAATGATCACGGAGCCATAGAGTATGGACAGCTGACCATATATTTTATATGTGTCTGTGCCGCGAAAATTACTTAAAAACAAATCATACTGACCTCCATATAACCTAACGGTTTCATAGCGGTATCGATCTGTTATCATTGACACCGCAGACCGATATCATTATAGAAATTTACCACTTCCCATAGACATGGTAAATTTAATTTAACTCAAAACTATGACTGAAGTTGTACACCATTATTATATATTCATTTTTTTAGGATTTTCTTGAAATCTATTCACTAGATTCTAGTGTACAATTTGATATTAATAACTAATAAGTACTGTAATAGTTAATTTTTTTTTAACTTTTGACCTTTTAAAAACGTATAAGAAACATCATTGTCCGATCTCACGCTACTACATTGTTCTGAAAATAATATAAGCAACATTGTTAATAAATCACTAACAAATAATAATGCCATATATATTATATTAAGTACCTAATCTTAATTCATTTTTCGTTATTAAGCATTTTAATTTTCATTAGTACTTTATTATTATAGTTATTTCTAAAACAAAAAAAATAATTTTAATACAATGTTTTAACAAAAATAAGTTTTTAAATTGAAAACCTACTAAGTTCCTCTTATCAGTTTAGGTTACACATATGATAGATTAATTTAATTAATTATGTAAATGTATGCAATTTAATTTCCAACATCAGTTAAAATATAAAACGTAGTTATTAATTTGCAATAAGTAATTCTTAAACTAATATTGGTTTAGATGGTCAACGAAATTATGTAACATACATAATACTGTGTTAGTCATAATACATAAATTATTAAGTGTAATAAACAACTACATTTCTTGATAAATCTAATTATTTTTAACCGAACAGCTGAGCTGAATACATAAAAAAAATGGTTAAAATGGTTATTTTGAGTAGGTACTCATTTCGCTGTACTCGAATTAATGGAAATGAGAAGTGGTCGCAATGTTATTTTTATTAATTTATTATTTATTATTTTAATCATAATTAAAAATGTTTGCATCAAATTAATAAATGTTCAATTGCAATATTTTAATTTTATTATAGAGGTTTTAAATGTTAAATTAAGTACTCACCTAGGTACTTAATATATAAAGAATGCAATATTCATATATTTATTTATATATACATTTGATAATTTAATTAAATGATTAATAAATATTATTGAGTAAAATAATTGTTCAAAGATAATAAGTGTTAATAACTAAACTTGGACTTTATAAAAAAACAAAACAAAAGTAGGTAACAACTCTTCTGTACAGTTGTAGGAGTCGAGTGTACCTTGTCTTAAAGTAGGTCACTGCAACGGGTGTGATAAATTTGAATTCAGTGATAAATCATGGAAACCGATAAGTGATTCTGTGTAAAGATAGACGGGCGGCCTTCTATCATATAAATAAATTGCTATTAATTATTTTTTTAATTTAGGTTACTGTTAATAATTTATAAGAAAATCGTTTAATGAGAAATCGTTATTATACACGCATACGCATAATATTCTATTTTGTCAAAATTAAATCTTTGGACGTTCATAAAAAATATTTCTTGGAATTAAGCTAAACTTTTTCTCTGAGACCTAGTTAAAACACAACTTATGAAGTACAATGTATTTACAACAAAATGTTAAAATTTTCTGTGCCTGTGAATAATATAAAACATTTTAGAGCTTTTAACTACAAAATAATTTGCACATTTTCACGATTTTGACAAATTTTGTCAAAATTCCAACTTTAAAAGCTTCTAAATGAATATTGTGATTTTATGTATTTTTGATATTTATTAATTGGTATATGAACAACATAATATGAGAAACCTTGTAATACATTTTCAACGTTTTTGACTTTGCATACAATTTTTATCGACATCTATAAAAAAAAAAAGCTAAATAAAATTGGTGTGGCTGTGCACAGATCACTGAATATGACTATGTCAGCGATTTTTCCGTAGCGACTCAATGTAGATGAACTTTGGAGGTTGCTATTTGGTGGTGATAGTACCGTGCATATTACGGTCGTCTGTCCCGAGCGTTTAACCACCCGTGCAGGCGTTATTGACGAATTAAAGTCTCCTGCAGAGATGAGGATGACGGAGGATATGACTAAGTTCCGGAAATTACGTATTGAAAACGGGACACATTTACAACAGCGATCTTCATGTATTATACCTATACACATTGAGAGTTTTACGCCGACGGTCAAATGTGTGCTGCAGATAGCCAAACAACGTTATATTAACGTGAATAAAGTAGTATAACCGTTATTACGGATGCCGGCGCTTATTCAGTGAAGGAGACTTAATGTAGACGAACTTTGGAGGTTGCTATAGGGTGGTGATAGTACCACGCGTATTATGGACGTCTGTCCCGAGAGTTTGACCACCCGTCTAGGCGGAGTGATTGAAGAACTTAAGCCTCCTGCAGAGATGAGGATTACGGAGGATATGACTGAGTTCCGGTAATAATGTATTGAAAACGGCGTGGAGGAACAGCTGCAGAAAAAGACGATCTTTGGAGGTTGCTGTTTGGCGATGATAGTACCGCGCAAATAACGGTCGTCTGCCCCGGAAGTTTGACCACTCGTGTAGGGAGTGATTGAAGAACTTAAGTCTCCTGCAGAGATGAGGATGACCGAGGATATGACTGAGTTCCGGTAATAATGTATTGAAAACGGCGAGGAGGAACAGCTGCAGATATCCTGAGCGGGAGATGTGTTGGATGTAGACTTAGCTCCATACGGGACGGTTATGAGTGACGGGTTGGAAGCAGAGATGGCGAACGAAGTGTTTTTGGCAGCAGCAGCAGAACAAACGCCAAGCGTTCGGCACTTGGGAGACTTCTCCTTAAGTTCTATAAAAGATTGTGCTGCTGGTTGTGCAAACAATGATGAGAATGTTACGGCAATGACAAGAGCGTCGAGCAGATTACGACAGGTGACATCTGCCCAAAAAATCTGTGTATATTCTGTGTAATTCCTGTGTGACTGATAACCTATTCAATATTTTAGGTTATCTGAACCACCGATCAAGGTAGTTTCGCTGATGTGTATGGTATCATAAACATGTCAAGATATGTATTAAGTGCGCGGTTCCATGCTTCTGTTGTTAAAAAAAAATAAAATATACCTATTTACAAAACACTTGCCAATAATTGACTGGTATATTATAAAATAAAAAAATTCAAAAGCAATGTTTCTATAGTAATGTATTTAATTAAAATGCAGATTTACAGTTTTGATGTGGTAGCAGTTTTTTTATCATTATATTTTGAAAAAAAGTTTAGGACGAAAACAAGATTTAGTGTACTCGTGCATATTATGTATATTGTATAATGTCGTTATTTTTGACGTGAAAACTTTAGCGTTAAAAATTGAACATTTTAACAACAAAATAATAAAATTGCCAATGTTTGCTATTTTGACAAATGCTGTCAACATTAAAACTTCAGACGCCAATAAAAAAGAATCGTGCCTATGTATTTTCAATATTTTTTATCGATACATAATTGTATAAAAAATAAACTAAACAGCTTTATAATATAAATAACTCGAAAAGAGTTCAATAATTTGAATAAATGTATTTTTAAAGGAAAAATATGGATAAGCATGCTTGGTTGGGTTATATACTGTATGTCCATTACATATCGTCATAACTAATCTCTACCTAAATGTTTTGATTAGCACTCTTCGATTAAAATATTTCACATTTATGTAAGGGATGAATATAATATATAGTCATATGATTTTTTTTTAAATTGTTTTCATTTAATGAGTATAGTTAGTTTGAAAAATTTTATAAAAATAATATTGGTGTTGAATTAAATTTGTTTAATGTATATTATTAATAAGGCTATTTTAACTGGTTTTTACGAATATCGTTTGGTGTTGGAGACAATAAAATCAAATTCAAACAATATAATATGATATAGTGAGTATTAATATTATATTTTTCTGGCCCTTCATAATGATTTAAAATCTATTTCTTGATTTATTAAAATAAATTATGTTCTTTTTTGCTAAGGTACAATATAAAATGTGTGAACCATGTACCAATAAAATATTGCAATGTGCTCAAGACACATATTATGTTTATCTGTTTCACCAATATAGTTTAGGATACATTTAATCGCATTAATTGAAATACTATAAAATTAATTATTAATGTAATAATATTTAATATATTGAACAGTTACAATAAATTTAAGGAGTTTAATCATAATATATTAAATATACGTTCAACCATTTTAACTGCTTTAATGATTATATTTTTGTCTCGATAAATTATCTAATTTAAAAACATTTTTTTGAAAAGAACTCGGTTAAACCACGCTTGGTTGCGTTTCATCAAACATTTTCGTCTGTGGTCGGAATTTTTTTCATGCCCCTGGAGACCTTATTGAGAGATAACTAATACTATCTAGGCGACATCTTTAGTAAAGCATGACACTTTTTTCAGCGCCCTTTCAATCCAAAACACGTGTAAAGAAAAATACAATAAAAAGAAACCATATATTATTAATAATAAAAGCAATACATCCTTGCTTGATGCTTCAATAATAATTTTAATAAAATAGTAAACTCATCTGTTCTACTAAAAATCAATCCTTAAAACGTAAACATTTGTACATTGTTTTCAGACATTTCGCACGCTTCATCTTAATCTGATTATTTTATTTTTTAAACATTTTAATTTAATTATTGCAAACATTTTTAACATCAAATGCATGTGCATTTATTTAAACATTTTTGTAGATACATTTTTCAAAATAATATATTAAGTCAACTAATTTATTCATTTTATTTAAATAGTAAAGCTCAAATAATTATTAAAATGATTAAGTTTCATTAAACTATAAAGCATAATATTAAAATATTTTAACATATTTTGGATAAAATTATATACAATTTTACCCATAACACCAATCATTCGTAAAAAGGTAAATAATAATAATAATTTTAAAAATTAAAATATTTATAAGTGAATATAAATACGAGAAACTTGTTCAGATTGGTCGGAATATTTTAAAATAAACTATTGCATGAATTAATTTGTTCGACACCCCCGTTGACTAACAATAATGCGAGTCAGTCCAATTATTATTTATGTTAACATTATACTAAAGTGACATTGGTTTTAGTAAAATAATCATAATATTATAGGTACAAGATACACGGTACCAATTATTAATAAAATTGTCAATGCTGAACAGTTCCAATGCAAAAATATTACCTATTTGATTATATTATTTTTTATTTAGTAACTAAAATATATAACTATAACAATTAATATTTAATATTATCTATTAACGTTTATAGCATAAGCCATATTATATATTGTATACACAGTACCAGTACGATGCATCAAAAGTAAAAAAGAAGATTTCGCAAATTTTAGAAGAGTGTGATTGGAAAAAAATACCATAACTTGTTAAGTAAGTAAATTGTAATTAATGGCCATGACCCCAAGGGTAATTTTTACGTTATGGGTAGAGCGATGAATGTATTGATGTTAATCGAAGTGTTTTATGTTTGGCGGGTATCTGACATGAACTTTTTGAGCAGTAAAAAATTATGAGGGTGGTTTCTGGTAACGATTTGTATCTATTTAGTAAGGATAAAATAATACAAAATTCTCAGTACTTCGCAAAATCGTCGGAATAACAAAAAATAAGGAAAAATGGTAATTTTTACAAAAATTCAGTTTTTGACACAGTCAGTTTTTTTGTTTAAATTAAAAAAATCATACCTAAAAAAACTTAATTTTTCAATAAATATTTTTAATAGCATTTTAAAAACATTATCTACATTTCAAAATATTTCGCCTTCTGAACAGTGGTGAATAGGCATTTTAAAAAAGACATTAATGTTAAGAAAGGTTAAAAAAATATTGAAAACCTTATACCGGATTTTATATAACTTAATCTTGCGTCAGATTAAAAATATCGAAAATATATTGTCATATTTTTATTTTATCAACTCGTTTTAGAATAATATAGTTGTTATATGTTGTATATATTTACTTTTTAGTGCCACGTCAAACAACTAATATTTATAAATTGTAAAATTGTAAAAAGCAATACATTTTTATTTGAAATCTAGATGTTTTATTCGTGTCATTAAAATATTATACTCGATGACGCTAATTCGTGTGGCGATATTATTAAAATATGTGTAATTTATTGTGAAAAGCGAACATATAGGTACCTAACACGTTTCAGAAACACATTGTGATCGTACGCGACGTGCTTTGCGAATAAATCGAAAATTAAAAACATAATATTATAATATAGTGTAATGGTAAAATTGTCTGTTTTAAAAATAAAAATAATAAATCGAAACGATTATTCAGGCTAACGGTACGAAGAACGTGCAACGTATTTGAAGAATTTGCAAAATAATATATTTCAACCTTTGGAGTTTGAAAAGAAACGCGCAGTGTATTATATGTCAGATACAAACTAACACAATTCAGTCAGACACTGACAGCTCCGCTCTGCGATGTATTCTTTTGGTTAGACTTCAAACAAGTGAATATCGAGTAAACGGATGTTCGTAAACTACTCGCAGACAGCGGCTTTTGACGCGCGCGAAGTATAGTCAATACAATAATTATATTATATTATTGTGGAGTAGGTAACAATAGTTGAATAGTATGACTGCGTGCGCGATATTCTATATTTATATAATATCATACATATAATATATTATTATAAAGTATAACCACCAAAAGCATGTCGATTGAAATCTTCAGAGAGATCAATAATGTAGACTGACTGCGGAAACTGTAGGTACATTTAAATTTTAAACTAAAACCATAAATATTGTCGTTCATACGTATTAAAATTCACTAATTTAAGAATTGATTTTTTTTTTTTTTAATGTGTTTATTATTATTTATTTGTTATTTATTATTATTTTTACAAACCAAACGGGTTTTTTCTTGCAGGTACTGCAATCATTGCCCGATTTCGGTGAACTTTTGATTGTTACTTTAATTTTTCAAGTTTGAAAAAGTTAAAATTTTTCAATTTTTTACCGTTAAAATACGATCCTTTTAATTTTTTTCGTACAGTTTATTAGTAAATAAACTCGTTATTCGTGGTTACTCGTGGTCTTAAAATTAAAACTTTTTGCTATGTGATCGAATAATACAATAATATATTAATACTTTATGTCTGAATTGATGTACATAAAAACAGAACATAAAGATGACGACGACGCCGTCTATCGTCTATAGGATAAATAATGTTTTAATTATCATAGTGGCTCTTCAAAACAATACGTTTTTTCTTGTCAATTATAATATTGACGTTTTAATTTCATTTTATGAGCCAGTATACGTCTAAGGTAACTATACCCACAGTTGGATAATAATGACAATATTATAGTTGTTATTATTATTATTATAACATTACATTAATATTGTAACTCGGCTTTGTACACGCGGTTTAGGCATTAAACGTGCATTACGGTAGTAAGTTTAAAATATACATTAGAACATCGGGGGGAGGGGGGGGGGGTCGGACACATTGTCTAGTTTGAATAATAACTCTTAATGTGACAGCAGCTGTGAGTACCTGCGGAGTGCAGGAGGCAATGCCCGTCAAGTTGTCTCTGGCACATTATTGTTTAGGGCATTATTAATAGTGACATTAAACACTTACCAGAAACGTTCTAGGAACTCACTAGGTCGCCCAGACCTTTTGCAAACCGACAGTATACATACAAACGCCATTGATGAGTCGACTGTGGAAAATATACCAAAAAATATCGCCAAACGTATTTCGTATGGAAACGTGAATTTGATATGAGATCAAACATTTCGGACTTTTAACGTTTTCGAGGCCTCGAAATTAAATGCGTTTATTATATTTCTATTCGTTTAATCAATTGTATAGAAAAAATATTCTCCGTAGTTTACAACACTGTTGTAGAGAAATAGCTTGTAAAAGTTTTATCACGTACAACACAATAGGTCTTATAAAGTTATAATATCATAATATAATAACGAAAAAAAAAAAAACGATAAAAATCACACCATAAGCCATAATAAGTACTCAATTTACTATCCGAGGTTCTAGACGTTGACGCCCAGCCACGAACGAGAACATTTATATTATGCTGAAGCTGTTACGAACGAAAATGCTCCTTTAGAAATCGTATCAAAATTGTTACCACAATTTATTTCGAATTTAAACTCTCTAATATGCCCATCCTATTCTTACGTAGGTACCTAAATTTGTTTACAAAAAAGCTATACTCCATATTAATACAATTAATACAATCTATTTTCTCATCATTACCTCAATTAATTAATATTTCAATTTCGTATAGTAAATCATCATCACATTTGGTATGTTATTTTAATTTTTAATCTCTGGTACATTTATTAATTGGCCTTTTATTATCCTATATTCATATTCATATTATTATTAAATTCGTATATTTTATTCGTATCTCTTTAGTACAACTGTACCGTCGCATAAACTGTAACAGCACGTAGGTATCTCAAAATTTGACAAAATGAGATTATTGAAGATATTGATAAGACAGGCGTTTCCGAATATTTTAATATTACTAGATATTATATTCAAATATATGCATGTAATAATAACCTCAACTGTCAAGCTATAGTAATTTATTTGTTGGAAGCTAAGAAAAAAATACACGGTTTATTCATTTTTTAGAATTTGTTTTTCTAAAAAAATATGCAGATTCTAGTAGAAATTTTAATAATGTTAAAATTATTCACTAACTTATTTTTATAACTACACATTTGTAATTTTAAAAACTAAAAGTAGCTTTTGTTATATAATATTAAAGTAATAATTATACTAAAATAATCGTACAATAAATAATATATTTGTCTGTTCAATTTGCCGAAAAGGTAACATCGTCGGAAACGTTGTTTCTATCAAATATTTTAATTTGCACCGATTATTCGTTTTGTTTGTTTTTTGATTTTTAAAAATTTCAAATCGAGAAAAATCAAAAAAATATTTTTGCAAAGCTCCGCAGCAAATACCCATCAAATGTTTTATGTTTCCGTAGAAAAATATTTCGGTGCCACTTGACGGACCACTCGTCTACGTATAGGTACACTGCCGACCCTATTACACCTCGATCCGCGTCATTTCGCATTAATTCCGTCGGGTTTCACAAAAACGAGGGTGATACGAAGAGCCGTGTGCAAATAATAAAACGGAGAGCAGTGGAAACAAACAGAAATCGAGAAGACAAAATCCTCGGGCAGACGTCTTTACGCGGAAACACTCGGCGAATTAATTATTAATAATTTTGCACCGTTTTCCGTCGACAATGAGTGCCGCTGCGCTTCCCGTGCCACGCTTTGTGCAGCCACTATAATTATAGTCGGGCGTAATTAAAACGCACGTTTCTTATATTATTATACACGTATATTATCCCGAGGGCACGAGACGATGTCGATGACTTAACGGACGACAGATGGATTGTACGAACGACGGTTGTAGGTCTCCGGCTGTAAAATAGTACAGACTGCAGTAATAACTTGAGCGAAATAATAACGGATACATTTTATAATTAGGTGCCAACTAGACTAATATTGTTATTTTTATTAACGTTTTTTTTTTTTTTTTTAGAAACAATATGTTTTTTACGATTTAAATCTATGTAAAACAATTAATGTTTTATTTAGAAAAAAAACGTCGATAGTCATCTGTTTTCAAAATAACGAGCGTCTTACGTGTTAAACGGATCACTCAGAATAATAGTAATATTACGATACAATTTAAATACAACTGTCCACTGTGCAATCGAAGAGTTGAAACAATCATGATAATAAAAAAAATGTATACATTTTATAGGTGTATTACAGTTGTCAGTACTGTATTACTCTACGTATAATTAGACTAAATTATGTAGAAACGATGAATTTGCGTAACGATGTGTGACGACTGTCTGAGATTCCGAAGCAGAATATGAAACACGAGTATACTAGGTACTTACAAACTATACCAAGTCACGCATAATCCTTCGACGGCGGTTTATAGTGAATCAGTGGCTCATCAAAACCTTAAGTGCCAACCCAACCTGTCTCGGTTAAATGTGTGTGTATTTTGAAGAACAAATGTTCAAAATTTAACATCACGAAAACTATATAACTGATAAATGCAGAAAATAAGATCCAAATAAATGGTAGGTATTTGTATAAAAATTGTTTAAGTTAGTAAATAACGAGGCCATGGTTTCTGGTAGCAAATTGAATCTATAGTTGGTACAATGAGAAATGACAGGAAAAATGCACAGCTCTATTGGAAATAATCTAGAAAAACTGGAATTTTTTAATAACCAGTTTTTGACAAAATCAATTTCTTTTTTTGCTGTGCCATAACTTATAAGTTATAACAAAAAAAAAACACATGTTTGAACAAAACAATATGTTATTTTACAATCCTGCACAATATGAAATAAATACTATTATAAACTTTTTTTTTTTTTTTATTGAATTAACTATCCGCGGCGACGGAGGCCATTGGACGTGCTACATTTAATATACTTATTATACATTACATAAATATCAGTAAGATACATACAAACATAGAGAGGTGTTTTAAGATATAACAAATAGTGAAAAAAAAAGAAAACAAAGAACATGGCTTTACTTATTAGGTATTATATAACATGTTTTATATTTTATTTATGAGTTGAGTTTTAACTAGGAACTGAATGAGTTTGGAGATGTTGTTGGGCTCTGGGTTGAGTATTTCTTCTAGGTGTTCTGCGAAGTGGAATTTTTTTTATAAACTTTTGATTTGAAAAAAGATTAATATTCTAACAAGTATTTTGAGCACTTTTGTACCTATACAGTATATAGGTACATAGTTACATATTATTATATAATTGTAGTTCATATCGGGTAGTCGTACAGGTCGAGACGTCGAGTATTATACATCGGTAACACTCACTATTTAGACAGAACCTCTTCGCACCGGACAAGCGCGAGACGTTTTCATGCACGATAATAATAATAATATAATATATACGATTATAATAATTTAGTCATCACAATATATGCTTAAAATATTAAATATCATTGGGTCCGTGTACCTGATGACCGTCACCGATATCGCATCGGTTTATCCGATCCGTTCGGGCAAATCGGCTGATAATAATAAATATAATATTATATTATAACATTGCCAGACAGCCGGCGAGTAGGTACACACCTCGGCGATAGACGGCCAAATCTTGACGATTTAAATCGTGTACAATTATAGGTGTCGGTCGAATATCGCGCGCATTATTAATCGAAACGAGTCGTTCGGTTCGTCACGTATTGCGCGGAGCAGGTATACACAGCACATCGCGACAATCGATGTAATATTACTACCTACAATATTCCGTCGCCTTTTTAATAATATCGTATAAACACGACACGACGGTATGACGCTCATTGTCTTACGGTATAAATTTTAATATAATATATTATATTATTATATTATAGTGCGCTCGCGGGAACTGCGTCTGTCGTCGTCGCCGCCGCGCGTTTCTCCGATATTCGCCGGGCACAGCTCGATATAATATTATGTTGTTCGCGGTGTAACGATTGTGCCAGTTTAGCGGAAACCTTCGCTCCTGTCACACGAATTATGACAGTATTTTACTAAATCATTATATTATAATAATGTACAGCACAATAGACCGTGTAATATTATACACAATATATCGTGCACCGCGATGATGAGTGTAAATCACAATGAGAGACGCGCTGCTTACATCGTATTATAATAATGTCGTGTACGGATAATATTTTCATAATACCATAATACGGCCTAAGCCCTATCGAGCTCCGTTCGCCGTAATTACCTCTGCTCTATTAGTATAAAAAAAAAACACGATGAAAGATATGGTGAGGAGGGGTTTTTCGAGGATGGAATCGGACGCCGCCGCCATTCGCGGTCTTCAATATTTTAATCGTCGCTAGTTGATATTTTGTGAAAATCGTCCCTGTTGGACAATATTTAAAAACGGCACCGGTTGCCCTAAGCGACGGTTTTCGGCATTTGAAAAATGTACGGTTACTCTCGACCGAATGTACCAGTCGCCCTCAATTGAATTCACCGTTTGTCTAGGCATATTATGATACAGAGTGATTCAAAATGTACCTATGTTACGGCCTATGTATCGAAATAGAGAAAAATGTATGATAAGAAAGGTTTTTTTATTTACAATCATCTAAAGTGATTTGTACATTTTATATTTTTTTACGATATTTTAGAGAGGGTTTTTGGCGGTCCACATTAGAAATGCATAAAAACTTTAAATATCTCTCGAGCAGGGAGTTTTGCGTTAATCATATATTATGATGTTCAAGCACTAAAATGTATTTAAAAAAATGTCTTCATATTAATATTATGTTTGCAAAAAAGTATAGGTTCCCATTTGAGTTTCTAAAGTTGACCCCCTAATATATATTGTGAAAAATTATAAAATGTACATATCATTTTAGCCGTTTGTATATCAAAAAACTTTCGTATACCACATTTTCTGTATTTTGAATATTTATGCGATAACATGACTGCAACATACATTTTGAATCACTCTGTACACACAGTTACGATACCAACCCCTAAAAAAAAGAAGAAGTAAATATGTATAAAATGAATAATTTGTATAAAAAATTGTATTGTATTTCTTAATAATTACTATCAAAATAATAAATGATAATAACACGCGTATTGTGATAAAGCATAATTAGTCGTTACCTATATATTGTGTATCGGCTAACGAAAATCATCACTTCTCAATAATAATGCATTGATTATGTATCGTACACGGATGCGTCTAAAATTATGCATTCTGGTAAAATTCTCTCTCCTCACCAGGTGATCTATTTAATACTGTTTTTTTTTAACAAATAACATTGTATGCCACTTATATTACTATCAATATTAAATATTTATCCTTTTATATTATATTATGCACTTTTTTTATTTCCATGTATTTACATATTATTTACCTCTCCTATTTTACGGATGGTATTGTGATCGTGTATGTCGTATATATTATATAGTATTTTAGGAAAATCGGTGCATTTTGTTCCATAGGTAGTTCGGGGAGAGTTGGTATAAAAATGGTACTTTAGAGGGCAACTGCAGGTACACGCCCATTAAACGACACCGCACGGTATTAAAATTAACAGAAACCAGAGACGTTGTCGTGAGAAAAAAATATTTTAATATAATATGAAGAAATGAAAAATATAATTAGTTCTGAGTAACAAACAAATCATTGTAAGACCAACATTTTCCTCGAAAAGGTATATTTTATTTGTCAAGTCTTATTAAGTAGTACTTTTCGGAGAACGCGCTTAAACTGATTAACAAAAATAAAAAAAACTCCTCTAAATGACCCACTATTTTTCGAACTATTTAAAATCGTTTTAAATGTAATATTATATAAATATATAATATAATATTTACTTATGAGTTGTAGGTATATTTAAAAAAATATATTTTATATTCTGAGTGGAATGATAAATGTATTGATTTTACAATGAAGCGCGTTGTAGTTACACCAGTTTTCGACAAATTCGATTTTTTTTTTTATTTCTCACTAAAAACAAATAATTTTAGATACTGGAAATTGTCACCAAATAATCATATTAACATTTTAGAAACATATTATGATTAAAATATTTATAAAACTTGAAAATGTATGACTAGAGTAAGTGTTTCTTACTGTCATTGAAAAAAAGTTTTAGCGTAAATCTACATTTTTTGTGAGCGTTTGAAATTTAAATATTATCATAGTATAATATAATATTGTATTTTATACCTAGGCACAGTGATATTTTCAAATGCTACGCTTATGGCGAAAATTTCAACTTACAACTTGGTATTTACTAATAATAAAATAAATTAACTTTGATAACAATATCCTATATCATAACTTAGTGCCTATAATAATGTAGGTTGACATACCGTCTTCGTTCAGAATCGTTTTTCGATCGATAAGCCAATGATTTAGCGTTGAGTTCGAATTTACAACATCAATTACAGTTACTATTACTAATGACGAGGTGCACTCAAATCCCGCAGCCGAGAAATTTCCTCGGTTTTTAATAATGTCTATATCCCCGAAGCGTACGTTGCTTGGTTCCATAAAACAATTTTATATAATATATTATATCAAATATAAATGAAAAAATATAGTAGGCCGACTTTTGGTCTTCAATTTGTACCAACGTTGAATACAAATCGTAGTACAGAATATAACTAAGGTAAGTTGTAGGTATAGTACATTTAAAGAATTAAAAAAAAAAGCTAATTAACTAAAATAAAAGAAAATATGGTCTATCCGGCGAGCAATTTTTCAAACTATGTTTAGCATTTGAAATATATCGTATTTACTAACAGGTTTAATACTTAGAAAAATGTAATAATATGATATCCCGGAAGCGTACGTCGCTTGATTCCATAAAATAATATTATGTAGGTACATATAGAATTTAAATTATGCAATAAATACAAATATATATAATATATGTTAACCAGCTCTTGGATTTTAATTTGTATGTTGAATACAAACCACAAGGGCATAAGTGAGTTTAGTCTCGCCGTATTTTTTAACTCATACTCAATTGTATTTACATTTTTATTATCTACGAATTTGTGATAAAAATAATAAAACACAACATTATAACGATAATATCATTTTGTAGCAACTAATTTAATGATTCTTAATATTATTTATTTAAAAAAACTTTTTTTTTGCGTTTACCGTGTTTAGGTAATACAAAATGTTAAGTCCCTCTTCCTTTCACAATTACATACACACACTGACACACTCGTTTTCAGTTCAATTTTTTATTTATAATTTATACCCTCGTTATTGCTTTAGGTGTTCCTATATAATTCCATAGGTTTTTGAAGTTAATGCTTAGTGATATACACAACATAATATTGTAATAAACTCAGACGAGAACAACCTTATTATACAAGCACAGTGTACTTAAAGGTTAATTTTTTTAATCATTTATTTTAAATTTATATTTACACAATTAATAATATTTATTATCTGTAATTTATCTGGATCAAATATTGTTATATTTTATCTTTTAGTAAGCTGGATTTGATTTGTTTGGTTTTATCTCAAATAAAATAAGGTTTCGTTAACTTCATCTAGATGATATTTTTCGTTATCTGATCCTACAACACTGATCATTTTTCGACTAGGTTTTCACCAATGATACCTAGCCCCAAACCGCGCAAAACAGTTGTAACCTCCGCGACCGGGCGCCCTTCGTCACCGCGCACGCTGCACTATTCTCTGTTATCGTTATTGTTAAGATAAAACCGTTAGGACAAAAACGACGATAAAAAAAAATATATAACTGACGACATGCCACGTCCTATAAAATATTTTATATGAAGGTGAAATATGTTTGGGTCCGTCTCGGGGGAAGAACGTTAGAAGAAAACGTACGGCATATAACGACAGTGCATCACACTTTTTCGGTCATGACGTCTATTAATAACCACGACGGCGTACTCTGGCGTGGAAACCGTCGTTTTTTACTCGCCAGAGATCGAGATAGAGAGAGAGAGAGAGTCAACGAATCGTGTCAAAATTATGACAAAGTCGTGTAGTCGATTTTCCGCGGGTGGGTTAGGTGCTCTAAACGAACGGTAACCAAATATATGCGTCCGGAAAAAAAAATTGTTGGTTCGGTCGACGATCGATCCGCAACACATCGCGGCATCGGTGGTCCATCTATCACGTCCGAAGAGAGTTATCGGAGTAGGAAAACACTTTGACGGGGTAGGTGTTTTCTTCTGGTGCGTATATTCGGTTTAAGGCCGATTAAAAATTAATAAATAAACGGCGCGCGCGCGCGTGGATAATATATAATATATACTCGTATTATATTGTATATTGACTCTGTTTTTCTTTTATTTCGTTTCCGTTTCGAAATAATTGAAAACAGATTATATTATTTCGTGTAACAAGTATATAATATAACAACTGGCTCTGAATAAAAACGACGAGACTATATACACCGTCGGGAGGCGCGGCGAGAGGGTGAAACACGCTCGCTCCCCCACGAAAAATGATAACATTTAGAGGTCCGTTTTACGATAATAATACAATAATATCACATGACTATATTCTTCGTATGATACCTATATCTTTGTCAGATACTCCAAACGAAACGTAAAATATTGTCATTTTGATAATGTCATTAAAATGTATGTAAGTATTTATTTTTTCCATATATATTTTTATCATAGTTCAATGCAACCCGATCAGATACTGTTTGTACATTTTCAAGTATTTTTTATTTAAATTATTTTCATTGTATATTTTAATGTTCATAAGACGCATATAAATTGCTGTCTAAGAATAAAAATAATAATACTTTAAATATATGTAATAAATGTGCGTGTGCTGCAAATATAAAAAAAAAACTTATTTTATACTTTTATTGTATATACTTTATTATGATGCTTCATTATTTGCTCGCTACAACCGTCTCGAATATTTTATTTTAAATACTTTTCATTATCATAAAACAAATTCCCTCTTCATGGCGGATATTCATCTTATCGGAGGAGAGAAATCTTTCCACTCGGTGGTGAAAATACTTTTTACAATATATATTTTGGTTGCCATGGAAACTTTTGCTCTGAATAATATTTAAAGCTAAAAAAAATTACTTTTTCTTATAAAATAGAGAGATGTGACAATCACAGGTACGGCAACATTAAAATGCGCCTATATGTAATAAAATAATATGATACATAAACTATATTAATTTAAACAAGTGCGTGTGTAGTATAATATGGTCGGCGTGTCGGTGAAACAATTCTATTATCAATCGCGGTGATTATATTTTTTATTAAGACACATACCTACCTAGGGTTGATATTATATAGTCATCACGGCAATGGAAAAAAATATGTGATACATAGTTCAGTTTTTGTTTTTTGTTTTACTTAAAAATTTTAGATCAAACGACTCGAGCACCCTTTCACCGTTTCAGATCGTTGTGACGTGGCAATATTATAAGTAATACGCTCGGACGGATTTTACTTTAATTTAAAATTATTATCTCCTCGTATCTGCACGTGTCCCGCATCGGGCCTATACCGCGGTATACGCGTACCACTCGTGGTGCCATATACCGCGTTTTATTGTTATAATATAGGGGAGGTGAAACGACGCTAAACGCATCACTCGATCGGTTTTCCCGCAATCGGCACACCGCACAAAATGTGTCCGATGAGCCTGCGGGCAACCGAGAACGGCACCGATCGATCAGTTCAAAACCGCGCGTACCTGCAGCAGCGTCGCGTATAAAGGCGCGAAACACCCCTCGAACAGCGCCGTAAATTAAAAGCACGAAAACCGTTCGAAACGAGTAATATTATCACGACAATATAATACACACCTATACGATATTGTAACTTAAATTCTCTGGCAATAAAAAAAATATAATATTATAATATAAACGCGCGGTCAAGCAGCCGTAGCGGCAGCACCAGCGGTAGCCGCTGCGAGCGTCGAGTTTTTATTTTTATCGTTCCGATTTTACGACGGTTTTTTTTTCTTTCTCTCTTAAATAACAATAACTCAGTATCGCACCTTTTTTTTTTTTTACGATCTGCAGCAGCACTACAGCTGAGTGAGCTCGGTCGTGTACTCGTGACGACGGCGGCGGCGGCGTTGTATATTATATACGGCTCGAGTCGACGGCAATATATCAATACATCGGACTCTCTCTCGTCGTCGTTCCGGTGGCGCCTATATGGCTATTTACTTAATATAATATATTTTATGTTGTACGTGACTGTGTATACATATTATAGTGCTATCAATACGTTTAACGATTTGGATTCCGTCGTCCCGGAGGTCGTATCTCATTCGGTCGTACCGCCGCCGCCGCTACTATAGTTTTTTTTTTCCGTTTTATATTCTAAAACCGATTTAATTCATCCTCTGGTAGGTAATCATTTCGGTAATATTTTAATAAATTATTATTCCTCTTCCCCGACATCATTAACCTTATTGATTCCCCCCTCCCACTCTCTCTTTTGTGCATTTCTCGACGCTCCCGCCAAGACCATTTCGCGCGAGCACCGCATTTATATATTCAAATATAAATTCTAATAATTACGTACAATATTATAATATTATAGTCTAAAAACCTATACCGCCACCGGTCATATTGTAGCGAAATAATGAAACGATTTTTGGAAGATAGAGTTCAAATTGATGAGCTCAATATAACAGTACATACAATGTTAATAATGACATCGACAATATTACTACACATTATTATAATAATGCACGAACACGGCAGCGTTCTGCAGCGTGTAACCCAAATTGTCAAATTAGCATTTAAATAAAAAAAAAAATTCGAGAGGTTGATTTATGTGGAGTGTCACACAAAAAGAGCCCTTCTATAAAAAGAATTTATTTTGAAAAAATATTGCCACCTATTTTGTTCAATTTGCCAGGTCTTATGTCACTGATGCGACATACTAGCGGATCGATGGAAACCGGAACCGCAATACATAGCCTAATGGGACTCGGTTTTTTTATTTTATATAGTTTTAACAAAATATAACACAGGCCATAAAAAAATCTAATTATGAACTTATAGAAACATTTTATAGTTATGATGTATAATATTATGTTTCAAAAATAAAATATAGGAAGTACTCAATGCCAGTGAATAAATTGTGACAGTGTAACATTATTTTTGTTACTACTGTGACGTATTGTAAGAGTAAAGCAGTCCAGAAATCAAATCGTATACGAATTCATTTCACAGCAGTCATTCGACTACTGTGAACCATTCAACCTGCTCGATACCACGACGGCCAAGATAGATACAATAAATTATATTTTTTGTGATGCACACTCATCACTCGCACCATTGCAGGTTGATTTAAATAAATAAATGAAAAAAACCTTTATATGTACCTACTATTAATATTACTATTGTAGTTTTTACTTGTCAACCGAAAATAAACGATGTACCAAAATAATACATTTCAATAAACGCATTTATTGTATTATATAGGTACTTACTAGGTATTGTTTCAACAAATGGACAAACCCGGTTAAATCGTCTATGGTAATAATATAAACGTATTTGTCTAATAGCACTGAAATTTACGACATCGAGTAGGTATAATATTGTACCCAAACACTGTCGCATTGGCATTGGGATTCAGAATAATTTCGTATTCGCTCAAAATAGTGACAAAATCTGGTAACCGATTTTATTTGGGAAATTATCGCCGTTGGAATAGAATCGCAGACGTTCAATTTGTTATATTATTATCTATGTCGTTACTTGTGACTGCTCGTTGTTTATCTATTCAATTATTTTGCGTACCTATATAATATATATAGTAGGTACATGTAGGTATATACGTTTCGTGCCAACCGCCGTTTTATATATACGCTCGTATTGTGCTCGTTAGCGTTATATTATATCATTCACAGCAGCAGTGTTATGTGATATTTCAGACAACAAAATAATGATTGCATAATATTGTTATAAGGGATTGTCGGGCGATGTCTCGGAATAATAATACGACCGAGCGAAATCTATTGTCGTCGTCATCTTCGTCGTCGTCGTCGTCGTCGTCGTCGTCGTCTTTCAATGACAGCGATAAGAAAAGTAAACTGTTTATTACTACACTCAATCGATAAACTTATTTTTCCGCGGAGGATACAGATCCACGTCTGCAGAAAGTGTTCGGCCTTATCTGGTGTCCGATCTTAGACCGCCTCGAGTCAAGGTCGCGAATGTCAGGTCGTGCGTGACGACGGCATGACAATGACCGTTAAAAACAATAACTATCCCCTAAGTTTTATAAAAAAACATTCGCCAATAGCACCGATTAAAAACGATTTTTCCTCTGTGGTGGCAATATTGAACTGGTAATTTTGTTTATTAGTTATACACTCGTACAACGATATACAAATTGGGTAGGCCACAGTCGGCTTTTAGTTTACATATTATGAACTGATGGTGACCTAGTTAGATGGTGTATTATTATTATTATTTTTTTTATGGTTAAGGCTTCGACAATTTAGGTCATTAACCTGTGGAACTGTAGGGTAGAATACTGTAAATTTGAACACGCGTGTGTATGTGTGGCAAGGTTTTAACTACTACAAAATCCGGATGGTCACCCATCCGGGAACTAGTAATTGCAGGCGGGGCTTACTCCCAGTCCGAAACCTATCATTAGTATTGTTTTCAATAAAATATAATATATAATTATGGGCATTTTCGTGGTATCGATAATCGATTGTCGGAATGTAGAGTGATTAACCGAAGAGTATAAATAGACTATGTCGAATGTTGTCATGTCGATAATATTATTGTGGTATATCAATTCTCAGTGCTTATAATAATTCTCCTTATTCTTTACTTAATAGTTAATTCTCCCTACTGGACTAATTGGATTTTCGACAATATCCGTTGAAAAAGATATAGGCAGCTGAAACTATTAATCACGATACATAACCGAGTTTGCAAGTGAAAATGCAAGAAAAAAATTCTTCTAAAATATATAATAAATAATATACATTATGTTATTACTTATTGCATACATTTATTTTATTTATTTAAACTGTAAGTATATTATTATATTAAATATTGATTGTTGTGTATCATTTTATTTAAACTGTTTTGCACGGGGCCCTGCAATTTGTAGCGCCGGTCCAGAATTATATCCTATCCAAAAAATCGTCGGTGGAAATCTCAGGTCCCTCAATACTATTACCATCATATACAATACATCAACGTCTCTGACTGCTTGCTGTGGCTTTGTTATATCTACATACCTAATTGCTATGGAAAAATACCTAAATATAATTATTAATACAAATGTGGCTTGGCGTGGCGCGTTGGTTGCTACTAGTTACGTTCCGTGACTGGGAGTAAGCAACGCCCGCAACTACTAGCTCCCGGATGGGTGACCATCCGGGTGTTGTAGTGGTTAACACACACGTGTATAAAACATACTGTATCCTCCCCTACAGTTCCACAGGCTAATGACCTAAGTTGTCGAAGCCTTTAACCCTAATAAAAAAATAAAAAAAATTAATACAAATATAATACGATAGACTGCATCATAAATTGTAGTTGACGACGTATGCGAAAAAAATTAATAACAGATTTTTAGTCGTAATATTAATTACGGTTAAACGAGCTGGAGACACATAAGTTGTCTCTAATTTTGTCTCAGTGGGGGGAAAGGAGGGTGGTGTACCATCAACGATGTTCCCGAAATTAACAGTGCCCGCGGTCACATATTATCAGTATTCTTTTTTTTTTTTGATAATTAGCTACAATGTACGAAAAACCAGACGTAAATCGAGTCAGCAGTTTTGAAGATTATTCCGGACAAAAACAATGCACTCTCTTTCAAATATAAATATAGATTATTGCTATTATTTTTTTTTTCATCGAGTTTTCAGCACTCATCTATATGACTATATGTATACATCGCACATAGTAAATGAAAATACTATGTGCACTCATGACGTATTCCTGATTTAACAACCAAGTGCATATGTATCGATATAGTAGAATATTATATTATTTATAGAAACGTAATACAACATGGCCAAACCCTCGTAATATTATTATTATTTACAACCTAGTGGAATATTAAATATGTATCGACTTACTGGGTAGACAAAAAAAAGTTTGTATACAATATATATTTAACAATAAATTATTGATTTTATTTTCAACGAGTAGCAGAGCTTAAGCGATTCCCCAACAGGTCTTGTTCTTATTTTACAGTCGGAATATTCAAAATGTCGAACACGTCGCATAGTTAATACGATTTATTAGTTCGAAAAAAATGATATCAAATACGTATTTTTTTTATGTTTTAGTATACATTATATTATATTATAATATTATACTAGCTAATGCTGCACGGCGGCGTTTCCCGGCGACAAATTAAACGCTCGCGCCAGCGAATTTACCCCTTCGTTAAAATATGCAAACCGCGCAGATTTTTTAACACAGTTGTGTTTGGGTTGTGTTTTGACCAAATATCAATTACACGTCTAAAATTATATCCAATTATAATAACTAATTTCTTGCCGAATATCTACTGACGAAAATGTTTGGGAAATCCGTCGAACCTAACTTTGGATTTGCATAAGGGGATGACCCGTTTTATCTTTCATGTCTTTGATTTTATATAGTGGTTAATATATTTACTAATTAAAGCTGATCCTGCAGTCCTAAGATTGTATCCTGCTGCAATTATGATAACCGTTTTATTTTCTTTAACCAATATTGGTGACCCTACGCACAATCAAAAAAAATATTCGTTTTTCATGAACCCTCAAATCCCCGTGTGAGCCCCTCTTTAAAATGCAAAATTTAATAAATTGTATTCGTGGTGCACGTCGGGTCGTATATGGGGTTATCTATATGTACCAAATCTTAGAACCGCGAGTGCGATAAACTTGGATGCGGATTGCTTATACACATTACACACACGCACATACCTACACGAACAAAGCCCTTTATTAATATAGATAGATATTATTATTATTATTTCAATTGAGATAAAATGCAAAATGTAGGTAGGTAGATAGAATAATGAACGACATTATTATTGTTTTTTTTTTTTTGTAAAATACTAGTAAATAGTAATTTCTTGGTCAATATTTGTCCAACCGTTGACGATTGATAACCATTGATGGACCCCCCCCCCCCCAGACACTGATATATACATATATAATTAAATAATGCATACACCGAGTCTGACCCTGCAGTAGGTATACCGTATAACATAATAATATATGTATATATTTCAAATATAAGTAGGTTGATTATCAAGAATCTACTGAAATAATAATAATAATATAATAAAATATTTTACAATCGTATTTTAATAGTTTTGATAAAATCGTCCGTCGTAAACTCGTAACGTTAATTCCCGATATTCTTTTGTATTTCTTTTATCTGCGTATTTTTCCACTATAGAGGACAATATTATGAATATATTTGAATTTTAGAATATAATTTTTACATTTTTTAATATTATATAATTTTTTTTTTGAATATAGTATAAGTATATATACATAAACACAATTTAATATGACACATTTGTTTTTATAAAAATAAAAATAATACATTTGAAATACATATTATTTTTAGGACCTCCCCCCCCCGAAAACTTTTGAAAATCCGCCATTGCGGCAACATACATTTTATAAGGCATACTACAGGCATTATAAATAAGTAATTTATGAAATCTCATAAATAATAATTAAATAATAATCTTAAATACTAATTATCGACGAACGACGACGATCACACACAGAATATTAACTTAAATATGTTTTACGCTAGTTCCTCGTAATTCCCATGTTTATGATTCATAGATTTCCCTTGTAGAGAAAAAATATCAAGCAGAGTGCTACGTTTATTCAAGTAGAGAGTAGAAACTTTGATACATTTTTAATTATTAATTTTAATTTGTCATTCTTGGTAAAATAAAGTTATTCCGGAATAAATTCACGGGGAAAGTAAAATTATTGCGCAACCTTTTATTATTATGTTTTATATATATCGTAGGTATACGATTTGCATACTAAATGCCAGTAATATTTAACCAAACGGCCAAACTCATATATTTTTTAACCAATATCGTAACAAAAAATCGCTATTCGTACTTTAAATTAAAAATATTTTAGTATACCAAAGACCGAACATTCAAAAGATTTTTGCATGAAATAAAAATGTGACGTCTAATATTTGAAGTGGTCGAAGAGTAAAAATAATACATCGAATATCTTATCTCTCGACATTATTAAAAATCCACCTATAATATTATATATTATATCAATTTATATATTATGTGATTTTGTTTTTGCCGATGTCATATACAAAATTAAATATAATTTAAACAACATACCTAATGCATATTATATTATGCTATATTATAATGTATAACCATCCATAGGAAAGTATTTACTCCAAACAATTTTTATTATATCACACCGTTCAGATAAGTTGAACATGATGTTAGTTGCTAGGTTATCTATTAAATATTTAAGATCTTCGAGTAAAAGCAGTTCATGCAACCAAATCAATAAATACAATGGTAAAAAAAAAAAAATAATAAATATTAAATGATTTAATGTAAAAAATACTTTAAGAAATGAATCCGGTAATCGAACCTCATAAAATAAACACAGGCATCCGTTGGAGAAGTCACGTAAACGTCAATAATTGTACTATTAATAGATGAGTATTTTTTTTTCTATTAGTAAAACGTTAGGTTTGGTTATTTTTTGCTGATAAAAAATCGCACACCTATGTTATAATATAATATAACAAAAATAATTATAATATTTCATATCAAATTACAAGCCGTTATTAACTTATATTTTAACACCGACGTAATGCAGAACGGTGTGAATAGGTTTGAGGTAAAAATATTTTAATATATTTTGAACATTTCATAGAATATAGTATACAATGATATACATAATGGCAACAAGTTTCCAGTCCCTAAACGAGTAATATTTTTTAATTACCTACATACGACGAATTAATAATCATTATTTTTTGTTTCGGACTTTAGGTATTCAATATTTTGTAAAAATTTGAACTTGAAATGTTTATAAGACAAAAATAATATATGTGTATTTTGGATATTTTAAGGTTACGGTAATGACCAGTTATTGCGGGTAATGTTGAGTTTTCAGATCTTAGCTAGGTATTAAAACTAAAAATATTATACGTTTTTAACTACAAAAAAATATGAAAATTTTCATAGTTTCGACGAATTCTGCAAATATTTTTATTTTAAAAGGCTCAAAAAAACTTATTATTACAAATAAATTAACGACTATATTATTTTAAATACAAGTAGTCAAAGCATGTAATTAATATAGCTCTATAAGAGACAATTACTAAACATAAATATCTTTTACAATAAATAAACATAAAAAAAATGATACGGACTCCGTACCTACATATTATCATTATTTAAACATAGTATGACGGTTTAAACGATGACTACTTATATTTGTAATAATATATAATATATTGACAAAACTTTTGATAGTTTACACATATATTATATTATATTATTATAAGCTTATGATAATCGTCTATTTATAATTGAATAATATACTCGTATAAAATATACGAGCAGAGAACCTATAGAAGCTTTCAGGAGACGGTCCCAGTTCTAGATTGGATAACACCTATAATAATATTATTGTCGACTGAAGTCCTCGGCTGCACCTCGCGGTAACATCGCCGTGCACCAAGTCATTTCCTTTTTGGATTCCTACAGAGGTAGGTACTAAACAATGAGTTTGTTTTTGAGTTTAATTACACATTGTTTTCATCGAAGTGTTATAAATATAATATACCGCTAAATGTAGAACAGTTTGGTCTCAGTGAAACATTCCACCCTCTGTCCAACAGCGAAGCCATTGACAACACTGTAGTAGGAAAAAATAGTAAAATATAAATTATTAATTGGATCATGACTTTTTCATGTTCGACGTCATTATTTTGAATAAATTTGTAAAAGTAAAAACGTACAGATGTAAATCAATAATATTGTTTTGTATGCACAACTTACCGGACAAATAACAATATAGTACGATACGTTGATTTTGTTTCCACACAATAAACTGACTTTGCCGGGTCAACAAGGACAGTCACAATATAAAAACTTTTGCGTGTAATTCTTTTTTTTTTTTGTATTATTTTATTTATTCTTTGCCAAACATTCGTCAATATTACTTTATTCAGTTTTTTTTTTTTTTTTTTTATTAATAAAACGCATAAAGGTATTTTTATGTTATTTGTATTAAGGCGTTCATTGTATGTTATTAAAATAAATAATAAATAATATATACCTAATTAGTTGTTAAAAACATTATAATATTAGGTTTTGTGAGGCATTTAAAAACATTTTACGCGTTTACGTTTAGTATATGATTTAATAGTTGTAGAGACGTGCGATTTTTGATTTAAGATTATATGGTTCCTATAGAATTTTTTACAGTGTCAAACTGTTTAATACGATCATTATTCCGAAGAAAAAATATAAAAATATTACCTAGGTAATTATTAGTCACACTACGGTCTTGTTATTCTTCTAATTTTTATTTTTTGACTACCTACATAATGTTTTGAAATGAATGGCTTATCATGACGAAGATGTAGATTTATCTGTACAACTAATGTACAAGGTCTGCAAAAGCCAATTATTATTTTCACTTCATTGAATAATAAATAAATATTATTGTTCACATGAGCTGAATATCTTACAAAAACAAATAAAGTATAAAACCCTCGGTTTTAATTTAATGTTTTTTTTTTTGTGGACTAACAAAAAATAAAAAGTAATACGAGGATTTCACAAAAAAAAAAAAAAAACAAATAATATACGAACAAACGACAAGTAAATCAAACGTAAGCCATTATTATGTATAAATAACTATATAGGTATATATATATATATTATATATATGCCACCACCTGTGTGTGTGATCGATACGGCCAGTATTTCACCGTTGATATCACAACATGCATAATATCCCTTTTTGAATTTATTCGAGTTTCGTACGTATACGAGAGGAGGTATTGTATTCGGTAACATTGTATTGACATCTAATTATTATACAATGCAATGTCCTTGCGTATTTGTTTATGTATATATATACACGACATTCAGCGCTTTGTGTGCTACCCCTATATTTATATTTTGGTCCAAAAGGTCCGACATAAAATCGAGGGTAGGTGAGCACACGCAAAACCCATAAAATAAAAAAGGCCCTGAAAACGAAATATACTAACGCGGTGAACGGTTCACGAGCCGAGAAGAATTTCGTATAATGTTTTTGATAAAATATTGAAATAAATACCATATTGTACCAATGAAAGAGCTTTGTTGTGTTATACACGTACGCATAGTTTTTGAAAATAACCGTTTGCTCGTATGGAATAACTTATGAAAAAGATTTTAATATCATCGGTAGGTATTTGTAGGAAAAAAAAAAAAAAATTGTCAACAAATTGAATGCCAATACGACTAACAATCGCGAATACCGACTATATAAGTTATTAAAAAAAAAATCTATATTCCCGGGTCATCATATTTTCTTAGTTATTTTCCAATATTGTTTCAACGAGACCTTTGTACTCAATATTTGTCTCTAGTAGTTTTACCGATATTTTTCATTTTTCAGTTATAATAAAATATATAAACGTACCTAAATTAATTAAATGTATGATTGAAATAAGTTTGTATCAATACTGGACGCACTATCATTAATCTACAATCTACATAATAATAGCTAAGTTTTCCAAAGGTGGTATGTACCCTATATTATATGTACGGACTTCAAAATTTCCAAAAATGACAATTTGGATAAACGCATCATAGTCTGATGATGCGACACTGGTGAGCATTTTTAGCGAATCATCCTTTGCACAACGGCGAGTAAATGACACGTCCATATCATATAAGAATATGCCATAAAGTGTATACACGAAAATGTCGCAAAGGACGCTGTTTAATACGGCACATGACATCAAGTGGTCCATACTGTAATATAATAATCAGTAGTTAAATAACACATAATATGTGAACAGCTTATGAAATACCAGTACGGACCGTTGTTTATCTATTATCGAGGGTTTAATCTTAAAAATCACGCGATCGACAATTTCCAAAAATGAAAATTTTGGATAAACTCATCATAGTTCGATGATGCGATACTGGTGAGCATTTTTAGCAAATCACTCTTTGCACGACGATGAGTGACGGACACGTCCATATCGTAATAATATACCATAAAGTGTATACTCGAAAATGTCACAGAGGTCGCCTTTTAGTACTGAGCGTGACATCACGTGGACTATAATAAAAATAATCATCGGTTAAGTAACACATAATAATAATAATAATAATAATAATATGTGAAAAGCTATTACTACGAAATATGCGGACCGTCCATTATGTTATAAAATTATTGTCTGTGGCTTGGCTTGGCGCGTTGGTATTGCTACCATTCATGTCCTGCGATTGAGAGTAAGCAACGCCCGCTACTACTAGTTCCCGGATGGGTGACCGTCCGGGTTTTGTATAGCGTAGTGAAAACCTCGCCGCACAAACACACACACACGTGTTGAAAAACCTACAGTGCCCTCCCCCTCAGTTCCAGGGGCTAATATGACCTTTGTCGTCGAAGCCTTAACCCTAAAACAGCGGCGATGCCGCACAATAATATTTCAATATGTGCTACACAGATGGGTACTAAAATAATAATCGTTGATTGAATACGACGACGATGATGTGCAGCAGGCGGTGCCACGCAGCGAACGAGCCGCTACTTTACGGATAAGCAAAACGCTTTTCCACCGTTCCACCGTCGTCTTTGGGGGGTGTTCACGGCTCGTGAACAGGTACAACAATAACGCCGCGGCTAAACCGCACGATAATGGGTCCTCGAGTGAACATTTTTTTAAATTGCTTTCACCTCAAAGATTATGCGATGTTTTTTTTTTCATTTATATTTTCTTTTTGTCGACATTCTTTCGGGACGCAATAAAAAAGATTCCCAAATGTTTCATAACTCTGGCCCGAATTGAAAACAACGCAAAGAGCTACTTAAAATTTAATATATAATATCTACCTGTACCTACGTCTTATCTAGATTTATTTCAACCAAAGTATATGTGAAAAATCAAAAAAGCTAAGCAGTTGTGACCTATGATGTGTCTTGAGTTTTCACTGAAATATAAATAATTTGTTCGGTAAACTCGACATTGTAGGTACATAGTTTTATACTTGAAACTCTGCGCATACTACTTAATAGCTAGAAGGTCCTAAATTGATAAGACCGTGTGACTTGCGTCCAAGCCGTTAGGATACAGCTCACCCGTGGTATTTATTGACAGATTATTTTGTGTACACGACGATAATTCGTTTCGAAGTTACCACATCTATATAATTTTATATGAGAATAAAAACATAGGTATAGTATAGAATATAGAATATAAATAAATATATATTTAATTATTGTCCTAGTTAATAATTTAAAACATTTTGAACATTTTTGAACATTGTTATAAAGTATTAATATTGGGTAAAAATGTATGACAGACATTAGTTATGATTGTGAATAACATAATAATATACTTACTATTAATTTATTTGTTGTTGAATTTGTTAATTTGAGCTTCAATAAATTAAAATGCATTACATTTTACAAGGAAAAAAACATTATTGTAAAATCAATACATTCCTAGCTCCGCTCAGAATCTAAAAGGATTCACTTAAAAAAAATGCGGGTAAGTAAGTGGATGTCGCTCTGCTGTACAGTAGGTTACAAGTGGGTCACTGTATAATGGATGGAATTAAATTTGAATTCAATGATAGAATATCATTGTATAAGAAAAACGATTCTGAGTGGAGACGGTATGTCAGCCTTGGTTTAAGACATATTACATACTTATCTATGGTATTAAAAAAATAGTTGACTTATAATAAATTCCAAATTAATCATTTCACAATATCCATTAGGTACTTATAAGTTATAACGCGTTATACATCAACAACGAACCGTGATACTATCATAGACAATAACCACTCTTTTAATTATTCGGACAAAAGCTTATCACTCGACGATAGAAAGTGATAACACAGAATATGCTGGGGTAATCGTAATATTAAACTGTAGATTGTATGGATAGGCCATATTTTGATTTTTTTGATTCTTCAGTTTCATATTATACCGACGAATAATATTTTTAAATTACAACAAAATAACCAAAATCGTTATTATTGATTTTAGTATGTAATTTCGTCCAAATTTGAATTTGAAATATCTGTAAAAAATAACTGTGTATATGTATTTTGTAGATTTTTTGGTTACAGTATGAACTATTTATGAGAATCTTTGTTTTAAATTTGCAATCCTTAGTTATAAAACTGAACATTTTATAATTTTTTAATTACAGTGATTAATAATTTTCGAGATTTTGATAAATTTTGTCAAAATTCGAATTTTAAATGCATATAAAAAAAAAATGTGCCTATGTATTTTAAATATTTTACAATTGCTATTGCAAAAATATATCAGGAGCCTTGTATTAAATTTTCAAGTTTTTTTAACCAACAAATAAAATTTTATTGATATTTATAGAAAAAAAAAATTGAAAACTGACAATGTCCGTATACAGTTCAAAAAGAGTCAAATTATTTTCAAAATTTTACCGTGTATAGAAAATGCAAATATAAACAACCTGTGAAAATTTCATGTATCTACGGCCATTTGTTTTAGAGTTACACCAAAAACCAAAATCGATTTTGTTAAAAATCGATTTTGCGTAAAAATTCCCGTTTTTCCTTAATTTTTCTTTTGTTTTTCACGTCGCTTTTGAAAACTACTGGGAAATTTTTACTTTTGACCCCCCAAAGTACCAACTAGATTCACTTTTCAATCAGAAAAGTTGCTATTGAAGAAAATCGAAGCAGTTTTACTGCCTTAAAAGGTGATGACAGACACAAAAAAAAAATAAAAAAAATAAAAAAATAATAAAAAAACACACATCATTGTAAAATCAATACATTCATCGTTCCACTCAGAATCTAAAAAAATTATTATTTTAATAAAAATGAAACGATGAATATAATTAGTAGCGCACTAATAATTATAAATAACTTACAAACATATCATTGTAAAAATCAATATATTCCACAAAAAGGTATATATTTATGTCTCAAGTCTCGTAAATATATAGCCCATTTCAGAGAAATAAAAAACTAATCAAGAAAAATAAAAAGCTCAAATATAGATTGTACCAATAACTTTTCGAACTAATTATTTATGTATTTTTTTTTTAGGTATTTGCAATATAATATTTATATTTACCTATAGGGACTTTGAAAAATATATTTATAAAAATAACATCCTTACATTTAATAATATCTCCCTGAATCGTACGTTTCTGAGTTCCATAAAAATAATATATTCAGATCAGCTTTTGGTCTTTAATTTGTGTGTTGAATGCAAATCGCAGGGGCGTAAGAGAGCTTTTTCTCACAGTTTGTTTTTATTTAATAAAAGAGTTTACTTTAGCTTAACAAACGATTTTTATTTAAATTTATATTATCAACAAATTTGTGATTGAAATAATAATATAGTATTAAAATGAAATATTTTGGTAGTCAAATAATCAATTCTTATGTTTATGAATATTTATAATTTCTTTGCACTAAATTTGTATTTTAAATGATAATTTATAAACCCATAGCAATGTATTATAATGAGTAGGTACCAAAATGTATATTTTGTACGCGTAATATTATCTGTAAAATTTAAGAATATAGGTAATTTACACAGTTTTTTAATATAACCTGCAAAGAATTTAACACAGTTATTAGTTATTTTGATAAAATATATTGGTCTAAAATAATATCCAATCTTTATAATTATTTTATTTTCCATAATAAATGCCAACAATATAAAAACAAAAAAAAAAACGATAGTTTTTTTCGAGTCAACTATTCGATATTTATGTGTTGAAAAGTAATAATAGTAACAAAAAATATTCTATGTCACTCTGCGTATCTTGCTGATGCTGAATCCATTGACCTAAATTGTATGAAAATCGAACTGTGGATTTGCATAAGGGTCATCCGTTGTAGACCTTGGATTTTATTCAGGCAATATAGATAGATATGTATATTTATTAATTAAGGCAGTATTACCCTCTCCCGGATTAAAATGAATCTATCTTTCTATCGTGTTCCGTTTTGTGTTTCAGTTGAAATATATAATACAAAAATAATTACAATGAATAATTGTACGAATTTCCACTTATTTATTCAGGACATATTTTTCAAGTCAACACAAGAAACTGGAGACAGCGAGTCAATGAATGCTTAAAGCCGACATAAATCCAATAGGTATCGTTAATATTGGTCTTTTGGTATTTTGTCTTTTACTGTTTAAATCGAAAATATTTCCAGAATTAAGAAAGCAAATCACATTCGATTTCCTCGTGCCAGAACTTAATTAATGTGCGAGCTCCTTTGTTTGAAATAGAAAATTAAAAAAAACTGGCTTGAAATGCTTGGGTGTGTACATTTTTGGGTGCCATAGGGTTGCCTATACGTACCAAATTTTAGAGCCACGAGTACATACACACATTGTCTTTTAAGTTTTATTTATACAGAATAATATAGATTATAATATCGCCTTATTGTGAATTTGTATTAGGCGTGCAGGTAACGATACTGGTAGTATTGCACACCGTCAAAATATTTAAATTTAGCCTTTAATCTTTATTAATAATAAATTCTGATCAAAGAATCAGATAAAATATTATTATTTCTGTTTTTCCAGCAACTTCATTGTTATTATTTTTGAATATAATGAATATAATACACACTTATATATTTTATCTGTGTGCGAGTGGTATGCGTTTAAATTACACAGAGACATATCATAATATACTATTGTTACAAATGTAGGTGTACTGCATGTAACAGTTGTAACACTATACTACGTTTCATACAAACACTCGCAGTGTACATGCTGCTCTTCAGAATTTGCTCGAAAATCCCGTCCACTGCAGTTTGAGCTATACTCACGTCATCACACACACACACACACACACACACGTCAGTGTTTTAGGTATAAGTGGCGAATGACGCACATAATATTATATAGTATTTCGGAGGGGGGTTGGGTGGGTGGGTTGGTATAGAGCGTAATATAGAAATATTGTATCGAAAAAATAACAAATTGGCAATATTAGTATATAGAACAGATACAATGATGTCTGTCTGGCGGGGTTGCACATAATATGGCATTATCGTGGGAGTATAATAATATATGTACTTATCGTGTGGGTGGATGGTGAGGTGTAGAGGTGTGCTCCTGTGTGCTCAACGGCCCCCGCGGTGGTAATGTATGGCGTTATGTAAAGTTTGCGCGGTACCTATACGGGGGGAAAAAATGTATATTTTAGAGTTCTGTACCACGTAGGTATAGGTATATAATATGTATATTATAGTCCGCGGGTGGGTCATTTTTTCGAAAACCTTATACAAGTATTATAGGCGGGTACCTACGCGAGTATTATCCACGCGCGAGGGTCGTACCGCGGCGTATATAAATAAATGGGACTCAGGTAAACATCATAATATTATCGAGACGGTTATGCTGTGTGTACGTGTGCGAATATATAAACTGCTGCACGCTCCGCGAGTATACCTAGGTATATATTATACCACACCCGCGGTCGCAGCCCACAACGCGTCTGTATATGGGTAGTCAAACAGTGACCCGCGGGGATCGAGTTTCGAGGGATCACCGGGCGCGGTATACAACGCATCCGTTTTATCGCATATACAATGTTATTGTTCGTATATTATATACATATTGTGTGAAGGTAGATAGGTTCCTACGTATATTATGCGCGATGTTGCTTTAATTTACGAAGGAAAAACCGAGTGTGCCCGCCCGACGGATGACAGCGGATGCGTATATTTATATTACAATTTAATACTTATATTATATTATATTTTATACACATCAACGTGTGACACAATAATATTGTGTAACACGCGTAATATCATAAATGTAAGTATAATATACGACACTATATATATATACGTCCCGAGTGGGACGCGTGCGAAGATAAATATATATTTCAACGTGTCAACTGTCTGAGCATATAATATAATAATATTATAATATCGTACAATATTATTATCGTATATAAACCATTTTCTCATATTATTATGATATATTTCTTGATTTCATAACAACCGTACTCGTACAGATGGTATATGCTCGTATATTATATTCGATGGAATCTCTGATAAGACTTTTTTTTTTCATCAATTTTGTTCCGGCTTAGCATCGTGATTTGATGAAAAAAAAACGACGTGACCCCTTAGGATGTTCGTGAAAAAAACTTTTTTAAAAACGGGAAATCAATTAATGAAGTACTTATAAGAAAATAATTTTTTAAAAAAAGATGAGCAAGTGATAGTGACGTGAATTCAATGATATAAACACATTAAATAGGTACCTATAAAAAACGATTATGAGCCAAGTCTATATTACTATATTTACTTAGTATATTTCAAGATATTAAAATAATTGATTTCACTGTAGTCAGTAGGTTGAATAAGTTGTTGCCATGAAAATTGCATTTGAAAATGCCATTGCGTAAATAAAATATAATAATGTGCTATAAAAGTTTCAAGTATGCCCACGAATAATATTTATAAATTACAACAAAATAACTTAAATCGTTATTCTTTAATTAAGTATCTAATATCATCCAAATTTGAACTTAAAATGTCTATAAAAAATAATTTTTTTAATTTCTTGGTTACACTATAAAATACTTAAGAAAAACATTGTTTTAAATTTCCAATCCTTAGCTATAAAAACTGATCATCTTATACATTTTTAAATACTAAATAATTTGCAAATATTCGAGATTTTGATGAATTTGGTCAAAATTTGAACTTTAATGCTCATAAAAAAATTGTGCATTTGTATCTTTAATATTTTTAAAACTTCGTTTAGAACAACTTACGAAAAAACTTGTTTTGAATTTTCCATCTTAAGCCATAAAAATTGAACATTTTATAAATTTTTAATCACAAAATAATTTGAAAATGTTCGATATTTTGATGTCCAAATTGTAACTAGTGCATACCTAAATACTTATTATACATTATTGGGGGCTGCGTAGGCGAACACTTTTTTATAAATACCGGGGAGGGACTTATTTATTCACATATATTTTTTAACTATGGGCAATGAGCATATTATTAAGTTTACGTGAGCCGAATAAAATCATTCGAAAACACCGAGGGGCTTTTTTTTTGTGTGTAATAGGTACGCTACACTGCGTTTAATACTTTAATACGGAATTCGTTAAGGGAAGAAGTGCGTTGACGCGTTGTACGAAATTATAAAATGTGTAATACGAAATATGAATTATGAATAATTTGCGACGGTATTTGTGTTATTTTAATTGATAGCAAATAACAATTTAAATATTATAGACTATACCCAACACGTGTTTAGGTTCTATAACAATAATATAATAATACATAATAAAAAAGCGTGTACCTAATAAGAGAAAAGAATAAAACCTGCAGTAATGATAGTGTAAACATAATTATTACTTTTCCCCAAACTTACTTATTTTACGTTTGTAAAACACTTTTGAATCATAGACTAAGGACAAGATTCCATATTGTACGATATGCCAAGCCTAAACTACAGCTATAAATACCAAAAACCATACACCAAGTTCCAACTTCTAAGTACCTACTAATTAATATTACCTGTACCTACCTAATGGCAAATATACTAAATGCGAAATTTGGTCTAATTCGTAACTAAGATTTAGTATGAAAGGAACCTTATTAATTCATAAAATGGAATAGGTATAAGTTATAAATTACAAAATAATATACTAATACACTGAGTGTAAGTTGTTAATGAGTTTACATAATACATTTACGAGAGAACAATCTAATATGCGAAGAAAATCGATGTAATTGACAAGTAATCTTCTACAACAAAAATGTTGACATCGAAATTCGAAGAAAAAAACAGTACCTATTTATAATACGTAATAATAGGTACGTTTATAAGAGCTGATGTCTCTAGGATGATTCTTAACTCGAAAATAAGCGATCTGAGGCTATAGCTATAGCTCTGCGCTGTAGGTTTTTATGCTAGACATCTCCAACCGATAATTTTCGAACGATACAAATAGCGATGTATAGTATGATTCCATGAAGAAATGCTTATTGTAAATAAAGTAAAATTATTAGATATTATTTACAATGATTTTAAATGTTATTATCAATAATATTAAAAAAAAAATTTTATTTAAAACAATTCTGCAAAGTTACAGTTGATTAAATGTTTGCAATTAATTCCACAAAAAATACAAGATATATAGGTAAACACCTACCTACTCTGCGATGATGACGATGATTAAAATATGAATAACTGTAACGTTTATGCATATATTTTATGGAGATATTAAAATAAATGTACAACTGTACAAGACAAATTTAATGAACACTCATTTATTATAACTACAATGAAAAACTCTGATAAACAATTAAGATCAATTAAAAAATTGATTACCAGAATTTGTATTTTGTATGTATTTATTGTAATTGGATAACATTATGCGGTCTTCAGTTGAAACATCTACTGCACTTTAAGCAGTTACCTATAGGTATATCTAAAGGCTATACTGAACCCTGTTAAGGAGATATATGATTTTGTTTGTCAATGTATTTCCACTATTTTAAAATAATTGATTGTCATATCAGTGGCGGATCGGGTAAGTACCGGCCCACCGAGTTTTACAAATTTTACTAGCCCAAAACCCATTAAAAAGAACAATTAAATTTGATACTTATAATCTAAAGAATTATTATAGTCCGGCCCACCAAGTTGAACTCTCTGCTTATCTATCCAAGCCTGCTTGTCTTTACTCATTAAACATACTAATACAAATTCATTTTGTTTGAATAAAAAAAATATGTTATTGTTAAACATTATGAAAAAAAAAAACTAAAATAAATGTGTAGTTAAAAAAAAACACACAGGAGACGGATAAAATATAAGTTAAATATTTTTAGTTGGCAATGATATTATATTATGCAGTTGAAGTAATTACATTTTTTTTAGATTGAATGAAACTATAGATCCAAAAGGTATAACAAACTGTACCATAATGATAATTATGAATATAGTGAAACAATGTCATTGTTCAACATATAAAGAAAGTTAGTTAAGGTTTGGTTAAAATTACACGGTTGTTTAAAATGTTCGCTAGATTGTTTAGTTTTGGTATTAATAAATCAAGTATAGCAGCATTTGTATAGGTTTTCCTACTTATTTCGAGTTGTTTAACAACCATTTCTGCAGTGACACAGTCCGCCAGCAAATCACAACAGCCAATAACCATCATCAATGAAATTGTCAATTTCTCATTTAGGTTGGATAGATACCTAGGTATAGTAGGTACTCATTCTTCTGCAGCCCCTTCGATCTTTATAGTTCATAAAATACCTATTCTTAATGTATTTTAGGTATTAATTTTAGTTTTGATATTATTTAGATGTATTAGCGTAAGAGCAATTTGAGTTTTAAGTTGGGGTTGGGGATATTACAATTTACATGTGTGTCTATGCCCACAAGGATAGATAAATACAAACAATTTTTGGAGGGCTTAGCCCCCCCCCCAATCCCTTTGATTGTGCTTATGGATATAAGGTAAATATATATTAGATACACGAGACTAGAGTAATGGTTTGATAATGTATTGTAATATTATATTTCCTAATTTTAAGAAGGTTAATATTATAATCGGGCATGAGGACTTTATAACTCAAAGCAAACTATAATGATTAAAGATCTTTTCTGAAAATTGGTAGATGATTCACCTTATATGTTATAAATAGACAATCTCGATTAGGTAATATGCAAACAATATTGGGTTTCAGCAAACTTAGAGGTTCCTTATTATTATATACTCTCCTAAAATATAACAAAGGAAACTTATATTGTACAGGACGACACTGTTCATGATAGAATTAAACATAGTTTTCCCTGAAATAAAAAAAACACAAGACACTTCTAATAGAAATTGTTTTTATTTAATATGTAAACTATTAACCATTTTAATAACCGTAATTAATATTAGGTATATGCAATCAGTACGTTTGGTTTGATTTCATTTACAAATGAAAAAAAATTGTACAAAAAAAAAAAATATAATGTTTAGTTATATAAATAAATGGAACTTTCACATGCTAACTTATGCGTAGATACATACGAATATACAATATGCGGTAATTTTAAAATTTAGCATGCAATATGTTTATATCTTAGAGCTTCTTCTACAGTCTCGTTGCCCTTTTTTTTCATACAAGTTAGTGCCAAGCTCTAAAGTATAAAAGACTTTTAAACTACTCTCCTAAGTAAATAAAATAAATATATTATAAAAAAGAAAAAAGATATAAAATACAAATAATTTATTTTTTTAAATATAAATTGATAAAATTACTAACAGATAAAAAATTATACAACTACGTGTAATGAATATATCGTCTTTTTTTTTTTTTATTAGAATTTTTGGAATGTTGTTTTATTATTATTAAAATTTACAATGGAATCATTATCATCTATACAGTATGCGACAATAATATTATATATTTAATAGAAAAATAAACTAAGCACAGTCAAATATTTAAACTTTACATATTAATATTTTGTTCAACTACCTACTTAGTTTGATTTTGGAACACTAAATTCGAATTGAAAATTTAGTTTTTCTATTACAATCCACCTATCATGTCTTGTAACACGCAATACAAAACGTTCGGTTGAACCCCGTGGCAGACTATAATATTATTACAATAATTAATAATTATTTTTGACATAAAAAAAAAATACAATACAATACAATAAATAAACATCTCAGTAACATATTTGATCACATTACTTATCTTTACTTTTTAGAATAACAAGTAAATGTAAAAATGTCCACTAGCACTATTACAATGATAGTTTAGCCAGAGACAATAATATTTAAATTATTGAACGAGACAATCTATACAATAATAATACGTTTGTCAAAAGTCTTCACGTGGTGAATTATATTGAAAATGAAATCATAATCTTTACAAGGGCTATGGAGAATTGTATAATTTATTCTCTTTTCAGCTATTATTCTATGACGTGAGTATCGATTATTATTAGATAAAAATTACTGTTGAAAATATTATGGTGTAATAAATGTAATAAAACTACCAAATGGAACGTGCTCAAACGCATATTATTATAATAATAAATTTCTTTTTAAAGTCAACATGATTTCAAAATGATGGTTCGCATCCGAAATTCGAATATGGCTTGGAAATGTTATACCACGAACATAATATAATCACTTTATAAATTTGAACACATAATATTATTATATGAAACATATTTGTAGTAAAAATAAAACAAAAGTATTTACACAATTATTTTTTTTTTATTTAGGTTGAGTAGGTTTAAGTTATATTTTTATGATTACGAATAAAATATAATAATTCTAGTATCCGGTACCAAAATATAATTGATAATGAGCGTAGATAATAGATAAATTATTGATGGGACATGAACTTTAGAGAAATGTCCATTGAATAGAACACCAATTTTCATGGGATAGGACAACGGTGCTGAGATCGCGAGAGAAATTAATGATAATCTTTTAAGGTATTATCGTATTCTGAACAATATGGGGTCAATTATTTTCATCGTACATTAACTCAAAAAATCCCATATCATATCGAGTTTGTCTTGCTTTGCCATAATACATAAACGTCCATCTCACTTCTCTAAAAAAATATTGCGGCTCCGAGAATAGTTTATATGGGATTGCATTACCATCCCTTTATTATCTATGATAATGAATAATACATACCTACCATATATAATAGAGATTTTAATCCAATAGCTATATATGTCATGTACCATTTTAGTAAAAAATTAAGATATATACCTACATAATAATCTCTTTGGGATAATTCACAACACACTATAATGAATAGGTTAAACATAATGTGAAAGTAAATTAAAGACTTCTAATTGTGCATTGACAAATTATTATACTATGTTGGAAGACAGTAAAATATATTAATGTGATAATATAAATGTGCAAAACAAAAGTGTATGGACTAATTATATTTTAATATAGGTAATTTATATTCTATTTGTGGATAAATGATGTTTTTAATTGAAATGAACATTTTCAAGTAATAGTATGTAGTACTTTGCTTGTGATGTATATATGAAAATAAACAGATAGTTTAAGACTAATTGAATTGTTAATATTTGAAAATGTGTATAATATTAATGAAAAAAAAAAAAAATCAGAATTCTAGATAATATTTTTTGATATTACAAATATAGGTAAACTAGTTTTGTTTCCTTTTGAAATTGGTGTCTATTTAAGTTTATGTTTAATCTTACGTTTAATTTTTAACTATAAATAAACGAGGGAAATTTATTTACAATTTTTAAACTTTATAATAATAATAATTAGTAAAAAGCAGAATATAATAATATATATTTATAAGAATTTTAAATGTTAAAACAACAGAAACATGATAAAATAACTATTTAAAAATAATAAGTTGTAATATTTAAAACATATTTTATGTGGATTTATTCTTTAAAAAAGTAAAATCACTATAAAAATAAGTATGTTTATAATAATATTATTTACAACATGACGCCTGCTTTGGTTTTGGTAAATAAAAAAGTAAAAAAATAAAACAATAAAATTAAGATGAGTAAACTTTGGTGGTTATTATTTACAGGACAAAAATTGACATTTATCTAATGATAATAATAATAAAAAAAACAACCTGACTTAATAGGTATAAGTTATAAGTAACTTTTCTAAATCAAATCAAAGTCTTAATATTTGGCGAAAAAAAACAATAAACATATTATATAGACTATGTTTATAAAATAAATTACGTAATTAAAGCGTGTAAGTTATGTTCTAAATGAAAAAAAAAGAATATATATATATAATATATGTATAAATATTTATAAAGACTTTTAAAATAACTATCACATATTTTTTAATTTTTCAGCAAATCTAAAAAAAAATGTTAGATCTATCACTTACGTTTCTAAGTAAAAAAAAAAAAAAAAAAAATCGACTGGGAAATAGAAACTTATGTCGACATCTATGACATAATAATAATAATAATAATTATACATAAAAGTGGATGATTACATATAAATATAATTATTTAATATTATAAACGCGTCTACAACTGTCTACCGATGAAACGACGACAACGTTCGACCGGCGTGTGTCTCTGTATACATTGTGTCAAGTCATATAAGATGAATAATAAATTATAATAATAATAGTTTATATTATTATTATTATTACTATAAACGGAGCAAAGTCGTCTTCAAAGTGTGTAGATGACTACTACACGCTTAGTCTTTGGGGGAAAAACAAAAAAAAATATGTAAGCCGATCGACAACACACGACAGCAGCTGACCACCGCAATCATCACACGCCCGCCCGGTATATGAAACTGCACGGAGCCTGTGGTTGCGGCTGTTGCTGCATTTGTTGCAGTTGTTGTTGCTGTTGCAATTGTTGTTGCTGTTGGAGTTGAAGTTGCTGCTGCTGCTGTTGCTGTTGAATCTGTTGTTGCTGCAGTTGCAGCTGTTGTTGTTGTTGTTGTTGTTGTTGCTGCTGCGACGACGGTTGTTGTTGTGGCTGTTGTTGTTGTAGTTGCTGCTGCTGCGGTGTTATGCGTGCGGCCAATGAAGGCGATGCCGGCGGTGACGGCGACGAGCTCGGAGGGGAAGGCGATGACGAGCTGCTAGCGTTCGCGTTGTGTTGACGCGGTGGTCTTGCCCTCCCCTCCGACGCACCTCAGAGGTACACTTTTTTCACGCTGCGTGTCGTCCCGAAACCGTCCCGGTGGTGATAATTGTTTCCGTCGTTCTGCAAGCACACAATATGATCAAGCGTTATGCAAAATCGTCAATTATTATTATTTTAGATTTATGCGCCTATTTTTTTTTTTATATACAACTCATTGTTCCCCTGTGTGCTGGCACTAGTCCGGAAATAACTCGTACTCAAGAACTCAACTGTGGGGGGGGGAGTCCCGAGGTTTGGATCCCCTGAAATTTGTTTTCGGTCACGGCCTCGCCCGTAATCTACGTATCTCTATATGTTCCACAAATTTGGGTAAGCTGGGTTGTCCTATTTATGCTTTTAAAATATGTTATTTTGATTTGTCGCGAATATATTGACAAATAAACTATGAGTGCACTTCGTTATACTCATCACAGGAAATGTGTGCTCGAGAGGATCAAATTTTGGAAGGTATTTTTGATTCGAAAATTTAATTCGGTTTATTATTAGGTATAGTACGTTATCGTACATAACCGATGTGGCATCGAAACGTATATTATCGTCAGGACGTCATCTGTCGAAGGGAAAAAGAAGAAGAAGAAGAAGAAGAAAAATAAATATTATATTCGTTTGAAAAAACTCGCAGTTACATTATGTACGCACGGATTATGATACAGATGTTATATATAGTATCTGCACATACCAATATAATATATATTTTAATATGTTAGACACATTTATTATGGAGAATTTTTTTTCTTCCTGTAATTCGATGCTGGAATAACATTTTTGCAGGATTTCAGTGAAATATAGGGTACGAGTTTTATATATTTTTTTAAATATCACGACCAAAAGTACATTATAATCGTATCTACAATCTAACAAATGTCAATGATGGGATGAGTTGATGCTCTGCGCACGAGTTGGCCACCCAGAACTGAACTCATTTCGGGATAGAGCATACAAATTAGTTATAAATAATATAGATTGCGAGAGTATTTGGATTATTATACAAAATATAGTCAGTCGATATCATTTACTGCAGGTTCGTTCCGATACACCCTGTACAACGGACATGTAGGCAATTCCGAGTATCGCCAAATACTTGGATAGGTTACATGGGTATGTGTATAGGTTTATATATACTATTAGCGGTGCCGGATATCAGGGGTAATTGGCCCCTCCCCGAGGGATTTTCGTCGCCACTATACATTATTAATATAAATTAATATAAGATTACCCACAACTCGATACTTAAGAATTTATAATATAGGTAGATATAATCTTCAGATTGATGCCCTGATTGCGCAGCTGCAGAAGGCTTGAAGCCAGAATAAGAGAAGCCTGCCTCGGCCAGCAGAAACTATTGATGCCGTGTCGCTTAAAAACCGTCGTAATGTTGATAGTAATATTGTAACAGAAATGAAAACCACTAAAACCTGTATGATTTTGGTGCCGATTATAGGGAAAAAAAATTGCAAGAGTAGAACCACATTGCCAATGGAGTGGATTTTAAATTCGCCCTCCCCCAACCCTCTGAACTGGGATAATATATCTACCACTGACTGAGAGAGAGAGAGAGAGAGAGAGAGAGAGAGACATTTTGACGTGGTCGTTTACTTTGTGTTCCCTCTGTGACCGGAGCGTTCCGAAATGATCGCGAATGTTCTGCTGCTGCGAATAGTAACTGTCTTGAGCGCCGTTCGGTTGGAACTGGGTGAAGCCAATCGGCGGCATCGGAGCGTGTCTCAGCGTGGCTTTCGGCGATCCGTGTATCACCTTGTTCGGTGGTATCAACACCGGCTCGGCGTATGTGACCTCCTCTTGCGGCAGCAGTTTGGGCTCGCCGAGTCTTCTCCTGCAATGTTTCCATATAATATACGATATTAAAACATTATATTAAACGACGAACAACACACGATGATGATTGTTTTAAAAAACAAGACACTACTACGTATATCATATTAACTTCGGGAAGGCTTAGCGCTACCTATTCAATTATTTTCTGTACGAGCAGCGTGTCTCAAAAAAATGAAACCGTCGAGCATATAATACTAGCGGGTAAGTAGTATCCAGAAAAAAAATCGCGGCGGAGAGGACGGGAAGGTTCAAGAGTGAAAAGATTTCTAAATAACGTTTAATTGCCCCATGTTGAGGATACAATATTTTTTTGTAATAATTTCTGCGTAAGAAGGGGGATGAACCCCAAAACCACCACCTGCAATATATACACCGTTTTTCTGTATCTAAATAATAATTTAGAAGAAAATATCTACACATGTGGTTTATTATGAGTGTTTAGGACTTCTGGGCTCCGACTGATGTCGCATCTTGTATACGGAAATTCGGAAACACCCGAAAAACGGCTAGGTAGTACCTATATAATAGTGTATGTGAATTTAATCATAGAACGCTGGTTTTTTATTTTTACTTTTAACCCCCAATAATTATTGTAAAAACGGTCAACCATTTGCAAGCTTTACTTTGCATGTGTTTTTTAAGTACCAAACACATATAGGTCAGCTGAGACGGGATTTTAATATATTATGAACATATGGTATTTTTTATTATTATTTTATATAATTATGTGGAATGCGTACCGGGCTGGTTACACGGTATCGGACGATATTATATTTTGACACGTTTGTTCGGTAAATCGCCCGTATACGCACCTACACTATAATATACCTATACAGGCAGTATACATTTTTATGTACATAGTATTGTATACAGTCGCTATTATCATCGCAGAGCTAGGATTCGTGTATATATGTGTATATACTTAAATATATACCTACCACACAATGCACACAATGCAAACACAAACAGATATATATACATCGGATCCAAACGAATTATTATTATTACAGTATAAGGTTCTCAACCCCTTGTAGTATATACCCGCGCATATACATAGTACATACATACATGTGTATATGGTTCCCTTGGCAACGCTATTATTGTGTGTGTATATAATATTCCACAAAGTCTGCCAAAAGAGTGGTACCGTCAGTAATACATATAAAAGCTTCCCCGAAGGGTGTTTATAATTACTTCGCATAACTATCGTTTCAGGGTTTTTTTTTTTTTTATAATGAACTATAGTAGGAATTTATTTTTTTTTTGAGTACGACGCTAGATTTTTTACATGATACAACATTGTGGGATATCTTTTTTTTGTTCTATGCAATTCAAAAACTACTGTGAATAGTATTTATACAATTATACGGACATAGATGAAACCTACAAAGTTAGCCAAAATAATATATCAAAATAAATTATGATATTTGAATAATAGGTTATAAAATATAAGGCTGTATACTACTTGCGTTCAAAAACGGGACAAAGTTAAATCGTTATTATATAAATGTTATGAAATGTCCCCAAAACAGATACACGATATAAATCGATGGCTATTATTGATTTATTGTTAAACACCAATATTGTATTTTGTTTATTAATATTTTGATTTTTATGTTTGATTTTTCAGTATTTAAGCTTATGAATTATAACACTAACAAAAAATGAAAAAATTGTGTAAAAAATAAGTGTTAAAAAGGAGATATCTGTTATCTAAGAGATAATTATCCAAAAAAACTTATACATATACCTATACTTACATATTATACATATTATGTTACAGTTAAGTATTGATTAGGTGGCGTTATTGTATAATATAACTCGTTAGTTTAGAAATGAATGAGGGTATTGGTAAAGTATAAAATATATAGGTACTTTAACAGTTTAAGTAGTTATTTTAAACATTAATAACGTTCACTGTAGGTACGTTAGAGTTAAATCAATTTTACAAATTGTTATTTGTTACGTTATATATACTGTAGCACACTACAACATAAATATTTCAGTCATTATATAAGATTTACATCGTATTCTCCACTCGTCCTATACGTCGGACATAATATACCTAATATGCTGTACATAAATATAAAATATTATTATTTCTAGTGTTTGTGAAACATAAATACCTACTTAAATGGAAATAAAAAAATTAAATTATATATGCAATAACCAGATGGTCTATGCGATGTTTGGTTAGAGTATATTATAATAATCAGCATTTTTCTATATCACTTTATGTAAATGTAGCACACGGTTTAGTATTATGCGAAAAGACGGATTACGTCGTAATAATATCAAAACATATAATACTTTACTCGTGTGTGAATTATTATACGAAGCGCATTTTTAAAAAGTCGAATATTACCATCGATTTTCGGGACGTAACTGGGTTATAGAAGAAGAAGTATACCGGGACGACGCAAGTAGGTTATGACCTATTTTCGATTATTTTATCCGGACGCAACTTATCTGTATTAAATAAAATCCAGGACGCAAGTATAGTACGCACCGAAATATATTGTATGCTCATATTTTTTTATTTTTTTTTAAACTTTTATTCGAAATTAAACGATATATAAATTAATATATTTCTTAAATGATTAAAAGAAGATGGTTTAGTCGCCACGACACGCCACCTAACCTATATACTCGTATATTATTCTTAATTTTTACTATATAAAAATGCGTATACATACACACTACACATGACATAGGTTAGGTACAAGGGGTCTTACCGTGTTTATCGCCGTAAATAATTATTTTTTAAGTCATGTAAATAGTAATTTTAGAAGCCAAATTGCTTTTTTATATGAATATAATATAATAATTATTTTAATATTATGCGTTCATAGACGAGAATTATAATTATTAACTGTACTTTATATAAATTATATACTATTTAATTATGTTTAACATTTTAAAATACAGCAATTTACGAATATCTAATGGAAATTAACGATTTTACTAATAAATTGTATTTGCATACAAATTAGTTATTTTATATTTTTATAAAACGCGAAAAAACATATTGGATTTTAGATTAAGTATATCTAAGGATAACTAAAAATGTAGACATGAATAGACATAAATAGGTAATGACTAAAAAAAAGGCAAATTTCTTTAAAACGTGTTGGCAAAAAATTAGCCCACCCTCACTATTCCGTGCTCACGTTTATGCCCAGTACTGAAGGTATTACAACATTTACAATTAAATATTATACACATAATGAAGAATGGTTCAATATTTTAAACTGAGTTCAGAGCTTCTGGACTACTGTCTACTGCAGTGTATATCAGAATGCCACGGAAATTTGCAGTAAGTATTACAATAAATAATAATAACATGAAATTTTTTTTTTTTAATTGTTTGTTTGAATATATTATTATACACTTCAAAACCATTATAAGACCATTTTTTCAATCTAGTTTGTAGTTATCTATAAATAAAAGTAAAATATACATAGCTTCGTACTTTCCTTCGTTACTTTTTTTTTTACATCTTAATCATTGGCCATCGCATGAAATGAGCGTTGTTTGCCATATAATATGTCTACGTTGAGCATTCTATACATTGCCAGTGCATTTTTTTTAATCCCAATTTTTACTTTGTCCGTAACTTTATATCGCCGAGTTGTTAATAAGAACTCAAACCTTATATTTTGTACAAAATATAAGGTCACTTGAAATATATTAAATAAATATAAATACACTTTGAAAATAAAAAATAATTATTAAAATTTATAAAAAACAACAGAGGATTTTAGTTTTGATTAATATTGTGGGTCAAGTGATTTTACACCAAACCGCTATAAACAAATTCCCAAAACTTTATTAACGAAAGACGTTATAAGGTCGTAATTATAATCTAATCGAACGTTAATGTTTAAATAAAAATGTTTTAATTTATATTCCGCAAAATAAAAAAAAATTGAATAATACGATATAATTAATAGTTATCGTAATTATTATGATATATATATACCTAATGGGTGATATTATAAACACGAACCAACGATATTCGGAGATTATTTGTTTTCGATTTTTATCGACAATCCTAGAATCATTTTACCAGACAATTATCAATAAAATCTAATTCTCATATATTTTTTTTCCTTTTTATACAAACCAGTTAAACGGAATCAATATTTATCTATAACTTAATGATTATAATACTTATAGACCTACTTAATTTACTACTAATTCAACATTTGACATTTGTGTACACACAATTTGTTAGAAAATTATTTTCTTTTCATCGTGACAAAAAAAAAACCAAAACAAATTAACACGGCTATAAAAGGTCATCGATTTTATATAGTTACATTAATTTATGTGATTTTGAATAAAAAGTTTGGAGTATTTTATAAATTATACCTTTACATTAAGTTTTGAAAAAAAAATATAGTTTTTTTATCATAAGGTTTTAGGGGATTTTTAAATGCGTTTAATACCAACAAAATATTTTCAATCGGAATGGCTAAATTTATAAAAAATGTTAATTTATATCAAATAAATATTTTTAATAGTCGTATTACCACAGTTCGAAGTTTAAATGAACGAAAAATCAGACGATGACTTTTTCCGAGTACCTACCCCATATCTAACCATTTTGCTTAACTCGTCTAAACGTTAAATGCATGTATTCATGGAAAAAACTAATAATAACTACACACAAGACATCGGTTTAAATGTATTCTACTTTTGATTATACAATTTCAAATATAAATATAGTCTTTTAAAAAGTCAAAAACCTACAAATCCACTAGGTACCTGATCCTATTTGATATGGAAAAAAAATCCAAACAACCAAACTGACTTGGGAAAATATTAAATAATAACTGTAACATTTATTAATGTGGGCAAAACGATATATTATTGTTTAAAGACGTGTCGTCGACCGGCTACTCACGCGTTCATGTTGTGCCGTTGTTCGAAATATTCGTATTCGGTGTCCGGATATGGTAAGTTGTCGTCCTCGCTCTTCGTGCATCGCCGGGCGCACGCGTAACCGGCCAGGAAACCCGTCAGCAACGCGGCCAGACACGCGGCGAACACGGCCGTCAGCACGGTTTCCATGGTGTAGCTGCCGTCCTGACGTTCGTCCACCCTCACGTCGTCGTTGTTGGCGCCTTTAAAATTAAAAAATTAAGGGATGAATAATACAACGAGATATCGTATTGGGGGGGGGGCGACCCTGTTGATCGCCCCGCTGTTTCGTTTACAGTGATCGTTCTATCACTGTGCTGCACCGATAATGTTGTCGTTAAAAATTAATGTTTTCGAAGAATAATTAATATTATGTACATTTTTATGCTGCTTAAAAATCATGTCTGAAAATGAATAATACAACGAATCTGCATTTAAAACAAATATTTTCGAAAACGCGTACATTTAGGTACCAAAAAGAGAAAAAAAACGACTGTATAGCGATAACTAAAAAACACTAAAAAAACAGCCAATAATATTAAAAAAAAAACAACGCTTTAACATGATCTATCATTGATGCATAATATGCAAATTAAGACATAGTGTCGATTAATGATGGGTAGGGCAAAGTAAATTTGTATTTTGGTGATTATGATAATATATATTAAACAAATTAATACACAACGGAAATTTCTTCCCCCACAACAACAAATCTACACTATCTCTATCTTGATTATCAAGATTATACAGTCATGTTTTAACATCTACTTTGAAATCTGTATTATTTTCAATTATATGAGTCTTATAAGACATCGAAATCACAATTTGTTATAAATGCAAAATTATACTGATATGTGTAATAATTTTAAATCTGATTCCGATTATCTATTACGATAAATCTTAGATATAAATATAGTTTATTATCGTCGGTCGATGACTATTTTTTTTTTGTATACCAACACATTTTCACACAATTTTTTTTTTATATCTATTTATAATCTATTTTAATATCAAAATAAAAATACAAGCTGTAGAACAAAAAGTAAATCGACGGAATTTATTCGGGACGACGACGGGTTGTATAATGCTATAAAAAGAGAATAATCCCGTTTTAAACGTATGGTAATTCTAATTCATGTCCCCATAATTTATGCACTAACGCTATATATATTTTAGGTACAGCTTCGGAGCGGCGTATATGATCTGAAACGCGCGCGTACAGTATACACCAGCGTAAGTGTTGTTTCAAAATTAGCCAGAAAATGTATACCAGAATGTATGTTTTGTAATAAAACACAAATGTGTACCAAAAAACGGTTTGACCCTTTTTGCCAATTGCAATTTTTTTCCATACACACGACTACCGTTGAAAACACCGCTTTTAAATAAATTGATTTTCCATCGCGCCGGAACTTTATGGGTGTATGCCTTTGGCTTTTGAGACATATTATATTGTATGTACAATAGGGATATAATACTATACAATATAAATATATCAAAATTCTATATGACTTTCGGATACGAAAATCACATATCATTAAATAAAATTACGCAATAATATATACTCACCGAACGGCGGAGCTTGGTCGTCTTGCGACAGGTTTATCGTATCGCCTGCGTCGTCGATCGATTTGCCGATAGCGCCGCTTTGGGCGTTAGAAGCGAACCCGATGCCCGAGTCTTTTCTGCTGTTAGACGCTGAAAGAGTGACCGAAAAAAAAAAATTGGAAAATAGGATTATATACACTCGACAAAAAACCACTGGTAACATTGACAATATCGTCTTATTAAAATTATTAAAAAATACTTACATCGAGATAAGATTTTGTCATAATATTAACAATATGTTGGACGAATTTATAGTTATTTTACCGATTTGAATAGGTATAATATTACATCGTCGTATTGTAAATAATATGAAAAAAGACGATTATTGATGATATTATCACGTACGTTGTTATTTTCTAAAAATTTAATATATCTATTTACAATGTCAGAATGCCCTAGAATCAACGATAAACTACTATCGTCTAAACCATACTATATTGCCATTATTATATATTATTCAAAATTAGGACATAATTCGTAATTCGTATATTCGATCGGTATTCAAATTTCACACCGAATATCCATTGCGAGAACCTACAGCGAGATTCTATGGTTGTTTTGTTATTATTTGTTTAATGAGCCATCGTTTTTGTTAGACAATTGGTTAAGCTTAAGCTTGAACATTTTGAATATCAAAGTACGTTTTAAACAAGCCACATAATATTCGTTTATATTTCTAACTTTTTATCAATACTGAATAGTATGTAATAAGTAACTAACTAATAATATATTTTAATTTTTTAGGTAGGTAAGCACTAAACAGTGCTCTTATTCATTTAATCAGATAAGTAGACTCTAGCAGTGTTTCTTGCAAAGGTTTACGGTTTAAAGACGTCACATTTCTGTGGCCACGCTGCTAACATAACCTAACCTAGGATACATTACAGTGTATTGCAACTAAATATTTGTGTAAATATATTTTTAAAAATGCTTTGTAAATTTAATGCTGATAGTTGGATATCTATATTTTATCATTAAAAATGTTTCATTTACTAAAAACAGATGGTAATTATACATGTTGTGAAGGGACTCGTACACAATCTTTTCTATGCTTAGCATTTATTTAAATGACATGTTATTCAAAATAAGCATTTTCTTGAAAACATTCTATTAAATAATCAACCACAAGACCAATATTCTGTTGTATAAATAAAATATTTTGTGAATTCACATGTTTCAATTATTCTTTAAAATAAAATACTTTTTTTTCTTTTCTTTAGCTAACTTATCCAATAAAATATTTGTACATTCAGTGCAATGTAATGCTAACTGTAATAATTGTGTAATACTGGAGCAGGTCGACTTCATAAAATACTTAGGTACAACTATTGACTGTAAACTAAAATGGGACACCCATATTAATAATCTAACTAATAGTGTTAGAAAATTTTTCTTTATATTTAATGAAATCAGATAATTATTTAATACACACATTAAACGCCTATTATACCTATCCCTAACGCAATCCAATGTTAACTATGGTATCAGTATCTGGGGTCAAGCTTATGATTCCCATAAATATCGCCTAAAAATCACACTCAATAGGTTAATCAAATTTCTACTATTGAAGCCTATATATTACATCAACGTTTCTGCTTATAAAGACCTTAATGTTTCTTGCATTCAAGATTTATATTTTAGAAACATCCTGTTGAGTTTATACAGGTTTAGGCATAATCTAGCTAAAGTGAAACACTTGTATAATACCCGCTATAAAGAAAATATTAATATGTGTGTACCTATGTTAAAAAAAAAAAATAGGTCTAAAAAGTTCTATATCTACGGCTAATATTTTATGTAGACAACTTAGTATTAATATTCATAATGTTAAAAATGTTAATAGATTTAAATCGTTTTTAAAAACTTTAGATTACTCATATATAGATTTCTTATAAAATGTATTTCTTTTTTTTGGTTAAATAAGTTCTGTGATTATAATCCTTATTATATTTAATTTATTTTTGTTTTTCAATTTTACTAATTTTGTAATTTTATTTTTAATTTATTTATCTTTTTTATTCGTACTGTACTCAAACTTATATACCCCCCAAAACAAGCTTATGCTTAAAGGGGAGCTGCAAAAACTATTTATATGTACTCATCAGTGTAATTTTTTTATTTGTATCTGCATTTTTTTGCTAAATAAATTTATTATTATTATTATTATTATTTAGTATTATACAATACAATATTGAAAACTTAATAACTGATAATCTTTAAACTGATAATTTGGCTAAACTCCATTTCATTTTGATTTAGTTAGCGAATCTCTGTATAAATCTGCAGTCGAACTTGTTGTAAACTTGCATAATGATACTATAGTAGAGATTATCAATATTCAAACTGGTATATTAGATAAAATCATTTAAACAATTATTGTAAACATTCTGAAGAATGTAGATGATGAGATGAAAAACCAATTGAGGTTGATAAATTTCATAGAATCGCTCTTGTTATGGAAAATCCTTATTTATAATGTAACACTGAGTATCATTTTTAGTAAATTGGCTTATAAATAATGAACTGTCATCTAAACAAAATCAATTTACCATAAATAATGAAAATATTTTCCACGTATACTACAATGGTGAATCTATCTATAGTGAAAAAACACCAAAGGTGTTCTCTTACCTTTACAGTTTCAATTTATTTGTTACAAGCGTCGTGTTTGAGTCTACGACGAAAAAGTGACTAAAAATAGTAATGGAAAGAATAAATATAGAACCAAATATTTCATCGAAGATTCTCAGTTGATGCTTTATGGTGTTCAAAGAATCCGTAGAAGCCCAGCAACAGCATCTTGAAGAACTTCCAAAACCAAAAGACTCATATACATAAATTTATTGCGATTGTCGGAACGATGTGTGTTCAAAGAAATATAATACCAGTGCACATTCAGTGATAAGATCAATATAAGTATGCCATAGACATTCCATTTGATTAATTTAGAATATCCATCTCGACCTGCTACTGTTATTTATTCAAAAATATTTTTTTGGCGTACATTCAAAATATGATAAACCTTTTCCTAAATTAGTTCAAATTGTAGCTACACTGAATCAGTAAATAATTATTATATTTTAAAGAACTAAAATAAAGAAATACGTTTTTACCTATACCTGTACTGTATTTTATTTAAATCATTATTTATATTAACAAATGTAATATTTTATTATTTGTCCATTAAAAAAACTAATAAATTTAAATATAAGTTAACGCAATCAATCATAATATTACTCATTAATTACAATTTTGAACATTCCTAAATATTACTTTATGGTAAATTATAATAAAAATGTAAGCATTTACAAATGTCACTTATTTCAAAAAAATTTTAAGTTATGACAGTTTATACCAATCAAAAATAAGAAATTTGATGAACATTAGACTATTATAATAATTTGATAAAACAATTAACTATTTAAACTACATCTGGAATAAGAATGCCAATGTTCAGTTATCTGGAGAGATGGATCTTGTAACCATGACTATCTGGAGGTGTACAGTGTCAATTGCTGATAATTTGCAAATTTATGTTTCTGACTGCATAAAATACATAATAATAATAAAATGTAATATAAAAACAGGTTTTTTCTTTAAATCAATCAATCTTAGTATAATTTTAACGATAGAAATGGATAAATTAGTTTAGTTATGATTATTATGGTGAGATTGATAAGATAGTTGTTAATGTTAGGTGCACTGATAAATATATTTAATGATGATTTCAAACATCAATTTAACAATATATTAAATCAATTATACAATTCTAATATTAATTTAATAATGAAAAATGAAAAATGGATAAATTAGTAATATTTATTATAACGATGATGGGTTAATAAATTGTTAATGTTACGCTGATAAAATATTTATGTAACTAGCTGTCCCACCCCACGTTGCCTGTGCCAAAGATTTGTAGTTAACGGTATTTTTACCTTACACAAACTAGTTTCTTACAAATGTCTAACCCCTATTTTACCAAGAAGGAGTTGAATTTAAAAAAATTCTTTTTTCAGCGGATGCCTACATCATAATATAGCTATCTGTATACCAAATTTAAGTCCAACCGCACTCCATTTTATGTGTTGACAGACCAGTCAGTCAGTCAGTCCTGTCTTATTTTTATTATATTATATTGATGTATAGGTTAACTCTTTAAATTATAAATTTAACAATGTATTTCAGTATTTGTCAATAATACAATGCTAATATTGTTGGTATCATTATCTTATTCACAATTATATTATATTCGTCGGTTTGATATTTATTCGTTGGATTTTTTTTTAGTTTTTTTCTCATTTATATATATATATATAACATAATAAACGTATTTATTAATCGTAAGCATATTTTTAAAAGTAAACATTCATATTATCTTGAAAAGTATAAGCTTTTTAAAAAATGCCTTGATGAGAACTCTTGAATAATTAGTAAATGAAATTCTATAAAATGTTTTTGCAATTCTATATGATCTTCAATAACGACTACACATTTAAATACTTATAAGTTATAATTAGGTAATTAACTATATATTAAGTTGTTTCGATATATTAAATTAAAAATATATTTTAGACTTTTCCATATAATATGAGTGTTTATTTTGTGAAAATCAACACTCTGGAAATATGTTACCTATATACATACTTTGTAAATCTACTATAGTGCGCTATAGCCGGAAGTAACTTTAAGTATTTTGGTGTGCAATATCGTGTACATAACAGTAATTTGGAGTTTTTTTTTTATAATCCGAGAAACAAATTGTGATTGACTTCCAAGAGAAATTAAAATTTGCAAAATATGTATACACAGATACAAACAGCGGTCCCCATTCAACCACATATTATTTTAATCAAATATTAATTAACGTTTTTGAAAATGAATAGGTATGAAACTAATTTTGTCTTTGTTTGAGTTTTAATCGATGGCATCATTATAATTGATATAGAATAATATCAAAATTGTTATAAAATAAATGCGTGTATATAAAATTATGAGTTGTTAAATCAGGTGTGTTGAACACACGGTATTAGTATTAATAACATGCAACTAAAATTACCGAATTCGTGTGAGTATTAAAGCTATCGTTCAGTTAACGCTATCGCGTACGTTCAGTTAGAATGTGTCCTTAATCATTTTTTTTTTTTTTTTTTTTAATCATATGGTCAAATAAAACCTTCCGCAGTATAGTTTCCACCCGTATTGCGCGCAGGCGAGCAGATAACTTCAAATTTCTCTCATTCGGCACAAGTCAAAAAGTCGAAATCGCTTAAAATTTGAACTCCTCCTCAGAAACGCGCAGTCAAACGCGACAGTAATTAATATATATAGCGTCTATCGCGAAATAAATCACGAATGAAATTGAAGGCGATTACCCGCTGCCGCGGGAATAATCGTTACGTGTTCCTTTAATTCTCCCGCTGCAGTTTACACCTATATATAATATTATTTTACGGCGATTCGTTAAACGCAAGACACTCGCTATATAATATAATATAGCGCATTAAAGAGCGCTTTAAATTAAATTAATCACCCCGCGTAGGTATAATACGAGAGTATAGTATAATAATATTATATTAAATCGTTCTTACCCGAAGGGCATTCGTGGTGTAATCCGGTCTGAATGTTCTGGATGAACTCGTGCCATCGGGCGGTAGGCACTTCGCGCATCGAACGGCATCTCTTGTCGACTTTGTCAAACGCACAATACGGATCTTGGAGACCGATGCATTCGCTGCGAACAACAAACGGGACGTCGGAACGTCATTCAATTCAATTCAATTATAATATTATATTATCGGGATTATCTCGTCTACCACGACGTATTGTTGTGTAATTCTTATGAAATTTCGTATGCACCGCGCGCCGCTGCAAGATCGCGATTACAATCGAATATATTATATGTATAAGAGCGAGGGGACAATAAAGTGGTAAATAGGCGTATCGTCAGCAATATGTTCTACTATATAATAGTGATTGGGATCGATTATTGCGATTTTGCTTTAAAAGACATATCCGATACATATTGTTTTATGTTTCAAGGCACGCAATACCTATTATCATTATTATTATTATTATTATTATTATTGTTAAGAGTTTTCGAGGAATTAAAGCTATCACGACTCGACAGCGCGGTACAAGTTATTATAAGAATTTTCTTTAGAATTTTATCGTTATTTTTCCTCCTTTACGCAATTTTCGAAACTATTCACCAAAGTAAATAATAAAAATATTACTTTTATTATTTGTGTTTGAAAAACAGTTTAGGAGTAAAGTGTTGAAATTTGAATAAAATAAATATTTACGAATTTATATATATACACAAAACACATTATTACGAACGAAATATAATCAAAACTTTGATTACCTAACCAACTTTTAAAATAAAAAAAAAATGAACTTCAGCCGCGAGGTAAAAGTTATGGCGTAGAAATATGTTCGCGTGCAAAGGTCGCAATACAAAGAAATGTTAAATACATCTGATGAATACAATATTATGGTTTTATGCAATTATAATATTGTTCATTGTTTAATCATTCTTTTCGTTCTAGATTTATACTATAATTATGTTATTATATTGCATAATGACAAAATATGATTTACCCGCAAGTGACTATGAGCGCGTTTTGACATCTGTCGAGTGGCAGCGACACCACTTGTCTGTCGGTAATGACCAGCAGTCTCTTGTCTTCGAGCTTTATGTTTCGCACGGCCGTGGTGGTCCCGGGACCGCCGAACTCGTACAGCTCTTCGATGACCACCGGGCTCACTTTTTCGTTAGTGTCCGCGCTGGCCGCGTTTATTGCTTTCAGCACTTTTCCGCTATCTATATAATATACACAATACATATTTATTGTCAAATAAACGATTATATATAGACACCCATTGCAGCCTCATCGTGTTTAGGCGGGCAAACGTCACGAATAAATACTCGAAGAATATAACGCGTATCATTATTATAATATTATCTAATTTAAAAACGTAAAACCCGAAAAATCTCAGCGACGATGCGTCCTCCTCCGGCGTATACATCACGTTTAAGAGAGCATACAACCGCAATGATAATAATAATAATTATCATTATCGTTATATCGTATTAAACATTATTATAACGGTGACATGATAATATAGCTTAGAGGCGCCGCCGCGAGTAGGGAACTCGAAAATCGAGACGATTGAAAACTAAACGGATTAAACGACAACGTAAGCGGCGCGTAATATTATACCGCTATATTATATTATATAATCGCTTTTAAGGCGTGAAACAAACACCCCGGTGCGTCTTACCACGTAATACCCTATATATATATATATATATAAGACACATACAGTCGTACGAAATCAAATTGTTTAGTCGTTATAACGTACAGCATATTGTATATACGCGTACGTTTTATAATATACTTAACAGCGGGGTAATAATAAAAGGGCTTAATCCAAATTTAAAAATATTTAAATTCGTTCTAAACAAACACGCGTTAACGTCTTAATGAACAGATAGGATTATTATACGCGAGGTTTACGGAGTGACAGCACGCTGTACAAGCACAAAATATATGATGTGTGCCGAGTATAATGATTTGTGATTCATTATTACGAGTATATATTATGCGATTTAATAAATTACTGCAGTCATCGTGACCCAAATATGAAAACGGGGAGAGGAGTATATAATTATAGGAAACCTCGCACCGTATTTATCACGTTTTGAAGAGTAAAAGCGATACTGAGAAGATATCGGCGAATACTTACAAAATAGCGAATACCACCCAATAACGAGGGGCTCCTATAAAAGACTTCATCAATATAATCGGGGCTTTCGGTTCAGACGCATTGTGGCAGAGTGCGTATACAATGGGGACCAGTAGGGTGCGCGTGACATTCGCAGGCCCATCCCCCAAAACCGACTGAAATTGAAACCCCGCACATCCCAATCGCACGCAGTTATATATTGTTATTATATACCCCATAACGCGTGCGACTCGGATTGACCCTTTTAACTTTCCGAGACGTGGAAAGCAATTTGAATGCAGCCACAAAATTCAATCTTTTCTTTTTACCTGTCCCGATGAAGAGCACGTCGTAGGTCTTTCCGTCGATGGCTTTCACTTGCGGGTCCACTGCGATCACCGTGAACCTATAACTGCTCGAGCCGAGACGAACGCAGATAGAGAGAGGGAGAGAAAATAAAAACAAAGATAACGATTAGTCATTTGATATAATAACAATATTTAATATAAAACACGGAAACCACGAGATTTCGGGGAAGGGATACTTACTTGACACTCGTGCGGACAATGATCGGCTGTTGGTAGAACGACCGGACGGCCTCGTCCATCAGCGAGTGGCTCTTGATGAAGTTGAGCGTGAGGTCGGGCAGCGTCCGCGAGTCGTTGGCACATTGGCCCGGTCTGGGGTCTGGCACCTTGGACCCGGGTACTGGTAACCAGTTGTTGTTCATGTACGTCTGCTCCTTGAACTCGCCCTCGAACGAGTCGAGCACGTCGGACAGCGAGAACGCGCACACCGCCGACCCGGTGATGCTGTTGACCGGTGTCGTGAACACGCCGTACATCATGAAATGCTGTTTGGTGCCGTAGACACCCTGCACCAGGTCCGTCGACGATTCTGCGGAAGGGTTGAAAAATTAATAAACACATATAGACACGATAACGTTATGAGAAACGTTTTCTTTGTTGATATATTTGTTACTGAGACGTGTATCGTAAACTGCGCCCAAAGAATACTGGTACGTAAAATTGCATATTATGATCTCATGTTCAGGTACCAAACCCTCAGAAAATAGATAAAAAATCGAAAATGAAAGGTCGCATAGGTTATAATATATTATTCGCGATGACAGACTCTAAAATATATCAAAATAAGTGTAGTTTGTTATTACTACACGATCTATGAAATAATTGTATACAATAAGTTAATGTGATGCTGCACGATAGGCGTCGGATTGGATATGTGGGTAGATGAAGAGGCTTTCCATTGAAGGTATATACTTCGTCGTCATTGCAAACAATAAATTAGTTGTGCTATTTAAATTCGTCAAATTATTGATTTATTATTTAATAAGTTATAATTTTTCATACCACGATTGATATAGGCAAGATATGTATTTAAAGTCTAAAATATTCGGTGCAATAGACGCCAAAATTGACGAATAATTACATATATAAATTGCGTTTAGGTGTTTATATCAGTGAGAAAAATGTAAATGTATCCTGCAGTTATTTTTCTAATCGCCACACATGTATTAACATTAAATATTAAAAGTTTAACTACTATTAGGTATCATAATATAATATATTATTAATAATAATTAATGATATTAATAACATAATATTATATTAAACTACCTATTAACATAAACATAATAGTACGTATATTTAATATATCAAGTGGAACGGTAGACACACTAAAAATTCAATAGCCCAAAAACAAATCGACGGAAAATATTTATCAATTAATCATAATAATAACAAAAATAAATAATCGTTGACAGTAGTTGAACACTAGTTTAATAAATAACATAATCGATGTCAACAAAAAGTTTTTAAAACGCTTTGCGCGTTTTTACGGTGAACCGCTATATATATATCCTCTTCCAACATTATTAAAGTTTCATTATTTTATAATTTAAAATTGTCGATGATTTTCAATGGATGTCAGATATAGGTTAGCGCGTCTAGAAATTCCTGGGAACGTTCTCGTTTCCAAGGATTTAGTGACGGTTCAGAAATGGCACCGTTTTCCGGAATACAAGCAATTGAATTCTATATTTTTGTTAATAATTGTTTTTTCTAATAGTAGTTGACCCAATTTACTAATTTAATTAAAAATTATATTTTGAAATACTAACGTATCGTAATAGAGTAAACGGTATTAATGCCAAAATAACTATAAGTAAGCAATTCGAGTAATGTGAATCGATTGCATATTATAATATGATACAACTATTATAAAGCGGATATGTAATAAATTGATAGGTAAGAGATTCTACACATAGCATAGCTAAGTTTTTGGTCTGATTTTATTAGATATTTATTTTTGATACATTAAAGTAGCTAAAATACAGTACAAACTCATAATAACTGCGTTATGAACGTCACGTGGATGTTAAAATGTAGATACCTAAAAGTTAACAATTAAATTTAAATTATTGTCATTTTTTAACTTAATATCTTATAATAAGCACATCTAAAATATCATAATAACTACTAAAATGACCATACATTTATAAAAAAAAAGGTATATTTTGTAAGATACCAACAGCTAATGGCGTGCAAAGGTAGGTTTTTGTGAGGCAATGGCCTAAACAAACGAAAAAAAAATGGGTGTGCGAGTATCGGGCAATGGGGTTTTTGTACGATAAAAAGTTTTTAATAATAATACTTACACTATACTATTAATTAAAAAAAAGAAAAAATATAGACTAAAAGCTTTGGGTGGGTGATCAAAATGGTATAGTTTGCCTCGGTCTAAAAATAGTTCAGCACGCCACTGCCAACAGCTACGAGAATTTCGATTTCAAAGTTACAGCTTTACTGTTGCAGTAAGCATTTTACCTATCTAATTAATTAATTTAAGTAGATACCTGATATAAATTAGGTACTCAGTACTCGCAGGTGTGCGTAATTTAAGTGCAATGTGTACATGACACATGTTCACATCCAAAATTCACAATTGATTTTGCACTATTCACTTATTAACTTAAATCGTTTTATCACAAAATAATTTGAAATTTTAACATTCCAAATGATTTTTTTTTACCAATTTTATACCAATTATCCTTGTTATTGCTGTATGTTTATATCTACACAAATATTTATGATATAATATAACTATAGGTATTGTTTTCGTTGGTATTTATTTTATTGTGTTTTTATCATTATAGTATTTGATCAATTCGAAGAAAAAAACAACTTCATTTGTTTTTCGCTTTGAAGTCGACTACGTTTTTCGTTTGATCGAAATGTTTGAAATACGGTATTACGTTTCAACATAATATTGTAATGATTAATTAAAAAATAATTGATTAGGTATCGCGAATTGCTCGATGTCCACTGTCATTTCCTAGGAGAATTCCTCCGCAGGATTTCCAGTCCATTTACGTTCCCGGGAATCGATTAAACCCCAATCAGACGTCTACGCGCAGAGATTCAAATTGTTCGGCTGCTAATGCGACTCGAACTGTTTGTAAATAATCAATACTGTTATGTAATGCGTAGCAGGCCATCACAGACCCCGACACGCTGATAAGCCGCGATAAGAGAATCTAATCATTCTTAACATCAAACGTGCGTTGAAAAAAAAAAAACCACGCCCCGAGTAATTAAGTTTGCGTGGACAGTATAATAATCGTACGCGATATCGTGTCGTCGATCGACTACGGCTCGGTTGTGGATGTGTCTTATTTTACAAAGTGTGCAGCGTATCTCTCACGTGGGAATTTTGGACACACTCGGCTGATTGAGTGGTTTTCGAGTGTCGTACCTTTTGAACACTCGAAGTAAAAATTGTTGACGGTCTACTCAACGCGGTACGTACCTACTTATAAATGTTTAATGTGATATATATATATATTAATAAATGTCAAATCCATATGTATAAATATCCGGCCTCTTGTGCGTATATAGACCGTTATAATATCGGTCCGTAGCAGTTCATATAAAATATAGGAAGGACGATAAAAAAATAATAAAAACACTTATTATTATTATACTAACATATAAGCACTTGTACGAGCATCGAAATAATATAAAGGAATCCGGATTTTCGAGACGTTGAAAACGTTCTCACGCGGTGTAAGATTAATATATTATATTACGTTGCGGTACAACGCGATTTCGTCGTTTCGTGTTCAAAACTATTACTGATATCTTGTTTTTGTAAACGATATATTAAATACAACCGGACGTGTACTATAATATATAATAATGAGTATACGGATGCAAATACGAACTACAGATGTGAACTGCGGTGCAATACTGCAAGGTCTTCGGGGTTACTCGACGAGAATTTCACAAGATCAGAATTTATGCAAACGCACGCCGCGGTTATTGAATAAAAAATTAATTAAAGGGTGCGGACGCCGGGGCTCGCCTGCACGGTTTTCTATAGTGACGTGTATCGCCCAACAGTATATTGTCGTCGGCGTTTTTTACACAGTTATTATTATTATATTAGAACAACCGGAATAGCCGGAAGAAGAGACGATTGTACGAACCGTTTGATAGGCGTATACTGCGGCGGCGGCGGCAGTATAGCTGCAGTGCGTACATGATACAGAAAGGGTGTTCGATTTCCCCCCCCCCCCCCGTTATATATTATAATAAACAGAGCTTTTTTTTTGTAATATATAAAATATAAATATATATACAGTGTGTACACGTGCGTCGCGATTACAATATTATTATTATTATGTACCGCGTAATACGCGTATATACGCAGTCGTGTGGGTTCGGCGCCATCGTCCTCGCCCCCCCCCCATTATTATCCCGGATACTCGAGGGGAATACGAAATTGTTGTATTACGACTGCCGAAGAAATCGAGCTTTGGCGGCGTACGCGCACGCTGCACACACACTGCGCGGAGCGTATATATTATTATTATTATCGTGCCGCGGCGGAAAGGGCGGGGTTCCGAGAAGAAAACTAGGGAGAGAGAGATGTTATTATTATTTTTTTTTTTCTACGGAGAATTATATTAAATTATATCCGATGAAAATTCGATTGATCATTTCATCGAAAACGCGAGGTTTTCGGGTAGTCCGCCGCGCGGGTTACCTCGCTGCAACAGACACGACGTTTGAACGCCCGCGCGTCATATATCGTTATATTATTACGACGACGATATGCGCCTGAACATTGAAGATAATAATTATTAATATTATTATTTTTGTATACGGAGAATCGGCTCAATCGTTTGATTCCCTTCGGCGCACGATCGCACGTATATTATACGTGTACGCAGAGACTGACGTCCAGAATTATATTGTTTCTGGAATGCATATTATTATATTATATAATGTGATCGCAGGCACCGGGGAGGTATTTCGAACACGATCCTGCGAACAAATTCAATTTCCTCGACGGCGGAACATTATTCGAACGCGGTGTGTCTATACACATACGATGATGACGATGATGGCAACATTCGGAGAACGTGGGCATATTATAATATCATATAATATATATAAATATATAAGTAATACCTATATATCTACCACCCGATAGCATCGGCTACCGTAGAATATGTAGAAAATAAAAATGTTAAACAGCATGTGAAATGTTTTCGACTAAAATGTGTACTATACACGCTTGATAACGGTAATAATATCAAAGATCAGACGAGGGCAGTGTTTCGAGAAATAATGCCACAAAATCAATGCCTACCCATACTCTGTCCGGCGAGAGAACGCGCCAATTCTGCGCATCCACCCACCACCCATCACCCTGCCATCGAAACAGGTTCCTCTACGACAGGGATGCAGATGCGACGAGGATGCGCAGAAGATATTAGCTTTTCGTCGGTCCGCGGCTCGTTCTCTCGCCGGACAGAGTACAGATAATTACATGTAACGACACGCAGAACCACAGATAGTGATTAAGAGAATATCGTTCTAAACAATAATTCATATCTATTTGTTTAAATTATTGCAGCAAGTTCGGTTAAACTTTCAGTGATAACATCGTTTTTGAAGCTTCAACAATTTCAAAAAATACAACATTGTACAATATTCTTTGAAAAAGCTTTGTTTGGATTTTAAAACTCGATTCTTTACATTACACGTAGTCGTAGCATGGGCCTGCGCACGGGGGTTCCGGGTGTGCCTGGGCGCCCTCTGACATTTAATTGGGGCCCTACAATTTAAGTCTTATACCGTTATAATTTATTAAAATATGTATTATGTACATGTCTTGTTAAGAGAGGACTATATTAAAAAAAAGGGCCCAAACATATTGTAAGCACAACCCGCGATATGCATGTCTGCCTATGCGTAGTATAATTATGTATATTTAAAATTATATTGTATACTATTTGTTAAATAAACAAATTGTGTCCAAGTGTACGCGCAGTGTGAAATAATATAGCGATGGTCATCATAGCATTATTATAGGTACCTATCGCATATCATTTATTTTAAAATAGTCTGTACAACTACTGATTCATTAGAAAGGCAATGGAAAATGACCGATGATCAAACCTATTCGTCATCGTTACTGTATTGTAGTACAGCCTACCTACACATGTGACGATCGGGTGGTCAACGTCGGAATTTCAAAGCCTGTGCGATTCGACATCATAATAATACAAGTATAATAATAATAATAATAATAATAATAATAATAATAATATAATAGTCGGCGGGCAGGAAATAGCGGTGCGTACGTGTTTTATGTTTATTTTATTGACTCGACGCTGAATAATCTACACGAATGGTTGAACGTTTATATTAATGCATTCGTCATTGTACTTGAGCTGTAGTTTTAACTGCCGTACATATATCGCGAGCGGCGAGAAGTGCAAAGGGAGAGACACATAATGCCAGCCGTACGTGAGAGAAAGACAGACGGAGTGAGAACAAAAGAAGTTCAGCAAGGCGAAAGTGGTTTTATAATTAAAACCATGCATAAGCGGGTAACCTTTAATGTGCTCGAATAATTTTTCCGCGGGTGGAAACCCCATATCTCTTTCTCTGTTTCTGCCTCCCTAAGTATTTTATTCGTTTCATATAATGGCAGCGGTGGACTTTTTTTTTCCCCTCGGTGGTTTGAGGAAAATGAAAAATAATAATTAGTTTAGGGAAAAAAAATAGACCGTTTTCCTTTCTCGAGGTTTTTTTTATATTTATTTATTTTTTTTTTCGGAATGGTGTAGCAACAAACAAGAACACGATGTTCAAAAAGTTATTCTATGAAAACTTCAGTAGTTCAATTACTTATTCGTCTGTTTTACTTTTCCGCTGGGCACACAAGACGTGACTTTTTATTCATAATAAAATCACCTCAAACGATTATTTCCTTTCATGTCCTCGGGGAGTAAGCAGTACGATAATATCAAACATAACCGCATTGTTTCTACTTATATTTCTAATCAATTTCGTACACAAGACAAATTTTCTTTAGGGCTATGGCAGTAGAAAATACTGTACGATTATATTATATTATTATAATATGTATGTAAGCGAATAACCTGCAAAATTATACTTTCCACCGGCGTACGTAAAAAATATAAAAGCAATGACTAAGAAAAAAAGAATGATTTCAATAACTATTGTTCGTATAACTGGATCTAGATAAGTGAAAAACCATAATAATATGTTTCGACAAATTATAAATACATTATAATAAATGACTACAACGAAATGTAAACAAGGCAGTTAGCATTTTTTGAATATAATATCATATGGTTTGTTTAAGCCTATTGAAAATGTATATTATTACGTATAAACGTACAATTTTTGTTTTTAAGTTTTGGTATCCACCCACAATATTATGTTGGCCATAACAATATTAAACCGTATTTGAACAATGAGACCAAATATTACTACAATAATGTATTATCACGTTACGTTTAGCGATTGGAGGTACTTATAATTAATATAGCTAAAACTTTGTACCTATATGTATAACAATAATATGGTAATCTTTATTTGAAATTTAATTCCAATAAACACAATAAAATAATACAAAATATAACCATAAACGTGTATTACACGTGTCATAGTTTAATGAAAGTCATTGAATCGAAAATCCATACAACACATTTCGGACGATTAACTGTGCAGATGAAAAATTAGACACTCCGTATAAATATATACATATCATACCTATATATTAATCTAATGTTATTAATTAAACGTTCCTTAGACAGTTATTATTCTTCGACTTACATTATAAAGAAACGGCAGCGAGCTTATGATGTGCATATATGATAAACGCGGTTATTAGTTTTGATTAATGTTTACCTCCGAACGTTCTGCACTTTAGTATTACCGCGAAGATAAGGCGCGTACCTATTACGTTTGATATTATATAGGTACTTTAATTTGGATGCTTTCATTTGTATTCGTTATTAGCGAGTAAAAATGTATTTCACACTTTTTTTCTCCCTCTCTCTCTCTTTCGTCTTTTGGCTTGGCATATTAAATAACTGTGGAATTTATGACCGGAGATATTTTCGAACAGTTTTTAATAAATTATTAATTCCATAACGTATTTCATCAACTCTTTGTACTATTTTCACAGTTGACAAGCCGGGCCAGGGTGTAGTGAATAAAATATAATAATATCACATAAACTCGGAAGCTCTTTGTCCCATGTATGGTTTTAATACCGGTTAAAAACGAGGGAAAAAACGCGACAAAAGACGTCGTCTGCAGTAACTCAATCACGAACAAAGCGAAGTTTCTTACGCGGCGCTGCTGGTGGTACTCACGTATTTCGTTGAAGTAAAATGGAAATTCGCCGGGCACGGAACAGTTGAGACGAGACTTGAGATACGACGTCCACCGGTTTTTGAGCTGCTGCGGTCCACCGCGATCGTTTTTGCACACCCTCGCTACCCGAGAGAACACGTTCTGGAAAATAAGAGAAATAATTAAAATATACTATTAACGACGATATTATATTATGCATCCCGCAGTCGATGCGAAGAAACGTCATCAACAACTCGTTTCGCGCCTAAGACGGCGGCGGAGGTAAAATTGGATTATTTTAGGAGGTAAAAAACTAACCACGTATGACAAAAAAAAAACTCAATGATTTATTATGTCTGTTATACACTTTATTACGCGGTCGAATTAATGAGCGGCAATCCCCTGAGACTGTCTCTGTGCTCCCTCGTCGGCAGCCATTTTGTCATTAAAAAGGTAAAAAAAAAATGGAAGTGGACATGATTAAAAATAAAAAAAAATAAAAAAAAGGAGAAAGATAGGTACATAAATGTAGGAGAAAAGGTGGTTTTTAAAAAAAAAAAGTAATATGTTAAAACAAATAACTACAATAATATATTTACATCGGTACAAAGACGAGAATAAAACGGATGTGTAAAAAAAAAAAAAATGCAAATATTATGTAATTATGAATACGCTGTATACGTTTGAACGAAAGTTCGAATGGAAGTCAAAGTAGAGAAAAAAACTGAAAAAAACCCCGACCTCACTCGTAGACGTATGAGCATAAACAATATAATATACTTTAAGTTCTAGAAACCATAATAATATATATATATATATATAAATAAATTAACATCTTCATGATAGATGTTAATTTATGCACACGAGTTGTTCAATATATTACGATAAATGATCGCACACCATCACACATTCTTTAACAAACCGTATCGTCAAATTTTCTAAACACACACTTATATATAGAAATAATAATATATATTATGCGACACAGTATTAACCGGGAAACTATATATATACATACGCACTTAAGACCGAAATGTAATTCACAGAATTTACATATTAAACCCATTAGTCTTGCGTACGACCGTATTACACACGCACACACACACACACACACACACACTTTCAGAAAGTGATCGCCCGACGCACATGGGTCTAAAACCCTAATATTTTTTTATGACAAAATAATCCGTGTACATATTATTGTATAATATAATATGATATTATGATATCTGCACAGTACGGTCAGATTGGGCCCAATACGTTTTCGAATGCGATACCGAACACAGCCAAGTTCCAACGAAAGCGGTGCCAATAATATACTTTTGATGATGATGACGATATGTTTTATGGTCGAATAATAATTTTGTTTATATTAAATATGTACGCTGTCCGTTAAATTTGAAACGCCACATCGCGATTATTACGTTGAAATATTTCGGATATAGTAAGACTACGACATAGTACTACTATGTCGTAGAAAAAACAACTCATTTTAACGCTGAAAATGCGACTGGAGATTTGTGACACGGTTGGCCTCTGATCGTAATAATATTATGTGCACAACAATTATGTTGTAAATTGAGAAACGACGAAATCGCACGGACAAGAGGTAAACAGAAGTAGGTGGTAATATATTATTATAATGCATCCATATAAATGGATATATATGAATATTTTCCATATTGCACCACTCAAGACCACAAAAATATAACTACGCGACAGATAACATTTTGAACAAGACAAACATAACACAAAACGCAGTGCACACTACAAAACTACACGTAGATATTATGTTTTATAATATATGATGTGAAGTTACGCGTGGTATAGGCGGGTGGTATGTGTTTGAACGATATATTATGCTTGTTTGTTTAAATGCAATTATCACATTACATAATGTATAAGATCAATACTTTATTTGACAATAAAACACAAAAGGTTTGAAAGGTTGAAAAGGTTGAAAGAAAATAAATATTTATGAATACATAATATATATATACTGCATATTTAAATAAAACCACCGAAAAGTTTAATGAGGTATTATATTTTAAAGCATTTTGACGATGAGTAAATCACTATAAAAGTTGATTTATAGCTTAGAATTTATTATACAAAAAATTCAATTTTATATAAAGGTTATAAATTAGTATTGGACGCAGAACCCCAAATTGATTTCGAAGTGTCAAATTATTTTCGTTATTTATTTCAGATATTTGGCGCAGAAGCTATAGGTATCGCATTCATAAACATAATTATTATTAATGTTTTTCTTTTTTTTTAAATTCTTTAAAACTACGTAAATAATATGTTTTTGCAATCTAGAGTATCCAATCTATCAAATTGACATGTTTCAAATTGTTTAACTTCTCTAGTACAAAATAAAAATTGCACAAATCTAAATAATACAAAAGAAAGACTATAATAAATACAACGACTGAAACTAGAAAATTTATCGACAGTTGTGAATATGATATAATAACACAAGGACTAATTAAAATTCCTATATGTAAACTGACTTTTTTAAATTTAGAATATTTTCACAAATGATTACGAAAGTTAAGACATGAAATAATTATAAACCAGAAATGTTGACTTATTTTACGTCTAATTGCTTCTATCTGAGTAACAATTCAAAACAAAAAAAATTAAGTATTAAGTCATAAATCATTTTTTTTTTGGGGCTATATAAAACACGTACATTTTTACGAGAAATGCAATTAATTGATTTTACAATGATAAACTATTTAGGGTACTGGTGAAATGATAAACTCATTATCCACTAGCAGTAATCAAGGACTCAATTTGTAAAGACAATCTTCGAATATAAAAAAGCAATTCGATAACAATAGATCGCAAGGAAACGTCTCATTAATTATTATTCATTATAGATTATGTTTAAATAAAAATAAGACAAAAACTAAAAATAATGATTTTTTTTGAAAATATTTATATTGCATAATGTATATACTTTATTTAATTTTCAAATTAAAATGCCATCTTTTTTTTTTTTTTTTAGACAGACTTTAGAAGCTTTTCAATTATAATAGTGTTGTTTTTTTTTTCATTTTAAAATCTAAAAATGAATATGCAATGGACATAAAAAAAATTATAACTGCATCCACGAAACAAGTAAATTCACTTAGCTAAATGGACCAATATAATAGGTTAAGTGTATCTTTTCGTTAGTTTATTTTATAACAACAACAAGTTATCTCATCCGAACGTTTATTTTCATTTATTCGAAACGATTATTACTAGTAACCATGTAAGACGTTGTTTAAATGTACCCGATAAACACAATTTGATATTTATAAGCATGACAAATATTTATAAAATATTAAATTAGGAGCTTTGTTTTAAATTACATTTTTTTTTTTACAATAAACAGTTGCCATCACAAATGTTGCAAGAAACAATATTTATTGAATTTGTCTTGTTATCTAAAACGTACAACTACGCATCATAATATATACACACATATATATATATATGGCTATTATACAATAACTACCGACGATAATTGAAATGTTTTTCGTTTCAACGGAATGGCAGTGGAATAATATTATGTTTCAAGAACGACACGGAAGAAGAACTTTTTAATATTTTAGTTCCACGTACGTAATTGCCGTGTGTAAGGCAATGACATTTAAAGCTAATTCCAATACTCGGGACATATGACTTATAGATGTATTCTGAATATTTCCGGGACTAAATTCTATCATAAGTCGTGTATATTTGCCCATAATATACGAACCAACTGTTCTGGATATTGTTGACATAAAAATCGTTATTAGAAACTAAAATAATAGCTATAGTACATATTATTGAAACGATACAATATTCAATACGCCGCGCCGAACGCATCATAACTCATTTAATATTCTCCCGTACATATCGAGGTATTTTCGAGGACTTTTAAAGAAGTACCTATACACTTGAAATCCAAACTAAAACCGACTACATGACACGGACCTATATACACTGCTATTATAGATACCCGAAAAATGATTGTATAGGTACTCGGTTACTTCATTTGATATTATTACATATTATATATGACCTTGAATAAATATTAAAATTCAGATTAGCAAACACTCTGCGGCGTATACGTATATATTTACACGTACCTACCTACACGCGGGATAAAGCCACTGAACTTTTGTTTGATTTCGCGTAGCTGTGTAATAATATAATTTGATATACGAATTATAATTACTGCGCGAAACCGCAGCTGCAGGTGCTCGAACAAAGGAACGAAATAGTTGCCTTCTGACGACTAACGACTACAAACGATTTGCCCGTATACGAGTATATATGTGTCGTGTGCGAGTTTCTCACATATCACGTTATGAAATGGCCGCGCGCGAGACCCCCTTAGACTACACTCTGCAGCCGCCCCGGCGGCAGTGGCGGTCGGCGGTCTGAGAAAATTTAATTTCACTCACGGTTAGGGTTACACGCGGTAAGGCGAAGCGGTCTGGCGTGGTATTACCGGTATATACCGCGACGTGCACGCGCCGCAGAAAGAATCACAAACGTTTAGGAAAATCCTGCTGCAGATGCGCGAGCGGCGCCCCTACTCGGCGGCGATGATAAACGTACAGTATAAATTCAAATATTTTTTGAGGAGAAAACAAATTTATTCGACCGAGAAAAAACTCGTTAGACTTCAAACGAAACGGCGCTCTACATCATTGTTTATGAACTGAATACACGTACGGGAACGGGAGCGAACCAAGCTTTTGTAGTCGTGGGGTGGAAGTCGTTCGACGTCATCGTTTCAACGTGTGCTCTGCGCGAGGTATATATATATATATTACGCTGCAGCAGGCAGGTAGTCGTATTATATAATTATGATATTATGTATTTATTCAAATTGGAATCGGCGAAAGCGCATCGATAAAAATAATTACTTACAGTGAATACCACGAGCGAATGTTCATAAAATGTTTTTTTTTTTTAAAGTCATCGTAGCTAGTGAAGTTTATGAGAATGAAAAAAAAATATATGTTTCTTAAAATCGTTAAAATATAGCGCAGCTCGTACAGATTCGAGAAAAGCACACCCTGCAGCCTCACACTTGCAAATCATCGTTTATATCATAACGCTGAAGTGTCGTGTCAGGTACAATATAGTTATATACCTGGTTGGACCGGGATATAACCTGCACTGGTATTGGTAGATTGCACGCACCGACGCATGACATGCCCGTGAACCGAATTTGTTGGACCGGTACAAATTGACTTGACTCGATCAGATTTTTAGATCTTTAAAAATGTGTCCAACCATCATTCGATTTGAAATTTGATTTATAAATTGTATGTATTTTATGTATTTATAAATATTGTATTTCTATGCACCTGACGATTATATAGGTGTTACTTATTGGGATACGATTCATAAAATTGGCTGTGGTAGTTGAACTCAAAGAAAATAGGCTGACCTAAATACAACAGAGTAGGTATTTTATGATGTTTGTGCATTTACTATACAGGCACTTAAAAATATATGACATTTTAAGGAAATCATATTTTCGTACTTTAAATATTTTAAACGTGAATTTTTTTTTTAAAGTATTCAATCATCTTGAAGTTTACGATTTTTCCCATGCCTAATTTCTTTAAATACACTGTTTAAGTTTTAAACATACATGTATCAATAAATCGGGTTTGCTTGAGACGTTTTTTTGTTGTTTTTTTTAATGCAGATCTATCATCGTCGTTTTTAAATTTAAAATGACAACATACCCCTACCACATAGTGTTATGCGCCCACCAATAACGGCATGCTCAAAACAGTGACCCGAAATCGCGTGGAATGTACATAATATATACACTTTTTATTTCATTTTTCCCCATTTAAAACGACTATTATAAAAATGTCAACATCACATTTAAAAGCGTCATATCGCATACATCATTGCATATAATATAGGTCGGTGTAATAATAATATATTATATTTTTGTGGATAAATGAAATCAACAGCACTGTTAATAATTTATAACATTATTTTTTATACACATTATATAGAGTTACACACATAGTATATAATATAAAGGTTCTATCGGGTACATAATAACACTATTACGTCGCGTTTCGTGGCATAAATAGCATAAACTATTGTATATATATATATATATATATATATATACATGCGCGTACCTACATAATATAATATATTATATTACGTATACGTATAAAATAAAACGCACCGTAAATTTCCGAGTATAAGTGATTTCTGTAACTGATGTATACACGCCATAAGATTGCGTCCTGCCCGCGGTTGGCAAGGTATAGACGCATATATTATATGTAGCCTCCAGACGACCGATTCATCGAGTTACCACTCCAGCCCCGGCCCGGAACTTATGGGAAAACCGTGTTTGCGCATAACGCCCCGGACAAAAACATGTCGTATCGCTGTTTGAAGACGTTTAAACCGAATTTCCATCCCAATTTTCCGGCACTTCGAACAAGCCCCCGCGGCGGTGTTCATAACTATTCCGTTTAAGAGCGGGCAAAAGTACGACGTGTATACGTATACAGTCGAACTTAACAATATTCCTGACGATTATTACACTTTAGCCACACGCACGCCGAACGACCGCGTAGTACCATATATATATATATGCTGAAAATTATAATTACCTAACTACCATGTACGGCTACTGTTGTGCGCAAGACTTTTTTTTCTTCAAAATCTCGTTTTTTTTTTTTTTATTAGGTTTTGTTTTCCATAAACCGTACGAGGCGAAGGCGTACGCTACTGTTATTATTGTCCAGCAGCGATCGAAATAGGCAACGCATAAAGTCGGCAAACATCTGGCACGTGTGTTTACCGTAATTTGTCATGAAAATCGAACAGAGTAAAAAAAAAAAAACCAACCCCCATTCCGTGGGTCAGCAGTATACACGACGCTGCTGCAGCAGGTTCGGGTGCGTTTAGACTAATGTATGGAAAAAGAAGGAAGGACGGAATGGTTGGTGAGAGAGAAACAGTAATAACTCACTTTTCCGCAGTTTATATATTCGACAGCCGTTTCTCTGAAGAAGAAGTAGACGAAATCGCCGTGGGCAAAGGAATGCACGAAATGCGGAGCTGAAAAAAAAAGACAATTTGTCAGTGTCGTACGAAATTAAGATACTGTCCTTGTTCGTTCGACACGTGGATACTGCTATGGCCGATGCGCATGCGCCCGCGCACAGACACGTATATTTATATTTCAAACTTATACGCGTACAAATATATAATATACAAGGACAAATGTTTTTATTGTATGCGTATATATTAAACGAGAGTGAAATATCGAATCGTACCATTCAGGCTCAATGAGTCATACTGTTCGGTCTGCAACTGTTCTTTGTAAATAATTGGGTCCATACTGGAAAAATCAGCAACTGTGGCCGAGAATAAATTCCCATCTGAAAAAAAAATAAAATAAAAATCCGATGCATTAGGCGGGCGGTCAAATCTTTATAAATTGCTACTGCACGAACTGAAAATCGATTAAAATAATGTTCTAAAAATACATCGTAATAATAATAATAATAATAATAATGGGTATTATCTCTGTAATGGAGTAGTGAAAAAACGGTCATGTGATCACTTGATATCATCTATATTTTATCTGTCATTATAATACGCAGAAACTTGAGGTCTTGAGGGTGTTAACTCTAAATACTAAATAATTATATTTCTTTTAATCTATTCCGTCTCAATGTTATATATTGTTATTGCATTGTTATTTACTGAAATTAACTTATTGTATACGTATTATGTATTCCAAGAAACACATTAATTGATAAAAATACAATTTCATAGCGACATTTACTAAAAATATGGTAGATATTATAATACATTTATTATGCAGCCGTCTGTAGCCGATGGAGTTACAATAATTATTGTACGGCCGCACGAGTAAGTCGTACATTAATGAAAATATCTCCAACATGATTACCTGCATTATGTTATTGAACAAAAACGTTCGATAGCAAAAAAAAAATGTAATTATTATTATCATTTGTCTCATCGAATCGTCGTACGTATATAATAATAATAGTCACATTGTTTATGATGAAACAAAAAACGAATTCTGTAAATTTAAACAATAACTTTTTTTTTAATATCCAGTCTTTTATGTACTTACCAACATATGCGTATGTGCTGTTGTGTTTCGGGTCATACGGACACACTGCCTGGCCGGGACTCTCTTTGTCCAATTTATATTTGCCGGGCTAAAGTAAACATCAATGGTTTTAATTACGTCATCGTATTATTATGTTCAAAAAGTACACGTTCTTACCTCAATAATGTATTCCCGGCAAAGAGGTTTGTACGAATTCGTACCGCAGACGAGGAGACGTCCGGCAGACATTTTCGCCAACACTCTGATATAATTCTGACAGTTATCCTGAAACCATAAAATCCGTTAGAACATTATTCAAGTCAGTTGATAAAAAAAAATAAACAGTCAACACATAACATTATACAAAACAAGACTGCAATTTTAGTAACAACCTATATTATAATATGTAATATGATATGTATACAACGTTAGATCTGTTTAGAAAATTGAAAGTATATTTCCTTAAAAATACATTTATTCTTAAGCAATAAGCAATATTTAACATAGTTTAGTTAAACCAGGTATAGATTAATATAATATTCTACAAATACCCTGCAAACAGTATTATTAATCAAGAATTATAGGGCGACTAAATAGATTACTATATAAACACATTAAAAACTATAGCTATTATTTTTTATTTAGCATTCAATAGTGATTCATATAACTTGTATATATAATATATATATACAAATATTTGTATTATTTGTAACCGGCGGTATCATTGTGTAATTTATAAGCTTATAATATTATTTTTAATCGTGATTTCGTTAACTGTATCTCCATATTTAATGTTCCTATAATTATAGTTCGATTAAAGCGAATTACTCATTTCATAACTAATTACATCCGACTACGGAATGTTGTATTTCAATAACGTTTGGCATACATAAAACCATTTTTTTATTCTCATTTTTGACGATAAGTCAACTATATAGGTCGTAAACCGTAGGTAATGATTCATCAGTATAGTTATGTGATCTGTCGTTTGCAGCTAGAACTTCTTCATACAATTTTCTTATATAATCGTGACTATAACCTTCATCTTCAGTTTTTCCACCCCTCCCTCCTCTTTCTTTCCTTCTTTTTTTTTTGAGGAATAGAGTGGCAGATTTTCTGGTCACGTCTGGTTTTCTAGGGGAAGGTGATTGATGGTGTTATGTGCAGCTGAAATTTATTGATGACGTTTCGGCTATTTTCTGACAGCGGGACCCTAGTTTTACGAACATTTAACCCAAAACTTTCTATCTCGTGTAATTTGACCTCACCTTCCTCACTATCTTAGACAATAGACCGCACAAAAATGTCAGTTTTAATTTTTTAGTAATTAATAATAATATCAAAAGAAATGAAAGGCAAACGCAATACTCACACCGGGCGGCTGGCAACAATATTACATTACGTAAAATAAAGTAATTTAACATAATTATGTACCGTAAACTGCGAGGGATTGTATTTCGGCGTGTTTGATGAATTCGCAAAGTTTTCATCGAACAAAACCGTGCCATAATTACATTAATTAATAATATTAAGTTTTAATTTCAATAAGTTACGTATTGATTGATTACAGCCCAATCATATATCGATGCCCGGCACGAAATCAAATATGTTTTTCTATTTGGAAAATTGTTTTCGCGTTATGGCACTATTTCTGATAACGGGAGTGTACGCAAATTATTTAGTCATAATATCGTATAGGTACATATTCTTAAAAAATTAGTCTGAAAACGTTTGATAATTTCAGCTAACCTAAAAGTAGACGAGACGAATCGCAACTCCTCGTCGTTAGACTCGTCCACACAGCGATATATCGTATATAATATATTTCCGAGACGTTATCTGTGCGTCAACTGCGATGGGCTTTGAACTATTAACGGCAGTAAGTGTAATAATATACTCGAGATCGGAACGAACAATACAACACTTATTAGTGCTCGTCGCGCGCATAAAGCCATTTATCCACTCGAGTTTTAAAATTCAAAGAGCTTTCGGGAACGCGCGTACTGCTACAAATACTCGCGCGTAAGGCCTGCCACGCGGACCGTTTTAACGAGAAGTCAAAACATATATGCGCATAGATCGAATCCATTACGGTAATAGATCTTGGCATCGATTCGTCGTCACGACTTACACAATATTAAACGACGACGTTCGGTTCGAAATCGAACCTAATATGTTTAGCGCATATAGTCGTCGTCTCTCGGTGGTCTGGATATCGACGAGATCGGCGATGCGATAATAATCTGACAAACGTCGATGGCATATTATATAAAATATATAATAACGTATAATACGGATGAACGGTAAAATATGACGTGTACACGACGCGCGAAACGTACGTATAATATCTAATATTTTGCGTTTATAGCGTGCGATTGCGCAGTCGACGAGGATGCACGCCGCAAAAAGTACCGCATTGTATTATATTATATCAAATGAGAACAGTCTTCAAAAAAAAAAAAAAAAAGTAATATTCCCGTAATGAGAGAATAAAAGTATTTAATTCCTTTGGTGCTCGTAAGAAAGTAAATTAATGAAAACGGACTGAGAGCGGAGGGAGAAAAATCGTTAACGCCAAAGTCGGAGGAGATACAATTAAATTGATAAGCGTGGCGGGGCTGTATGGCGGCAAAGTTATGTATATATATACGAAGGCTGCGGCGGCGGTATATATATATATATATAAAGGATAGCAACAAACTTTTGCTCTTTTATCGAATTTCGTACGAAACTGATATATAATAATAAGTCGGTATTATTGATATGCTTCGACCATAAAACATAATGTATCGCCTCCATACCTATACTTGCTTGGTATGTGAACCATTTTGTCTATGATATTGCGAGATCCTTCGTTTTTGATTTAACGAAACGATTTTCATTAAATAAAATTGCAACAGTCGGCAAGGGTTCAAATTATTATATTACTTTTGCCGAAAGCAATATTTGTGTTACAAATAATGTGCAATCTACGACACTAACATATTATACGTCGAAACAGATATTATATAATGTGTTTGTGTGTACCGTGTATAATGATGTATTGATGTATATCGAATGTAAGTTTTCAATAATTCGACAAATTTGATATCCAAAAACATATTTTTTTCTTGCGATAAGATTGATCATACTAATATCAAAGTAGGTACCGCTATATTATATTGCATCATAACTTATCAAACCTACATTTTTGTTCTTTATTAAATATAACCCTCGGCAGCAAATTATTTATAAAGTATCTACAGAATACAACAAACGATTATAAGACTTGTACAATATTAATTTTACAACTTATTTATTTATTTTGAAATGATGATGAAATCGATTATTGATTTAGTCGAGTCGAGTCCAAGGAATTGCTAAGTGATGTAGAATTAATATTATGCTCTGCTAACCTACATTTTGAATATATAAGTGCACGTGTGCAACCCACTCAGTACCTACACTGCTGTATATGTTAATTGCTTGATCTATCTGGTTTTTTTTTTATGTTAAGGGGTTTTAGCGTGAAGCTATAAATGTATCTTAATTCTGACACGTTCAAGTAACACTAGACACAACGAAACTTTATAGGAGTTCTGAGGAACTCACACATTACTTCACAGTGGTCACACATCTCTGAACAAGTAGGTAGAGGAAGAATGGATTACTGACGTGTCCGTTATGTAACCACTAGTACCACAATATATTTTTGATAACTCTCAGTAACCTTGGTTATAATATAGACTGATCTAGGTCGATCGTATCTTCCTATATAGGTTACTTAATTTATTTTTATTTATTTTTTGTATTTGTACGTAAATAGAAAAATAAAATTACATAGTCTACGCAACACTAATAAAATATTGTGAAACATGTTTTATATTTGTTTTTTTAACTAGTATATTAAACTGTGCAGATGAAGTAAAGTAATTATTTTTTCTGTATAATCAAATAATATTGTAATATATTATATATTCATATATATATATATGTATTGTGTGTGCATATATGAACTGACGCAAGTCTTTTGAAAATGATGAACTAAAAATGTAGGTAGAATTTTTTAATTAAAACTGAAGGGTTGTCATAAAATAGTTTAAACGTTTCATTTAGCTGGCAATTTAAGCGGTAAAATCACTCTTTGGAGTATGAAATAACATTAAATAGGTAAAAAAAAAATGTAGTTGCACATTTTAATTAATAAATACAATTGCAGTATATAAACAAAATAAATGTAATTATTGGGTACTTTAAATATTAAATATAGAATCAATATAAGTAGTCTATCATATTATTTAGTTAGTTATTAATTATATTATTAAAAAACAATATGAATATAGTGAAACAAAATAACAACTAAATTTGTTACAATGAACTTTATTGGAATTAACAGGCAGTTATTTGTTAACAACGTTACAGCTAGACAGTATATATTTAGTTGATTAATGAAGTTGTGTAGTATAAAAGAATAATTTACTGCAACGAAAACATAAAACAATTTTACCGCTTATAATTTTTAAGCAGTTCTTCCACACTAGTCATTTTTTTATTCTCCAATAACGAACTTTATATTATTCTTTTACAAATTTTTTTTTAGATTTTATCAATTTATTTTTTATAATTGTGTTATTTTCAAATAAGTTTTAATCATGTGTTTTAAATATAATGCGAAAAGTTGAGCTTGAAATTGAGCAGTTGAATTATAACTATTATCAATAATAATGAAATCACCTTAAGGTATATATATACAAATATATAGACGATATCTGTTTTAAAGTCTGTCAGTGTATATACTGCAGTTTATGGATAATGGTTTAGATACATTACACAATATATTATAAGATCTGAAGTAGGTTAAATTAGGTTCCATTTTACCTCGAAGTTCCGTAACATCTATGTCGTTAAGATCATTTCGTAAAACGAGTACGGACACCCTTTATGGATTTTATGATTATTATTATTATTATTTGGCTTTTTATATGCATAGTCATAAATGCTCGGAATGGCAAAAAAATAAATGATGAGAGAACGTGCATGAAACAAATCTCAAAATGACTCCCTCGAGGCGGCTTGTTCCTTGTCGCTACGATACTGTTGTATTATTATTTTTTTTTTTTTTCGTTACGTGTTTGCGGGAAATAAGAGTGTAGAATGACAAAATTAAAAACAGATTTTGTAAAAAATAAATAAATGTACATAACGAAAATATTAGTTGTTTCGTTAAAAAACTAATAATATATATTCGTGTTTGAGTGTAATTTTTAGTACCTAGGTAAAATATATTAATTGTAAATTGATAGCTAACTTTGTCAACTATAAGTCAAGTATGCATGATAAAAATAAAGAAATTGTTGGCGACAAACACTAGCGCTATCTATATTAAATAAATAATGTATATTGTACATTTAAATACCAATTAAAAACGAAATAACTTGTTAGATGTTTAAACGATAAGAAAGCATTGATTCAGCTGATTATTGAGCTCTTTAAACCTAACTTTGGTGGTAACCAAGGTTTCCAATGATGTAAGTCAGTTGTTTTTCCCCGAATATTATAAAAAGTACTGGGAATTGACCTCCTAAAAGTACCAAGATCTAATTAGATATGTTCATCGATCTGCATTATTTTTACTAGAAAAAATGTCTTCAGACACGAAAAATAAAAACAAATTTAACAAACATAATAATTGAGGTTCATAACGACTAAGGTAATAATATTATGGAGGTAAACTCAGTATTTTAACATCGATTTTTAAACTTAAACAATGCGTCTTTTAAACATGCTCTAACGATAATGATACTTAGAAAACAATAATAAAAAAAAAACAACCAAATCAAGATTTTGGTGAAAAGACTGATAATGTATTGTTATTAAATAATTTGTACGGTGATATGTAAATAAAGTCGTTTATTCAGTTAGATTAGGCGAGTTACTAGATAGTCAGTGCAACGGAAAAAAAAATGTGATACTATTATAACTATCAAGATTAAAATTTTTGCTGTTGGTTGTTAGTAATTTATCAAGTGCATCGTTTTCTTCTGCTCTAGCGAATGGAAAGGAAAAAAATGATTAAAGGACAGAAAGAGCAAATGGTGTAGTAGAAAAAGAAAATAATCCCTTCATTCTTTGTACAAGAAGGGAATATAGGACTTTTTTCCTTATCGGCTTTTTTTCCCCTTCACACTTTTCTTTAGTAACAGTAAAGTCTACCGTCGGATAAGACGATAAACAATATTATCAGAAAACCAAATGCAAATAACCCTCGTTATGTGTCGAGGGTTTTTAGACCTACCGAAGACAATTTTCTTCTGAAATGGAAATGTTTCGTCTCGGTTTTGGTTTATTGTTTTCATTATTTCACATTATTATTATTATTGTTGTTATTATTATTTATTATTATTATTATTATTGTTGTTGTTGTTATTATTAGTATTACTATTATTAGTATTGTTATTATTAGTATTGTTATTATTATTGTAGTTATTATTATTTTTATTTTTTTTATAATTATTTAGTAAAAGGCAATTTGCATATCAAATCGACATCAATTTTTTTTATATTTGTTGATAGTTATATAGATGGGATTTTTATATTTTAAGGTAAACACTATTTTCAATATTTGATATAATATATGAAAACTATTTTTTCTTATTAAATGCTACTATTTTTTAGTGAATTTTATAAAATAATCTACATAAAAATTATACGTTTATGTTTAAAAAGAGTAATATAAATTAAAAACAAATACGTTTTTAAATCAATATCATAGTATGAAGGTATATTATATTCAAATTAATGAACATAAAAGAAGATTCATTTGATTTAAACATAAAATGAGCACATTTAATAATTATCATGGTATACCTACACAAAAACAAATAATCATTATGGATTTTATTCGAAAAATAAAACGATAAAAATAATCGTATCAAGGATCAAACTAAACCACAAATATATAAAAAAAATATACCACAAGCAAATTTAAACCATAAACATTTTATAAAAAAAATATACATACATTTTAAAATTTAAATAAATCTTATACTCATTTAATTTTATTTGTTTTAAAATGCACAAAAATACGGCAAAAGTTACGTAGTTATCGCGTAGAAAGCTATAATATGGAGTCATGAACTGAATTTATATGTTAGCAAATATTTACTTTACTGGTTATTATATTAATTTTGTATGAAACCATAACTTAAAAACACACTATATAAAGGCATTATCGCTACGTTTATTGTATGTTTATTGAACGCACATAGAGTCGTCAACGCCAGAAATAAAAACGTCAATAAAACTTGTAGTTTTTACGGAAGGAAATAATCGACTATAATGTCACCGAATTAATTTCATTTCACTGGACGTTGGATGTCTCTTTGGAATGCGAATATTGTACACAAGATTATAAGTGAATAACGTTGCACGACAAACAATTTATCATCGAAATTGAAGGCTATTAGATTTTATAATGAATTAAATTATAAATGAAATTCGGACAGTTCTAGACTGTCAGGGTTAACAAAATTAATTTGGAGCCATGTTAACGAGCTAGAATAACCAACTAGTTTCAATATGCACCATGCGTCCATATATTCATTATTAATAACCTCCATACATCCATTAATAATAACCAACTATCGACCGAACTAACAAAGTAGATTTTTTATTTAAAATAAATATTATTTACCTAATTTAAAAAAAAAAAATGAATGTAAAATATGTTAATAAAACAAATTTAATTAATATTTACGCTCAAAATAATGAAACTCCGAAATTACCTCTACAATAATTTGTTATTTGTTATTTTTTTAAGTACCACTTTTTCAGAGTTCATGTAACAATGTAAAAGTAAGCAGCAGGTTTCTAATAATTACCTTCGTAAATAAAAAAAATGTATAAACTCATAATAGTTCATTAAAATCATCATATTTTCAGAGGAATGTTTCACAATACGATTAAAATATTAAAATATAAATGCGACAATGCATAACATAAATATTATAGTATGCATCACATTTGCCTATACAAGGCGCCGTGTTACTATTTTAGTTATCAACTCATTAAACTGGTATCATTATAATATAATTAAAAAAATTGTTCTGAAATATAAAATAATTTGTAACTTATAATAATAAACAGTAAATCATTTTTATTAATTTTTATGAATTCTTTGTAACATAATATTATAAAAGATAAACCTCAATATTCAAGAAACTTGTTAATATCATTATACCTATTAGTAATACCAAATAAAAATTATGTACATACATCCTATAAAATCTTGTTTAATTTTTTTTTTATCAAGCAAATAAAATAGAATTAAAATGTTACAGGGTTTGATCTTTACTGGGTATGAAAAATGTATAAAGGAATTAATTTATGAAAACTGAAAATACTGTGATTAATATTAATATGTATACTAGGTACCCACCTATTGCAATTTATATTTATATTAGTTACCTATAAAAATGCGAATAAACAATAATAATAAATAAAAAACTATATCATGTAATAATATTTTTATGCAATAAGCATAGCCTCGAGGCACTAGTATTATATTTAATATTTCAATTTTATATAAAGCGTAGTATTTACGTTATTATTTTATGTGTTACACTATGCTAAATATTCATAAAAAAAAATCCATCAAGTAAAATACTAATGAATTATGGACCGACCAATATTAAAACGTCAAATGCAATATTTTTCTTTTATAAAATTATAATTTACTAAAATGATACAAAAAATTAATTTTTAATCATATTGCTGTACCTATTTCCAAAAGTTTAATCGCACAGAAACACATAATAATTTTACTTTGGCGGTAAAAAAATTCCCATCGTTTTAAATCAAACTGTATAATTTATTATTATTTTAAAAATTATATTCATAAAAAAAACACACACACGTATGTATATATATAAACGAAACTCGTGGAAAATATCAGTCCAAGTCACAGGTAATGATCGTGTTCGAGACACTCGTGATAGATGACTATCTCATTCACGCTCCATACTAATCCTACCTGTCCCGACGAAAGCTCAATATCACGTCTTATTAAACTTTGAAAGTATCTTACGCCCTCGCCTTAAAAATGATCATTGAAGTACGGCGGGGCCCGGATAGGGGGCGTAGTCTGAGTATGTTGATTGATCGACAGTGCCCGGAGATGACACCATATTCAGTGCCACGGGGCGTGTTTAATGATAACAAAGCTGGGAAGCAAAGAAATGCGAATGTGGGTGGATGCGAAAAAACCGTGACTTAGTCTAGATGAATCGCCGAACAGTTTTTGACGTGTTCCCACAGCGTCTTCGCACCGATAACCTTAGATGTTCCACTATTACGTATTAGCGGGGGGGGGGACGCAAAGACAACAATAATATAGTGAATCGAAATGCTGAATGTCTTAAATGTTAACCGAGATTTATCATCAAATAAATAACGATAAAAACATAAATAAATTGCCCGGCCATATCTATGTCTATTTTGTTAAAGATATATTTAAATGAAATTACAAAAATATTATATTGTAAACCATAGAATTATCGTGATTAAACGAACAATTTTTTTTTACAGTTCATGTAAAACATATTACGGAAACTGACACATGAGTAAATATGAACATAATTTCGTGGCATGTACAATACACTGCGTATAATTTAAACTCATATTATTCTCCAAGCAACATATTATATTTATACGTAAAAAGTAATTCTGGTACCTTCATAATTTAAATTTATATAACGAAAACAAAGACAAAACGGTTAATTATTTAAAACAAGTTTACCTACATATAGCCACGCATAAAATCCATCCCCGAGTTTACTTTCTAGTGCACCTGATTTTTAAAATATCTCACCACACCCTCACTAAATACCGTTCTAGTATTATCTAATACTCCGGTAAAAGCCTCGTCATTATTTGTTCGATATAATGGTTTCAAATGTCATACTAACAATAGAGAAAAGATTTTATAATCAAAATGAGTAAATATTTTATTTTATTTCAAAAGATTTTTAATTGCAAAAAACGAAATTTTTATAGTCACATTTTAATATGCAATCACATTATTGGCATTTAAGCAGCTATATATAGTGGTCTGGATATACAAGTTGTGCATATATCTATTTAAACGATGTTTTATTTACAATAATATTAAATCTATTTTCATAAGATAAAATGTTTTAAAAAATAGTTTGAAAATATTTATTAAAGTATTGTACTTGGTCTAACAAATGCGTATATATTTTTTTATAACTTGTAAAAGAACATATTATAAGCTATTTATTTGTACTTCCAATAATTTTTAGTTTCCTAGTATGCAATAATAATAATAATATATGAAAGTATTTTCTAACGTTTGAACATTCCATATTATTACAATATATGAATTTAAAAATATTTATTATTAGAACATCTTACCTCGTCTTTGCCTTTGACTAAGCACATTTTGTAATCAGCGTCAGTCGAGTGCCATTCCAATCTCTGCAAAAAAAAAATGAAAAATAATAATAGTATAAACGATATCATACAAAATATTATACGTAATATACGTATTAGTCGGTAATCGAACATACAAAATGGGTATTAAATGTGTGCTTATATTATAATGACAAAGCGACTTAGATTTAAAATAAAGATGCTATAAAAATATACATGATTATATTATGCAATACTTCACCGAATCAACAAAATATGCATCATTATTATATCGTTTATGCCACGCCAGGCGACAGGATATTCCAAAATACTCTAATAGATATCAAATAAAACATTTTATTTTTTTTTATTTAGTGTACGCCTGAATATAATACACTGAGTACCATATATTATTATCTATAAAGCGAGCAGGATAATACACATCTCAATGACCTATATGCACACAATATAATACGTAGAATAATACACTATACTTGAAGATGACGACTGCATTTTATGACAAAATATATCTACTACCCCATCACCATTACGAAGTTTAGTAATTTTAAAAGTCAACACAGCTCGATACACAATATATTTATAAGCGCATGTGCGTGTTTGTGCGTGTGTGGGTGTGCGTGTATGTGAGTGTGTTTGTGAGTGGGTTTGGAACAGACGAGGGTTTAGTGAGGTGAACTTTGCCGGAAGCTTCTGCTAACCGGAAGGAAATAGAAATCCGGCAAATGTTGCCCCCTCTCCGTCCGCCGTCGTCACGACCAAGAAATTCTTCGTGTAAATTTCTTGGCATAATGAACACGTAATCCCTATCTGCAAAGGGTGTATCATCTTAGATTGTGCGAAACTTTCGGACAGCCCTGGCTTGACATCCGCGTTCTCCAATTAACCATATTACACGCCACGAGAAACATATGATTTCAGCAATCCCCTTAATGGTTAATCAACAAGAAACAATGGAAATTGAATACGCAGTCAATTCCAATGCTGATTACAATAACAGATGCTTGTTCTGTTCCAGTAGTTTCCAGCGACAATATAGTACATTAATAGAATATATTTTATACGCAGCGAAATCTAATTAAAATAAAATGTCATTCCTAACGCCGAGGAAAAACATGGAAATGCCAATACAACATTTTATTTTTTATCAAAATTAATATACAAAAAAAAAAAAAATAGAACATTTCAAATGCCAATTATATATTAAATATCTATTAATAAAAAAAAAAAGAATGTTTCAAGTTTCTACGATTTATATTTTTCGAAAAATAATAAAATAATAAAAGTCGTTCAAGGATACGATTGTTATTATTTGTCGAGTAACAATATCGTTAAACTTTAATCTTCAAACGCTAACAAAAAACTGTATTTTAGATTATTTTAAAAAACAAAACAAACATTCTATCATTTACGACGAATAGAAATCAAATAAAAAAATTAAGTACATTTCAAATGACTATTAATAGTTTTAAAAGTTTCTACACATTTTGATAGTTATATGAAGTCTATAAAAAATTTTAATTTTAGTATTTTGTGAACATTTCACGTCTTCGTAATTATTTATTTTTTAATTGCAACACAGAAAAAAATAGGTTTTGAGTAAATATTCAACTTTTTGTTTAATTTGTTTAATTTAATTTTTTTAATTATTTAGGTAAATTCTTTTGACCTACTAAAATACCAAATTGATCCAACCTGATACCAGAAAACACTATCAAAATAAAATATATGCTTTAAATGCTTTTAAGGCACAGGCATAGTAAAACCCACACATTGATGATGATCCGATCAGTATACAAAATACGATTGATTTGACACGTGTTAAATGAAAATGTAAATTCGGTTAATTATTTTAATTACAGTATATGGATCAGGCAAACCTAACCTCTATAATAACAGCAAAGTTTACATTTTTAACAACGCCTTTTTCTCTTTAAGTTGCAAAACTATATTAAAAATACTACACTCTTATCTTCATATATTTATAATTCCTCAAATGCGCATAGTCAAAGTAAATAAGGTGAAGTAGGCCATGCGAAAAGATTATAATTCATATTTATTGGAGTTGACAAAGAATAATTTTTTCCCGGGAAACAAAATTATTAAAACTAAATAATATAAAGTTTTAAAGAAAACAAGATGTTATAGTGGTTGTCTTGTATAATATGCAGTATGCACAACCAATTTTGTTTAAATTCATAAAAAAATAACCATTATAGAGACTAAAAATTCGGTAAAAAATAAAAACCAAAAGTGAAGCCATGTTATAACATTGTAAGACTGGCATTTTGCATAGAAAAATAATAATAATAATAAATGTACCGCGCGGGAGTGTATGCAGTAGGAGGTATACACGCTATACAATTCTCCTATTGTTTTTGTTTACCTGTCATATCTCATTGTTTAGCATATTCATTCAATAGTTAAAAGGCCATACCAAACGAACCAATCAGAAATATGCGAGTCCAATCAATCTATTCAAAATGTCAGAAGCGATACTAATGGACCAACCAGAACGAGCTTTTTATTTTTACACATAATTAATGTTTCGAACAAGTCGTTTCACAATACAAACAACAATGCACTTTCATCTCAACGATCTTTAAAAGCTATACCTTTACAGTTAAGCGATATTCTGCGTTTCAAACAAACGTTAATTGATAGCATTATATTTTTATTTATGTATACCAGATGATCCATTTAAGTGTCTTCACAGTGTATGGTTTAATTTTTTTTGAAAATATTCATTTTATATTATAGATTGATATAATAATTTTAAAACAACATTTCCGACAAGATAATATATACATTTTTCGTTTTCTGAAGTAGAATATTACTCGGAGTATTTTAATCTATAAAAATCAAATTTCAGATAACTAGTTAATTACTTATAAGTATTTAAACTTAAAATTATCAGAGTAAATGACAACATTTTACGGGGTACCCCTGAGCCACTCTACTCCGCTCATCTAAACATAAAATGCTTATAATTAATGAAATTATAGTCCGAAATTTCCGCTTTGTAATATAAAATTAAAAATGTACGGTATCTCTTAAAAAATAATAATGATAAAAAATAGAATTTGACAACAAATTATGAAAAAAAAATATTTTTTTAAAAATGTGAAACTTTTCAAAATAATTACCATTACAGTTTTAATGTTTCGGATTAAATTCATTAATAATTACTTAACAATGGATAACGATTTTGAAGTACCTATCAGCTAAATCAATAATATCGAGTATCCGTGTGAAAACTGATTTTCATCAAACCGAATTATGTACACAATCTATATACAGGTATAGATACTTACTATAGGTATGTTTAAGTTTAAGTTAATTATAACTGAATAACTGAAGTAAACAGTTTTCGTGTATTGACATCAAACACACACACGCAGTGTGTCATTTTCATATCCTAAATTTTTGTTCCGACATCATGTTATACTACGGCTCTTTGAATTAAACTTTGAAGTGCGTGTAACTATACTATGGTTAGGTAATTGAGTTGAGTCAATATTGAAAAGGGCTATTTCTATTCATTTGATAATCTCTTTAAGAACGTTTCCAAGAGTTCGCGGCAGTCGAAATTTAGTTAGTTCAGCGCAACATCACCGCAGCGACACCGTGGTAAGTTTAATCACTGGTTATAGAAACACACCAGACCTAAACCTATAGGTCTTTTAGCGATTATATAGTTATATACATAATACGATTAATATTCGGATATAACATAATGTAGTACGTATACAAGCGTGTGTAATTAATATATATATATATATTCAGGATCCGCAGCAGATTTTGACGGTATAGCGTAGTTGTGAATGTAATTTAAAACATAACGAATTAATTTCACAAATGCAAATAACTACGCGGGATACAAATTCAATGCATAGTAAATAAAAACAAAAACAAAAAAAAATCTATATCCGTCTGTTTGCGGTCTCGTTTCACGAAGCTCAGCAATAGGCCCCGCGCGTTATATGTTTTACGGTTATCGATATTTTTTACTACATGCTGCACATACATTATGCACCAATTTCTGTCGAACCTTGAATTTAATAAAGTAAGTTGGAAATTCGCCTTCAACGACCCCCTCGGCCAATTTCATCACGGGCATATGGGTGAGAGAGAGAGAGGGAGAGAGTGAGAGAGGGAGGGACGGCAGCAGCAGCAGCAGCCACCGATCCAAACGTAGGCCATTCTTTATAACGCGGGTACAGTATGTATAGCTCTATCGCGACGTTACGAGATTAGCCGAAGGGAAAACTCAGCCCAGAACCACCCCCCCCCCACATCGCCGCCGCGCCCGAGAGTTTCCCCCGTCTGGTTTCGGTACACCCTTCGCCGCTCGCCCTCCCGCTGCCCCGCCACCGACGCCGTCACTAAGCGATTGTGTGGAAACATTATTGTTGTTTATATGTTATACTCACGCGGAACAGTGAGCGGGCGAGCCTGTGCGGTGCAGGAGGGGAGGCTCATAGTCGTGTCGTATGCAAAACGGATGACATTAGAGAGTGATTTATTATGCATACATATATTTTTTCCTCCGAAAATACGAGAGAGAAACAGAGACAGTGGCGGAGAGAGAGAGCGAGGGGGGGACGACGATCGAAACCGTGAGAGAGAGAAAGATGTGTATATATATTATATGTGTAGAGAGAGTGTCGAATAGCAGTGAACTATACGTTCTTTATCGCACCGGAAAAATGCGGGTTCCATGCTGCATCTCCACCGGCAGCCATTAGGGAGACGGTTACGACATTATTATCATAACAAAATCGACAAAATAGACCAGGTTTTATCCACGTTTTTTATTTTTTTTTAATATTGACGTGATTTTTTTGAGAATAATATTTTATGTGTTATAAAGAAGAGAAGAAAAAAAAACCGCCCGAGAAACGAGCAAAAGCCACGCATTCGAGTATCGCACCGCACTAAACGACATATCGCGTAAAACGTACACGTATTTATTATCATTGCAGCCAACACACGGCGGCGACCCGGGCGAATTCATTTATTCGTAATGCGAATATTAATATAAAAGAGTCGAAAGTTCAGGGAGCGAGGGTGGAAGGGGGGGGGGGGAGAAAGCGAGAAGAGAGCAAAGAATTTTAGATTTTTACCGAGTTTGGTGCGAATAAAACTTCGGCGAAACAGATGGCGTACACACTATATATATATATACGCGTCATCGTATAGTCCTGTACACAGCAGACATACATGTTAACAGTTTCCAAGTTTTTCGCGGTGGCGGTTTCCCCGCTACCGAGGCACATTATCGAGGCGAAGGCTCGGCGAGATCGCATTTACGGCCTCGACCTTATTATTACATTTATATATATATACGCCGCCGTTAGATTTCGTGCACTTTGCGGCTATATATATATAGGCGGTGAGTGGCCATAGTATTATATTGCAAATAGGCCTTATCGGAAAATTCTTCGCGAGTTCCCCAAAAACGCCTCGTTTAATGAGCATATAATATTTATTATCGAACGTTTGCTGTTGTAGATAAATATAATACTATAATAATAATTGTGTAGGATTAAACATTATCGACTTTAATTTTTTTTATTATGCTGCGCAATACATACATATATAGGTAATAAGCGCACCCGCTTAATATTTCCCGGGAAAGGAAACGCAATTATTTAAAACATTAACCCGGTATAATAATAGTGCACAGTGGTCATGCGAATTAGTTTACCCGTGGTTTAAATGTACAATACCTATAGTGATGTAACCTCCTACTTTATCTAGAAAAAAAAAAAAATCGCCGTTAATGCGCTCTGGTCGATTACCATCATCGTATATGTGTAACACTATATACGCGGTAAACAGTAATATGATGACGTGTCACGTACAACACCAGTCGGTTAATAAACGTTAATTTATATTTTTTTTTTCCGTTTTGCTTGCGTCCGAAAAAAAAAATTATGTCTTCACGGCGTTCCGTAAACGATATCGATTACACGCTCTCATCTATATATATATAGTGAGTATTATATATAAACCTACCTACCTACTTGCCTATATATATATACACGCCTATACGTCTGTTTAATTGATAGCGATTTGCCCTCGTCCCACGCCGCCGCTGTCTACCCCTGCAACCGTAACGACGCGTAAACAATACTATACGCGCGGTGTGATGACGATAATAATAATAATAAAAAAAAAATCGGTCTAATGGATTAATTTGAACTTTTAACGACAATGTCCGCGTGTACACGCACGCACGCACACACGTGTATAATAATACGAGCGAGATGGCTGCGACGTGATCGCGTATTATTATATTTGTTTTACGCGCTCACACACACGCGAGAGCGGCGATTTTGAACCCTCGACGGGCCGGCTGTTCGTCCGGCGCTGGCTGGGGGGGGGGGGGGTTGGTGTGGAGGTCGAACACAAACATTTGCATTCCGTGTTGACAATATTCAACGCGGACACTCGCGCACGCGCCTCTGCCGCCCCGTAAGTACGTTATACACAGCGACATTATATTTATGTGAAATGTGCACAACGCAGCACAGTCGCCAATTCTTCCCCTCCTCCGGTCTTCGCAGTCGTCGTGGCCGCCGCCGCCGTCACTGCACCCCGCGCGACCATTTAGTGGGGGGGGAGGGAAACGGTTTTTGGACGGGTTCGCAGTGAGTCGGCACAGGCGGTGGTTGAGCGGGGTGGGGTGGCGAGGAATCGAAAAGGCCATCAATTATGCGCGAAACGTGCGCTTTATATGTATTTGCTCCTCGCCCTCTTCCCCCACCCCCTCGCCAACCCCCCGCCCACGGCCGACTACGCGGTGCGCGCGTGAACGGTCAGCGCCACCGCAGCCGACGCCGCCGACGACGAAATTAATGCGAACGACGAGACAAATGAATGACATTTTGGCCATTTTGGAATTCGATGAACAAAAAAAAAATTTCGTGCGGAGAGCAAAAATATTGAAAAAAAAATAATATATATGAATAAAACTAGGTCACGTCGCCAATGTGTGTGTGTGTGAGTGCACAGCACAACGGTCGTATACGATATTTATTACACGCGTTTTTGTATAATTCGGGCGTACGAATTACGTGAGTTCGCGCATCGCCATGACACGAATAAAATTGTTAACAATGACGACCTATTACAATATAATAAATACCATAAATAGTTGTGTGGTACGACATTTAAATTGCATGGAAATAACACTTATTCCCGGAGTTATTTACGGTACATGGTCATGATGGGGAGGCTAAAAAATAATAATGATATTGCTGCTGTGTATAACTCGACTGCCATCGATTTACATCTTCAGAGCATTCAGAGTCATCATAAGAGTATATTATTTATAGGTATAATTCATACAAAACATATTTTTAATTCTCATAATAAGTTTATTGTTTATATATATACGCATGTTGTCAAATAAGTAGGTATTATATGTACGCGAAGTGAGCCAATTCAGACATTATACGATTTTAATTTTGATTCTGAGCGGAAGTTTGGTGAGACATAATATATTATATAGATATTAAGACTTTGTACGCAATATAATATCATAGTAGTCCTAGCACTTTTTTTCAATCTTTATCATTTCTATTTTATAATATAGGGTAAATACAATAATAGTCCTGGTCAGAAAATATATAATATTGTTGACTGTCTATATTATTGTTTTGAAGAAGGCCACAACCCAGGTGGATAAAAAATAATTCGTTTCTAACTTGGCCACAGCGTTATTAGAGTCGTATTTTGAAAATACATTTGTTAAGGAAAAAAACCAATAAAATCTACAAATAATACTTGAAACATATATCGATAACGATTTGATATTGCGATTTCTGCTCTATATTAGTTTATTCGAAACATAAAACTACATTTCCATGTACATGAAATTAATAATATATATATGTAATAAAATATATGTACTGTACGTACATTAGACATTATGTATTGATAAATGCGCATATATATCAGGAAAAGGCCTTTATTTCTACGCCCCCCTAACATCAAACTATACAAATCAAGCTCCGAGTATATAAACAGTAAATGCATATTAATATATTTATTACGTCACGCGTCGCTTAAATTAAATTGATAAGGAAATGTTAACGTTGAAGAGTATAGGTATTTGATTTAAATAGATATCAGTAAACACCCTTCATTTACCACTTGCTAGTTGCTACACATTATACGGTTATGAACGATTATTCAATGTGACACGTCGGTGATGGTTTCACTTTCAAGTTATATAAGTTTCGTTTTATAATTTGTTTTCGTATACATATATAGCTATATATATATATACTATCTCGACATGTTATATATAAAGTCGAACGCTGTATTTCTATCAAAAACGGTACCGACATCTCGCGAAAAAAGTTAAATAATATTATACGGTAATGAAAACACGACGAGAGGAAATCCGTCCGTGATTGATAAAACTTTTCCGTTTTAAGCTCAAAAGTTTTTGACGGTAATTTTCTCGACATACGTGTTCACAAAAACACAAATATATTATAATGTCTCGGATCGCGAGGAGCGCGGTGTACGCGTAGGTATGCAAAACGAGGGGACGACAATATTATAATAACACATAATGCGATTTCGCAGGCAACAAAACGATTTCGATAACTATACAGCTGGGCGGGCCTTCGTCGACAATATAAAACGATCGATTCTTCAGCTGCTATATAACTATACACTAAACCGATGAGTCCACCCCCCCCCCCTCAAACGTCGATAGTAGTAGTAGTTATCATTGATAGTTTTTATTTTTTCTTCTCTACATTATTATTACATCGCACGACGATAGGACAGAGCGCGATTCGGGCTGTATATATATATACAGTCGGCACACGATAATAAAACCACCGACCGACGTTATGAGAACGAGAAGCGGCGGCGGCGATTGTTATTGTTGGAACGGTGAAAGAGATCGTTTGTAATATCCGGGACGACTGCGATGATGATGACGACGACGACTACGACGGAACTGCTTACACTGCTAACGGTTTAAAGAGCTGAACCGCACTGATAAAAGGTCTCGGCATAAAAACAAAATGGTCGTCGCTGGCGGTCAGTTATAAAATCGGACGACGACAAAAACAGCGAACGGACATTGTCGGAGAGACCGCCGTTTGCGCCCGCGATAATCGGCCGCCGCCGCAAACCTTTCCGCGTGACCGATTTTTCTCCGCCGCTGCGGCAGAATGCATAAAAAAAAAAATAATAATAATAACAACCGCGACCACGACTCGGTCGTAACCGCTCGTCGTTATTTCCAGGTCCTGACCAGAGGGCCGAGTGTGTGTGTGTGTGTGTGTGTGTGTGTGTGTGTGTGTGTGTGTGTGTGTGTGTGTGTGTGTGTGTGTGTGTGTGTGTACTACGCTTTATTATGATAATAATTATTATTATTATTACGATATTATTATATTCTCTCGAATTAATTCCAATTGTCTTACGCGTGTCATTACCGTTATTATTATTATTACGACTATTATTATTACCGCAGTTTTTTTTTGTATAATATGTGTGCGCAGACTCTTTACGCGCGCGATTAAATTCCACCGCCAATGTACGCGTAATAATTTTACAAACACAATGTCCATAACACCGCACCAGAGGTAGGTATAACTTTTATGCGTATACAATACTTTTATTGACGTTAATAAAAAGAAAAAAAGCTAAAACGAGTAAAACGCATACCGTCGGCGAGCGTTTCGCAGTGACTCGACGACGACGTTGTAAAAAACGACACAAAAAAACTTTATGATTTCGCGTAATAACTGGGCATGATAACAATAATATTACTATTGTTTTCGGAAAGACTTATCCGATATAATTATTAATGGCCGGCGTTCGGCCCGCCGATAATCGTTTATCGTACAGTCGCTGCAGCAGTGTGTATAGACTGCACCGATCGGATTTAACTACGAAACTCGGATGGGTGTATACAGAGCGCTACAGCTGCGTCGTACGAAATAATATTAACCGCGAGGCAAATTATATTATTGAATATAGCGTGAAAAGTGTTTCAAACTCACGCGCTTATTACGTATGTGCACACGGGCCGGACGTGTTGGGTTATTTGAATCGCTCTGTACAATGTTTTCAGCGTGCGTCGCGATCGATAATACGGGGCCCCCTTCTCCTATTTGTTAGCCGTCTCAAGACGATGTTGCCAGTTGAGCATTTCCGAACGCACAAAAATCCGCGTGCGACTACTATACTTATATTCGCTTTGCCCGAGTTTTATTATTCTCATTTTTTCATCAACTAATACTATACTATATGTATACTCTGCAGTCTACTACTAAACTACTACTACTACAGATAATATACTATAAATTCTTTTCGTATCTGCCATATCACTGAATATTTGTACAGTGTTTTTATTTATTTTTTATTGTTTATTGTTTATGTCCGTGTTCCGAACAATTAACGTAAGCGTATTAAATGCGACTTAATGTTATAAAAGCGCGGATAAATCGTCATATCCTATTCAGTGTTGTGACGAGTACCTACTGAATACATACACGAATTCCGAAGGCATATAAGTATATTATTGTCGACCCAATACGTATGGTCACATGACGAGTATATTTGGTTAAGAACTACGATAATAATGTTATAAATTAAAACTAATTTGTATTCGATTAAACCTGATAAAATACAAAAATAATTTGTACAACAGTAACAATAATTCGACTTGTTCAAAACTTTTAAGACGCATAATAGTTCATTAAAATGTTTAAAATAAAATATGTTCCGCACTCAATATAAAAAAAAAATGGAAAGAGATGGAGTACATTGAAATTCAAAATTATTTGTCACAGCTACGAGAGCGAGCTTTTATATTATTCCTTTTTGATATAAAGTAATTTGTTTATGATTTTATATAGTCGTATAACTTATGACACAACGGTATAATGTAAAGTCACAAAAAAAACCATATTTTGATTCGCTCACGTCAGTGCTATATACAATACAAGACCTCGGAGAACTGGTCGTATAGGTTTAATGACAATACATCACACCTCATCATTGCAGCACACGGTGTCAACATCGTATTATAATCTATTAAGTTATTTTTTTTTTATTTGATGTCTTTAACGCCGTATACTAACCATTAATTTTGTAATGATGATTATATTTTTTTAGGTTTATAATGTGATAGAAACTGTGTGTATATACAAATATGTTTAATGATATGATTCGTCAACGGCGTATATAAGTGACACGCAAGCTAGACATTTTTATAATGCTCACGCAATTTATACATTTGCAAACTCAATTGGTTTTAAAAATGAAATGTTTAATTCATATCAGATGATGAAATGGAATCATTTTTAAATGATTTTTCAGATGTATTATTATTGTGGTTAGAAAAAAACTCACTTGATTTTCTGACAGATCAGCCAAGCTTATGTTATACACCGCGTTCCTGTAAAAAAAAAAAAATAAATAACAACAATTAAATTTAAACGTATTTTTTTCAATGATTTCCTAATTAATTTAAAGTTAGAATATGTTCATAATTCTTTATATTATATTACACTTTAGTAACATTGAAAAGTTTTATAACTCCATTATAAATAAACTCTCTTTGCACGAAACCGAACCTACAATATCTAATACAATATACCTAAAAAAAAAATGCAGTATTATCTTTTTTCAAATAATAATACAAAAGTACCTAATACAAAATATTTTTATTTTAACTCAAAAACAAATATTTTATCATTATAATCTGTTATAAACTACCATTTCGTTTTCAAAATAATAACATTTTATTTTTAATACTCAATTTTACTTGTGAAAATAAAATTATTCTCATTAGTAGTACTATAAACAAGTAACAACAAGCATTTGAAACTAAATTACGATTCAATGAACACATTTTATTGTACGCGTAAATTCTGGATAATGGGTAGTAAATATCTTTAAAAACATAATATGCCAGTATTTTGGTTGAACTTAAAATGTCATACATTATCGTTGAACTGGAACTGGACACTAATAAAGTCTCAAACTACCCGAAACTTTGTATCCAAAAATAAAACCGTTTTAAATAGTTAAACTACCCTAATTTAACTCGAACTAGGTATGTATATGCGTACAGTCCAGCAGCACACTTCTAAGTTTTTTCAATGATAAATTGTCATAAATTATGTATTTGAAGAAATGTATAGATATATTTATGCTTATATTATAATATAATTCGCACCCCTGAAAGAATAGTGACACAACTCAAAAAATACGTTTTTCGAGATATTACCATCAAAATTTGCAGAATTTCATCCTTTATATTTTAGTATGCTTGACATTTTTGATTTATATAATATTAAAGACCGTATGAGCTCAAAATGTCTTTATTTCAGCTTTAAATAAAACATAGTTTCCAGCTAGAATATCGACACTTCTCAGATGTAACTTTATTCTGGCCTGGCCAATGTTGTTCCACAATATTCTTCTAGCCAGAATAAAGTCATATCTCAAAAGTAATAGTTTCACATGAGAAAGATTATTTTAATATTATTATAATATTACCAATTGGCTATTTTAAGAATAACTAGTAGTGCTATCAGCATTATAACCGTAAACTATGTATAGAATGCTATGGTTAAATTAGTATCAATAACCGACTTCTATCCTGGTGTTATTATTGGTTAGTAGAAAAATATATTGATAAAAATAATAAATGTTATTAAATTTGATTTTTGTTATCGACTCTATCGTTACGTCCAGCAGTACGAAATCCGATTTCGTTTGTATTTATTACTTTATTGTTATAATTAATTATAATATCGTGTAATACTGTTTTGAACGTTTTGTAAGTAAAATGGATCTTCTACAAAGATCAAGATCACAACGCCTTGTTAAATTAGCAACAAATAACAAAATTTAGGTATGTACATTATTTAAAATATTATAATTTGTATTGTTTTCAAAAAATTCAAATTGTATATGAAAATGTCATTGCAACTAATGACACTACACTACACTTAGCAAAAATAAAGTACATAGGTACCTAAAAGGTATCAAGTAGTTACAAAATGCAATAATAACAAATATTTATATACCTATTATTTTGTATTAAGTGTTATTAATCTTGAATGTTATAAAACAAGTTATAGATTTTAATGTTTTAAATAACATTGTTATTACAAATTGTATTTTATGTGGCATAAATCAAAAAATATTTTTTTTCTAAGCAGAAATAATGACACAAGTCAAACTGAAATTAGATTTTCAATAAAACAAAAGTGAAATGGTAATTAAATTATTAATTTAAGAGTGTAACAGTAAACTATACAATATTAAGAATAATATAAGATTGAAAAAATAAAAATTAATCAAAAGTCCTATTTATAATAGCATAATGAAATATTAAAAGTCGATTTCCCAACATTTTGATATTTTGAGTTGTGTCACTATTCTTTCAGGGGTGCGAATTATATGAAAAAATGTATACTATTGAAATGTCAGCAGAAAACCAATTTATAACTGTTGTAGGATTAACGAAAGGTTTGGACAGGACGAATCAGCTGGCCTCGTCTAGTACACTATAGCAATATCATCTCTATAAAAACAATATTCGGCCAGAAGCTTTTTTTTTCCCGTGAGATCCAATTATCAGAAGCCGATCCAGCAAAGGTCTAACGCGTATGTTGGTATGGACGATGCAGGGTATAAGCAATATTGGCTACAAGTTTGGCGGCAAGGGATTTTCCTCGCTTGGGGACCTCCCAACGCTCATAAGATTGTTATTTTCACTTTTTCAATCGAACACCCCTTCTTTTGACCAAACTCTAAAGCAAATAAAACAATATATATAACATATATCCCACGCACACGCATACGTGGACTACTGTATACACTATACACGAGGTAATAATTATGAGCAAAAGTCACCCAAACCCCATGGGGTCAGGACGACACGGTAACTTTTTGGGAGACGTTATTGATTAGGTATATACAGGGTGGATCCTGACGCGTTCCACCGATAGTCGTAATATGTGCTACTGTCGAACACCTCACTGCTCACCCTGTAACACATCGCGTATTCTTTTGCGTATCGTAAATTCACGACATTTTCTTAATATTATAAAGTAACGAGAAAAGGCAGCAAACCCCACCTCGATATGACAGAAAGACTGATTGAGTTTGAAGGTTAAAACTGAGAAAAAATTGTCTAATGCCATTGGAGATTCTTATCTTGGACGGATTTTTCAGTTTATTTAGCTTTAAGTTTATTATGTGGCTACAGTGTTTAAGACTTATGCAATACCTATTTGAAGCTTATACAGTTTTCAGTGATTTTCGCAATAAAACATTAAGGAGATTTAAACCAATAACTTAATTATTTATCTTTTCATATAATATGAATATTCAAATGAAAAACTAAAGGCAATAATCAATATTATTATACTGCAGAGTGATTATTTTAATAGTAAACCTCACAAACCAAAAAAATATTTACGTTATTGAAAAAAAAAATATAAATATATTTTATAGATTAATGTCATTACAATTTGTTTGAGTTTTTAATTATTGAATGACAAAATTCGATTTTTATAGATAATAGTTATCAGACAAAATATAATCTGATCCATCATAATATATGTAATAAACAATTATGTATGTTGTAATTTAAGTGTACATACAATTTATGATGATAGAATAGTGAAATATTTAATTGTTTTCAAAAATGTTGTTTGGTAATATATTCTAGAATGTAAAAAAATATTTTCAAAATTGTTTATACTTTTTGATATGATGAGTGTTTACTGGTAAAAAAAAAAATCGTCCAGTATAATGGCGGCGGACAGAAATAACAACAAACAATAATAATATTAAGTTAAAGAAAATTCAAATTAATGACTGTATCTTACATATTATAAACATATATAGCATGCCTTAAAGATCATCAACTACATTTAATTGCATTAAACTTTAAAGTGTACTTATTAGCAAAGGAATATCAACAAAAACGCTTCTAATATATAAGAAGTTTGTGTAGATTATAACTAAGTAAAAAACAAACCAAAAGCCTTAAAGTTTACACAAAAACGATTAAACACATACAAAATTAACAAACGTTTAGTGCTAACATCAATTTAGTGATGATTAAAATCGTTTCAGCTGTAGACAAAAATAAATGTTTTTTAGTATTAAAGTTCTTGAAATATTAAATGTAATAATAATATAAACGCACCTAAAATATTCAATTGCAATTTTAAATTAGCATAATACTATTTAACTATACACATTAAACTTAGTATGTATAAGTATCAAAAGAATTATTTTTGGTTTTTCAAAACAAAATTGAATATAATATTAATAAATAATAATACATTGATTGAATAGACGTATTTATACATATTATTATACACGAATCAATTGAACGGCCAAAGTAAGTATCTAAGAAAATTACAAAGAGATCAAAGAAATTGAAATTTTACATCACAATCGTATTAAAATATCTATAAATTAATAACATACAGATCACGTGTTAGTTACATCATATACTAAGCGATTAATAAACCCATTTTGTGAATCAATAACTTTAAACGAGCCGACATGAATTATTTTGCGTTTGTCTGTGCATAGAATATTGTTCTATTGCGAATGATTGAAATGCTCGTGTAATACACCTAGACAATTTACGTCGGTAAGAAAATTCAATGTGGTTGAAGTACGCTGATGGCTCTCTTCAGAGATAACAGCCTACCTTACAATCCATCCCTTCATATTCGAGTGGCTTTGGTTATTACCTGACCGAAATTTTCAAAAGGGAAAATGCGTCACAAACGACATTTTCCGTTCTCAACGAATGATTATGTGCCGTTCATTTGTCGCTCTAACGAGGCGTGCTTTTGTTCAAACGTCCATTCTTCCGCCCTTTACCAAAGGTACCAAAAAGCAACACATATAGGTAATGGTCTTAGGGTTCATTTGTTTTTCACCTAACGAGACACGATACCCCCCCCCTCCAACGCCCCTTCGTCCGCTTCTTTTCAAAATGGAATATATCATGTTTGATCCTTTGTGAAAATATTTTTTTTTTGAAATCTTCTTTTAATGCATATTAAGTTTCTTACACCAGAAAATAAAGATAACATAGGGTATGATTCCTTATTTCCTTGTGAATTATACGATATATATTTCATATTACTATTCGTGAATAGTAATCCGAAAGGTTGAATTAATTTTCGCCAAAAACATTGCATTTTAAATTATCAATATAATATAAAACGTAAACAATATAATAATAAACATTAAAAGTTTAAAGTATCCACAAATAATATTTTTAAGTCAACTACACCAAAATAACTTATAATGTTATAATTACCTATTGATTCATTTTGAGTTAGATATTTTAAAATAAATACATTCATACCAATCGGAATCTAAAACTAAAATAAGTTGAATGTCTATAAATAGCTTAAAAAAGAGTCAAAATATTTTTATAAAATGATACCATTTGTAGGAAATGCTATTACAAAAATTTCATTCAACTACTTATTCATAAAGTTAAATGGCATATAACATAGCTTAAAGAAATCGCTGTGTGTCATTAAAGGAAGAATTTTAAGAAACACATTTCAATATACAACCCAATTAAACTTTTGTACAGTTATTAAGATTATGTGAGTAGATTACTTGATTATTAGGAACTCGAAAGTCGTTTTTAAGAACTGGCAAACTTTCAAAATATTGTTTTTAAGATTATGGTTTATGCCCTTATAACTAATTTTAATTTTAAGCATTTAAACTTCAGAAAGGAGAAATTTGGATTGATGGATATATAATAATATAATATAATATAATATAATACGCGGAGATAAAATAACTTCTGGTGCAGAAGTTCTGCAACGTACCACCCCCGTCTATTTAAAATGAATACTCTAAAAGTTCATTGTCAATATTTAATTATAAAACATCATAACTTATATGAAAATGAGAGGAAAATTAAAATAAAATATTCAAATCGGCGTATTATCGGAACTTTTTACTTTAGACAAATATGACGAAATAGAAAACAAAATATGATAATAAAAATATGATAATAATAATACAAAATAAGATATGTTCATATACGTATCTCAATCAACACTTTAATTTAAACTTGTATTCGATGTTAACTATAGTAATTAGTATAATATTATTTATAAAAATACTATTAGAAATAAAAATATCACCATGTCACATCTCGAACGTATAGAGAAAAAAAGTTCTTTACGCGATTGGCCGAAAATTCACGTCAGTGAGTATAATATGTGTATATAGCTGAAAGTTAAAAAAAAATACTTAAAATCTATAACGACTTGTTTGGAATTACATTATACTTGAAATAGCATTGTAACGAAATTGTGTTTTTTATAATATTAATTAAGCTAATAGGTATTTATATTAAATAAAAATAATAAAAATAAAGACATTCTGTTTTATATGGTTTGAGAGTTAAAGTTTATTTAATATAATTATACTTTTCTCCTTAGGTACTTAAATAGTAATTTATTCTTTTAAAGTATATACACACTATATAATAATTAAATAACGTTTTAAACTATAGTTAATACAATAACAACGAACAAAAAAATACTTAAGATTAACAAGCCAAACGAAACCGGGAACACTAAATTAAACAAATTAAGATTTTTCAGTAAGAATTTAACTGAAAATTGGAGCTAAAATTGAACAACAAATAAATGTTTTTAAAAGTAAAAAAAATAAGACCAACCGACTAGTGCAGTATAATGCAAAAACCAAAATAAGGACTGAAAACGGTAAGATAAAAAGTTAGTGAAAAAATAATTAAAACCAATATCAAATCAAATTAAAAATATTTTATGACATCAGTATAAGCAGTGCGGGGGAAAGAATTAAGAAATTAAGCTCTTCAATCTGAAAATATTAACAGCGCGGTAACTCGTTGCCGACTGAACGTGCACACATATTTTCTTCGTCGAGTTGAGAAAATAAATACAACCGAGGTGTGAGTGCGACTCATTTTTTTTTTTTACAACTACCTATTACTTTTGAACAATAATTGTCTGTCCGGAGTCGTGTTTGCGCCGACGCTCTTTTCGCACGCGAGAACCGCTATTATATTATATGTGTTTAATCTTTTGATCTGGACTTTTCGAAACGCATTAAAAGCCCCCTTTTTTCGGGCGTGTGTGACGTGAGCCCGTATAATATATGTGGACGGGCAATTAGCAACGCCGTCCACGGGGCATCGTCTACGCTGGTGCCACAGAGTACGCGGACGGTTAATGGTGTGGCCGCAGCGGCAGCGGCAGCAGCAGCAGCAGAGATATTGAGAGTTATATATACGACGATGGGGCAGCACGCGCGCGCGAGAGAAGGGAATGGCAATTACCGGAGAAACCGATCTCCGCCCGCGCGGGGCACGAGCGCCCGAAGTACGTGTTCGGGATTCCGAAATTTCGGACATGTATCATATATACAAACGGCCAATTCCGTAGATTGCGTGGGATTTCGATGATCCCGCATTGACGACGGAAGCGAGCCGCCGCCACAATAATAACGCGAAACGTATTATATATATTATATACATTGTGTATAAGCCCAGATCGGGAATCGACCGAAACACGTTGTCACATTTAACGCAGATATAGTGACGGCGATTATTTGCCCGGATTATTCGGGTGCGCCGTGAATTCCAAAAACGTTATCCGCCGGGCTTTCGCCAAAGAGGTGTGTGTGTGTGTGTGTGTGTGTGTGTGTGTATAGCGATGGCGGCCATTAGGGGGGAAAACTTTTTTGGGTGTGAACAACCGAGATTTCATGAATAATTCTGATCGTAAAAACGCGTACACGGCAATCGTTCTACTATAATATGTATAGTACAGGTAGGTGTACCTGCAGCTTTTACTGAATCGCCGGTGACAAAATTAAAAAATAATGTAAAACTACTGCTCCTGCTGCTGCTGCTGCTGCTGCTGCTGCTGCTTAGCACCCAGTTCAAACGAAAACTACCAAACTACATTTTAACCGTGTGCGAACCGAAAAGGCGTTACAATACAACTAGCCGAAATAATTTGAACGAATATCAAATACGTCATCGTGCTTGATATATAGAAACGGAACAATACCAACGACTTTTTATTGTGGTCGCCAACATCGATGTTTCGATAACAATAATCATATTTTATTTTAAACGAAGACATTTTAATATGATATAGCCAATTTTTGTGATTTTTCAATACATTATGTTTAATAAAGTTTCAATAGTATTTGAGGTTGAAAAATATTTAGTATATAAAATATGATACCTAAATTGTAATCAAAAAATGATGAATAAATTGAAATTCTGAATGTAAACCGACGAATACTAATTCATTAAAAACTATTTTGGAAAAGGAGGTTAAATTTAAAAGAGATATAATTGTATATGTATAATCATATTTTAATGAAAGACGGTCGTAGGAACAAATTCAATGGAAATATTTGAAAATATAGTGGACAATACGATTGGGGTAACTGTACATTATTATCGTGCGAAAATGCGTAATACTCGAAATGAAAAAATAGTAAATTATTATTATTATCACACATTATATAAATATATATATTCAGTGGAACCTCGATGACTTGAACGTCTACAAGCCGTATTTTTGATAACTTGAAGGAATGTCTTGGCCCCCTTGTACCTATCCGTTCCGATTTATCGAGGTTCCACTGTATATATATTTATATAATATACCTGATAAATACAAGGACATCAGAAAATAAACTATTTTAGAAATTTTATTTTATTTAACACTAAATTCTTTCACGAGGTCATAATCTGAACAAAGAAGAAGAAAAAGTAAATACCTAAGCATGACTGGGTAGATATTCATAAAAATGTCTTAAAAATATTTTTACTTTGTTGAATCATATAATATATATATTTATTTGTTAAATATATAGAAAACACAAATAAAAAAATGTACAAAGGTTAGTTTACTAAGTACAGTTGATATTCATTTTGGTAAAAATATAATAGGACAAATATTAATAAAAATAAATAATTTAATCTAACATAAAAATGTTTATAAAAAAAAATTCTTAAAATGATTTATTATGAAGTAAAAAAAAAGTATATAGAGTAAGTAGTCAATTTAAATAAATAAAAATATAATTTCATATAAAATACATTATGGGTATTATAACAGTACACATATAAAAAAAAATGTTTGAAGTCACTTTATTTTAGTAGAAATTATAAAAAAACATATTTCATTAAAATTAACAAAAAAAAGAAGAAGAGATCCAAACAAACATTAAAACAATAAACTAAAAATAATTTAACATCGTTTTAAATGTGGCTTGAAAACAAATATAAAGTTTTTTAGAATAAACTCTAAACATAATTGAAATGTTTTAAAGATTACTAAATAATTTTATGAAAATCATAAGCAATCAATATGTATTTATAAGGGTAGCTTAACTTTTAGCTTTCATTATCGGCATTTTTTTTAAAAAAAAGTATCACTTTTCAAAGTTCAAATTATACTTCATTTAATTTATCTATGTATTTGGAAATCTACTCAAATCAAAATATACCTGAACATTTTTACTATCAATCTTTTTATTTTTTTGGACGACTTTGTTTATCTGTTTATCTTTGTATAGTACTATTTCCATACATAAAGTCATAAAAACAAATAAATGACTAAAAAAAAAAAAAATAATAATACTATATAAATACTGAACAAAATATAAACATATTATAGTAATTGTGTAAGTAGTTAAAAATTAAAAACTAAAATTAGTACTATACTAAACCAACATTTTTTTTTTCTGTAAAAATGTACTTTTAATTAAATATTTATCGCAAATTAAAAATATACATAGAACTATTAATTGATTTCAACATCATTAAACAATATTATGATCCTTCTTTAATGGTTCAATTAACATCTCAACGACATTGACAAAGGCTTGGAATGTATTTCTAAAATTTACATTTATTTTATTTCATTATTTTAAAGTGTAAAAATAATCTGTAGTAATACTAAATATGCATCTTATTCAAAAAAAAAAAAAAACTATTCAGAACGAGATATTATATGGATGTTTTCATCGCAAAAACATGAAAGTTGAAATAAATTGGAGAGGGATGCTTTCACTTTTTACTTTTACTCTAATGAAGAGTCTTTTCGAAGGTTTTTAAACATAGGGAGCATGTACATATACCAAAAGAAAACGATGAATACAACCCCACGTAAATATAGTATATTACATATACTTATTATAAATATGTATGCATTTTGAACACAAATGTATACTATTTCTTTTTTTTTTAAAGAAGTAAATATTCTTATCGCTAAATAACATTTGAATACCTACAATATTTTTGACGAAGAAGAAAAACGCTTTCATGTACCTTTATATGTTTAGTAATAATATATGCTGTGTAGGGTAATAATAACTTAACATATAATACCATGAATCCTATGATTGTATATATACCATTGTTATATTTCTATACAGACTTACGGTACTACTGCTTTTATTTTTATTTATTTGTATCGTAATAACGCACAAACTACGTTTATACGTTACAATAACTATATAGACTTAATTTTGAGAATAAAATACTTCGAACTTTAGCTACACAAATGTCTAGTTGCAAAATTATGATCGTAACTATTAATAAAACTGGAAAATCTAAAATATTTTGGTTCTTATCCAATACAAATGTTAAGTTAGTGGAAAGTTAAGTTAAGTTCATAAATTATTTTTTTGACATCTCATATGAAATTTATATTTCAATTATTTCATAACAATTCAACACTATAATTGTGTTAGTCATTTCAAATGCACCAATGTACGAAATAAATATATTAATTATGATGAATATATCGATAACGTTATAAGATATACGTAATAATAACCTAAGCAATAGACGTAATAATTAAACATATCTTTATGAATAACTTCAATATTGTTATAACTTATTAAACTAATATTTTTTGCATATAATTATAACTAAAAATCTTTACCTGGCTCCGATCAAAATATTGTTGCCATCCCTGAGCAAAGTTTTAAAGTAATCCGTGTGTGTGTTGTTCCCAGAAAATATCCTACTGTGTTCAGACACTGAAAAAATAAAAATAATAAACATTTTATTAGATATATTCAACCAAACGTACATAAAAATACGCACAAAAATAATAAAAGTAGTTTCTTAAACTTAATAATTACGATAACAATAATTTGACAAATATTTTGTTGATGTAGAAGACTTTTTTTTTAAATTGTATTAAAAAAAAAAAAAAAAAAATTATTTGTATTTCATTTCTCATATACGATTTGTCTCTAAACGTCGCATACGCCACATAATATCATACGCGTTAACTCCGATAATATGTCTCGTTTTTTGTACATACAAATGTACGTATACATCGATTCGATGCGATATTGGAATGCGCTTTGCGGTTATTCGTTCGACACGAGGCAGATAAAAAAAAAAAACAAAAAAAAAACGTGATACGCACGTACACAATACACTACGGTAAACCGCGGTCGTTCGAAATGATTGTCGCGATTTTCGATTTTTCATTTACTCCTCTCCACACCGCGCACCGTCGAAACGTTAATCTAGAATTGAGATTTTTACCGCAGCCTCGCAGCGATCGCTTTTATATAGTGACAGTATTATTATGACCCGCAGGCAAAACCCACGACAGACGCGATCGTCATCCCAGCCGCCGCCCACTGCTGCAGCGTATACACGGTACAGTGACTTCAAAATCTTATCTCGAAATAACGACCACGACGATTTCGTGCGTTTTCTTTTCAAACAATATAATATTAACGCATAAAAAATCTAAATTAAAAACGAAAATGACGTTCCGCAGTCACATGCGTACTACTACCGCGGTATAGTACACGAGCTCCGCTCTGTGACGACGACAAGGCACGTCGTCGCATCGTCGAAATCGGGATACGCGCGCAGAGCCAAAAATAATATACATTCTTATTTGAAGTATACGTCACGTTCCCGCCGCCAATGACAACAACACACAGTCACCGTCGATATCATTTTATAACACTAATAAAATGTCCTCGATACGCTTTACCACTATATAGTATATACAGTTCATTTTACACCAGACTCTAAATATTTTCACCTGCAAACCCGTCACGATTGTAACATTGTAGCATACATTGAAGATTATTAAAGCTTTTATGCGAGACTGTCTTGTTTGTGTTTAGATAGCTGCAGTCTGATGATATTATAATATTTATAAAACGTCGTGATAACGGCTTGCCTTGTATTTTAATATTTTTAAAAGGTATGCAAAAGTATTATTTTATACTTTTGTTTAGTGAATTTATCTGTTGCAATATAATGATGTATACAAGAAACAAAACTTGGCGAATGAAAGCAATGCCTTTCCGTGATTTTAACGTCGCTGCGCAAAGAAAACGGAATTATTTTAGTTTCTTGATAAGTATATCTAACACAGGCGTATCAAAAAACCGACTATTGATCAATTTAAAATACGAGTACGTTACGCCATCGTGTCACTGGCACGGCACCTCTATTCGAATTATGTTGACAAAAAGTACTGGCTTACGACAGCTAATAATAATAATGATGATAGTAATATTTTTCATATTATTAAAATATCCTCGCGCGTTATAACGACGACGGTGAGACGTGTAGCGAAATTGCATAACCGAAGCGCCGTGTTCACGGTTTGTCGGAAAATATATCTCCGACGACGACGAGAGGAGACGATATTATTATTGTAATAATAATTATTGTCATCGTGGCGGATTTGACGAGTAGACATGTTCAGGCTCATTTGTTAAATGGACCATTCCAGCACGTTACGGATGCATCACGGAAATGGCAAAAAGAAGATTAGTTTTGACAGATGCCAGAAAAACGAACGATGAATAGAATAACATAATATTGTATATTGACGATGACTCGGCAACAATTACCGTTTCGTAAGAGGGTTACAAAAATATAAAATACACATTTTTTTTTCATGGCAACAGTTAAAAAGCAAAAATATTGTGTTTTACGATTTAAATTTTGATATAACATAAACGCATCAACATCTAGGTAATAATGTTTAATAAATAAATTCTGGAAATAAATGTAATTTCTTCAAAAGTCGATACAAACATATTATTTAAATCATTATGGTCCGCGTGAAATAAACACTTTATATTTCGAAAACATTTATTAAATACACATTTTTCGGCTATCTGTGTAGTGTTCAAAATTATTTAATAAAAAAACTTTTAGGTACCTAATTAAAAATATTCGAGTTATTTGAATAAAACTATAAATTGCTGTTTTTAGTTCGAGATATAATTTTAACAATATTATTTATTAACAACGTATTATAGTTAGTAACACAAAATAAATATAATATAGAATATATTGTGTAAAAGAAATACATTCTATAGAAAATTATTTTAGTTCATGTTTTACATTTATAAAGTTATTTACTTTAAACTAAACTATAGAATAATCAACATTATAAAACAATTATTGAGTATTAAAAAAGTATTTTAAATATTATGTGCTTTTTAAATCAGTATATTCTATATTATATTATTACGATATGCTGTGTTGTACGATTTATTTTGTTATGGCTTTGTAAAATTTAACGAGTGATATTATTTTTACAAATTGCATTTTGTCAAACATCTTAACCGCACATAAAAATCACGGACAAAGCTGGGGTCTTTGGATTATTCATGCGTAGAGTGAGACGATTTTCGACACCCATTCGATTGTCCTCTATTCGTTTCAAAGTTTTTCAACCGAAAAAAAGAAGGAAAAATCTGAGCCATTTCTTTTTCTTTTCTTTTTTCACAACTTGTATATCCGGTGACGATTTTTCGTCCACTATAAACCTTTTTATAGCGTATAGATTTTGTCGATGTTCAATCCATCTAAGTTCTAAGTCTGCCAAGTTGTCTCATAAATATTGCAACTTTGCTGCCAGCCATAGAACCCGATAACAGCAATATAGTATAAGTTCACGTCGGTAAACACACATGAATTCAAGTAAAGACATCATAATAATTCCCAGAACAAAATCGTTTCTATTTTACCATCAGTATTAATATACGTTATGCAGACAGCGAAATATTTAATTCTCTTTATAGGCCTTATTGAAAATATATATAAGTATCAAAATCTTCTTTAGATAACTATAAATATATGTTTTTAATTCTGTTTTTTTCTGTCTGCCCGGAGCCTCTGAATGTTTGTTTCAAGTGTTTAGGTTTTACAATTATGGTTTTTTTTTATCCCCATTTAGGTTAAATAAGTGTTCCAAAAGTTCCAAATATCTATCAATTGAAAATGTTATTTAGTTGGTACTTTGAAAGAGGAACATTAAGTAGGAACATTCGGGATTTTCAGCAGTCTCTAAAACTTAAGAAAAAAAACTACAGTAAAAATAAGTAGAAACCAAAATAGAGCATATTTAAACAAACTTTATAGTAATCACACTGTATTATTGTATAATATATATAACTACTGCCTATCTTATTTTGAGGTGATAAAAGGAAAAAATATATTTAACTTGTCCAGCTTTATTTAAAAAAAGTATATAGGTTAATATTGGTGTAGGTGCCCTTGATAAAAATAACTCAAGTGCCAATATTAAGATATATTTTTGATAAATTATCAAGTCTTTAATGAGTCACAACTACAGTTTACGAGTAAATTATTAATTTAGTTACTCCGGTGAGATATAAATATTGCAATTTATTACTTAACCAAAAAAAATAAAAAACGTAATTATTATTTTGTTTTAGTGTAAGACGACATTAAATTTGATTGGTTTCAAAGAAATAAAAACAATTTTTGTTGGATATTCCTTTTATTAGTTAGCAAGGTACATCGCGTATCGAAACAAAAATGTACCCAAAAGGATCAAAATAAATAAATACACAATTTATATGCTATATTCCGTATCAAACAATACTGAGTTATTGTTATCTATGTGTATCCTCGCGAGACGCTCCGCAATAATATACAATGATCGATTTCGAATTATTCCTGTTTAAAAATCTTTTTAGAAAAACATTCCGATTTGTCTAGATTTATTTTTACGTAACGAACTCGCGTAGTGGGTACAACACGACCACAAAAATGATGATGATGATGATGATGATGATGACGATAATTTACCGAGAACACTGCACCGCGTTTACGGCGGAGGGGTGAAGTACACAATGGCGTTTCTATTGCTCTACCGCGTGGCAAAGTAACGGCATCGTGCTTAGTGAAACTTTCTAAAACGAACACTGCAAACGCGTATTTATACGTATACAACTCTTTATATCTGCGTACTACAGCAGCAGTATAGTATGATGTCCTTTGGCGAACAGCGACGATAAAACTTCCGTCCGGACGTCCGGAAAACGACGTGCATCTGCCTCTCTTGGCAGATACCGAATCATATATGGCTGCAGAGATATATCCGAGAGTCGATGTGACGCAACCCCTAGGGTGGTGGGTTTTGATTAAATTCGGCCAATGTGTTCTTCTGCTGCTCCTAGCGACCGAGCGAGCGCCATTTCCCGGCAATATGGCAGAGTAAAAAAAAAAAAAAGAGAGAGAGAAGAAAAAAACTCCACGCGAGAACGATACAAAGGGAAAGAAGTGCCGATTGTACGGATGCCAAGGAATAGAAATTCGAGAGCTAACGTTTCGGATGTAAATGACTTGGCACTGGTGAGGCACTTATAGGAACTCTTGTGAAAATGGACAACGCCGACAGCGAGAAAAACATTATACACGACCCCGAGAGCACGTAATATGACATTCAATCTAACAGCGTGATATTTAATAGTCGTTTTCCATTCATCGGCGCAATAATTAGTAAGCTCCAATAATATATTATACATAATAGTGATAGTATTTAGGTCTATAACTGCACGTATTATCGATTTTGTCTATGATGTTCGACTTCTGCGCAATACGCCTGAATTTCGAAAAATGATACGAATATCGTCGTAATTAAAAGGTTTTATTTTTTGAGACTGTATAATGTAATCGATGTGCATAATGCAAATTAACGTTAATAGTTAACTTAAATTATCAAAGGAATAAAAAATTATAATTTGTATTTATATTATAATGTTTGTAAAAAAAACTCCAAGAAAAATATTTAAATGGCTTTAGCTCAAAATTTCCACTCTCACGTTGCGAATAATATTTAAATAATTATGATAATATAACAAAATTTAACATGAATAAGTAGAGTAATAAAACCGTATTTTGCGAATAAAAAAACTATCTAATTGTACGTTTTGCTAATAGATAACAATATGCGATTAGTGCACACCGGTTAAATATGTTATGACGACAACTTTTTTCAGAATTCTTTCGAATTATCGCTAATTATACCGTTCCTGCAACGATTAAGCGTTTTAAAGATGTTAACGAAACACTCACTAAATTCACGTGCAATATCAAAACATGATATGCTCTTTGCTCTTACTTTAACATTCAGCGAGATCTAAACACTTTTATTTTAATGCAATGAGAACGTCGTTTCTCCGTCATAACTATTGACCCACCTACCGGGGAATAACATGATGACCTTGTATATTTATCAATGTCGAGGATAGCGAAAACAGATTTGGCATTCAACGTAGTTATATATATATAATGTATGTATAATGTATGTATATGCAAATAATAACAAAATCTTAAATCCGACATCATTGCAACGATAAATCTTGTAATACAAAGTTTTAATTTTTTAGGTCGTGGCTATTAATTTTTTTTTTTATATCTAAATACTAAAATGCCGGCCAAAACCATTAATTCGTTCATTCATTCGGTTAAAGATTGCAGCCGTTTTGCTGCCTGCTCTCTTATCAAATTTAAAGCATTGTAACGGATCTCCGAAGGAGGCGCATCGTTTGTTTAAGGTTTTGAAGAAACAGATTTAGATACTATTACTGCGATGTAGTCTAACTAGGTCATTATACTTTGAGAGCATTAGTTATTTAAACAAGCATTTCGGTCGGACCGTGAATACCAACTATTTCTATATCATGTAGACAACTTTTCCACCACTTCCCGGCGCCTGCACTAATGGAATCGGACCGACAATTCGCAAGACGCAATCATTCTACGATTTGTTTTTAAAAACTAACGCGTCGCCGTATTAAATCACGGCCAAATATATATATTAAGTATACATAGTTGTGCATTTGTTGTCTACGTCCGTTGTCTACGACTGCACAGTGCACACAGTATACTGGTCTAAACTCGAGCTCTAATCTTGATATCGGTTGAACTCGCCGCCGCCGCTATATATATAGTTTTTAAACACAGCGAGAATGCGTGCGAACAGCAATATTTTCAGCAAACCCAATACATTGTCATCGAATCGTGTGCTGCTGCGTCCGGAATTGGACATTTATCCACTCCGACGTCGTACACGCACGAAGATTCGTCTTGAATTCTGTCAATGCAGTATAAAATACGGGCTGACGCGGCCCACCGGTCGCGGTTATACCTCGCCATCCTTTACAACTGTCGGATAATCCTGCAATACGGTCAACCAAAACACGACGCTGCCTACGGTGTCTCCACCCCCCCCCCCCCCCCCACACACGACGACTGGCCGGTTCTTTTTCTCCTCACTCTTCGTGCCGACCAACACAGCGCGCTATATGGAAAATACAGATAAAAACGAGACGTTTAGCGATCGCCGATACACGCCGACTTTTACGAATGGATTTAAAAAAAAAAATAACGATTAGTTTGATTAAAATTAACTGTTAATCACGGCGGGCGTGTTCTCGATAATGTGGTCGAACGATAAATTATTGGCATCCGAGGCCAGAAAGTTGAGTGGTTGACGCTCGTGCCGTTGCAGCACCGTTGGCTTTATTATTTATGGACGACTTTCTCTGCCGATCTTTTGCAAAAGACCACGTGGTCTTACGGAGATAAACTCGCAATTATTTCCGGATAACGTCACTATTTTATATTGTACAAAAATAGGAAATCCGGCTTAAGATCCTCAAATACACTGAGCATATTGACACGCTATAGGCTGAGTAGTGGAAAATAAAAAAATGTGACATTTTTTTCTTAACTAACTCGTTTAATAAATTAACAGACCAAATCGTAGATTGCCGTACTCGCTGGATTAATGTAATTAAAATTAAAACTGTATACATGTATAGGTATAATATAAATCATTTTATATAATTTAATGTTTTATTGAATTACAACTGAATAAACGCACAAGTACAATACATTGTTTTGTTTAATACAGCGGCTCCTGTCCTTTTTAATTAAAAAACGAAATTATGCGACATATATACACACACAAAAACTAGGTTAACGCGAGGGCGTAACCTCGATTGTAATGCGTATATAATGTATGCATTGAAAATTAAAAAAATAAAATACACAAATAGAGGTTTTAAAAACATATTTTTGAATGATAAACAAAAGTTTTAAACCGTGGAATTTTTTAAGCATTTATAGACTCAATAAAGTTACCACCGCAGTCTGTTTAAACGTATTGATCGTCAATTGTATATGTGTAAGAGCGAATTTCAGTCAGCAAGAATGCAACGCACTGGAGAAATGGAGGGGAATCGGCATGCAGAAGACATTTAAAAAGGAAAAAACGCTGTCAGCCCTCCAGAAAGGGAAAGAGAAAGAAAAGAGAGAGAGAGAGAGAGATAGAGAATGTTAAGTACGAATAACTAACGTATAAGAATGGAGTGATCGAAACACATAGAATGTTAATATGATATTTGTAAGTAACGAGGGGAACACTTTTCTCGGGGAATTCGGGTTTGCGAAAATACAATCGTTTATTAAACATAAAAATGTGTGAACAAAAACTCTATCGATTCGCAATTAGAACAGTCTTCTTTGCATACGTAATTTACCAAATGAACTATGTAATAAAAAAATAAATAAAAAGGAAAACTATAAAAAAAGGGAGAAAGAAACGTTTAAAATTAAAAACTTCTTTTTATTGCGCACTGACGATTCGTGATAGGAATTACTAATAATCATTTCAAATACATTTTTAAATATTTATTTGAGTTTCTCTTCATTCCACCATGCTTTTCTTTTAGGTATAATCAATTTATATGACTAGACAACGTGTATATATAGTATTAACATTGACGGTTATGTATATTGGTACTGAAAAGTTATAATGAAAATTAAAGTAGGTAAACATTATTTCAGTGAAGTTTACGATCTTGTACAACGAGGATATAAATTAGGATTAATCAAAGATAAAATAATTATGTATATATACTGTGTTAAACGAACCAAGCACTAAAAAAATCGATCTTTTAAAATTAGCTGTATAGGATCTGTCGGGTTAGATTATAATATATATATATATATATATATATGTGTGTGTGTGTGTGTGTGTGTGTTCGGCGCTAAAATAATATCAACCATTAAACGACGCTTAATAGAGGAAAAATATAAATTCATCACAGTAATTAAATCGAGGAGTGTTTAAGCGCGCAGTATTTCTCCCTTTAAATCGGGATTAAAATATGTTTTTCTTGCACGGATTTGAAACCACAACGATGCACACTCTCAATACGCTCTTATATATATTCGGATAGGATTAAAAATCCAAAAATAAGCCAATTTGACGGGTATCAATGTATACCGACGTATAGGCTTAATTCGTATACATAATATATATATAGACACAAACTAAGGGTGTCGTCTTCGTGCTATTCTTCGTCTTAATAGTGACGTAACTAAATGTTTAAGTAACCGTATCGAAAAAATGAAGTGGGCCCCTATACGCTACGGTCCCGTTCAATCCCGTACAAAGAATATTGTCTGGTTAAATAGCTGTTATCTATTGTTATAATAACGGCGCCGCCGTATGCGTGTGGGAGAGTATATTATAAACACATGTTCACATATTATTATTATTATAAAATAATAATTGAATAACATAAAAGCACTGCAATTTAATACACGAAATGCAAATTGAAAAAAAAAACAGTTTCGCGTTACATCCTCGGATATTAAACTTTGAAAAAATTCCGACAAATATTCATATATATAATATATAGTTACCAGGGGGCCCGAGACGTTATATTATTTCCAGTGATATGTAAAGGGCGAACCGTTTTAGCAGCTATAATATATACCTGCAGCGGCTGCAGTGCGATATGACTGCGATTTAGAATAATTCGTGTGCGGTACGACAAAATGTATTTTTTATGGCAATACAAACTATCGGACGTCAACTCGATTAAATCGTACGCGCCCGGTCCGTTTGTTAATCGCCGCCGTAATTTATTGCAATCGACTCGAAACAAATTAAAGTACTATACGCACTGCGTGGGCCCCGAAGGTATGACGTGTTATCATCTGATCGCAAGAGAATCTTCAATTACACTGTTTAATTTCAACCCCCCCCCCCCCTTCGAAACGACATTAAAATTAACGTAACATTAAATGTTGCTTGTTATAAGTGATTGAGTAACTGCTATAGCAGGGGATGAACAGTACAATTTCAGTGATAAGACAAACTGTTCCGAGGCTCTCTTATTATTCACAACTTTGTCTTTGTTTCCTCTCTTGAACCACTCGCGTGATATTATATACATAAGTAGTAATTAATAATCTGAAACGGAAGACAACGACATTTAACTACGATAATAATTATTGTTCCTCATTTCCCCAATGACGTATAACCATTAGCTATTTATCAGTCACTAAATAATTTGTTATCACTCAAATAATTATGATAAAACACGGACCATATTGCGTATCCAAATATTAATTGTATTCAATGTTTTGCAGTATTATAGCGTATTTATAGAATGTAAAATAAATGTAGGTTTACTTTTGGCAAATTAATAAATGCGTCTATTTATACGATTATCGAAAACGTATTTTTGTTTTTAAACGATGTGATAGATTTAAAAAAATATATATTATTCAACAAAAGGATCATTTGCTATGTCAAATAATCTGCAAAGCGATGTAAAAAAAAGTAAATTTAATAGGTATTATAATTGTTAAATCAAATATAGTAAAATAATACATCAACAAAACCCATTCGTATTATACAAGTATATATGCCTATATATATTTATATACAAAATAAACAATAATGCATTATATTCGTATTTCACTTAAATCGGCATTATATATTATTAACTGTAAGGATTTATTCAACATTACGATTATACACAATACAAACCGATAACCAACCCTTCAATTGCATGACAGCCAACCGGAACGAAATAGATAACAAAATGTTTCATTCTCAAAATCTTAGAATGAAAAAAATAGGGGACATCATATATCACGGATCCCGATCTTCACTGAATAGAACCTTTGGAACAAAATATTACTCATCAATGTCCAAGCCATTTATCAAGAACTATTTCATAGTATTCTGTACACTAATGATTTTTCACGATTTATAAAGTCTTGAAGAAAGTATATTTGATAATGTTTCAACTTTGAATACCGCGAACGATTTAATGGTTTGTACGCCAAACAAAGATTTTGATTACAATTTTTTTTTCTTAGAATGTAAACTTTATAATATAATATCTACGTATCTAAAGCACAAATAAAATATACGTTTTATTTGTAACACCAAAGTAATTACATTATACGATTTTCAGAATTCATGAATATTATTCAAAATTATACCTTGTGGTTCGTAACCCCTCAACCATATATTACGTTAAAATTATAAAAGTAGGAGATAGGTACTCATATTATAATATATTCAACACTGTTTTCGAAATTTTAAACAAAATACTGTACATCTAGACATGACCTCTATTTAATTAAACACGCGTACGGCGTGTACCTGCATATGGCGCACGGCGTTGTCGTGTGAACAATTATAATTTTAATTATTTATAATAATTAAATTTAAAGAGTAAGAACAATTTGTTACCTTTCATATTTTTCGCGTTTCGTTACGATTTAATGTAGGTACCTACGCCGAAAGTGAACAATTTTAAATATTTATTTGTAAAATACGAGATTCGTTTACACTGTACAACAACAGTTAACGTCTCTCTACAAAGATATAATAGTATGTAAATATATTATGTAATACTCGAACAAAAAAGGCGTTCCGAGGTCGTTGGTGGGAGGGAGGACCCGCGTCCCGGCTCCTGCCATCACAATCGCATCGGAACTTTATTTTCAATCGTACTAACGAAAAGATTATAATATTATATAAATCGAATTATATAGCGCACACACACATTGCCAGTCTGTTAACAATTACACTATAAAGGTGCTCTCGGCGTAAAAAAAAAAATGTATAAAGCCGGCGGCGCGGGGCGTGATTAATGATGTGTATTATAGTGTATATATCGTAGACGGAGAGGCGCCCTCGATATTAACGTAGTCGGAGTTTAACACGAATTTGAGAGGGATCGATGCAGCTTATTATTGGAGCGGAGAAGACGTCGGCGGCGGAAAGACCGCGTTACGGCGTTACACATAGACGGGACTAATTTCTGGGCGCGTGTCTTTACTCAATATTGAAATCAGAGCGGGGGCTTTTTTTTTTTTGGTTTTTGACAGGATACGTACAAGGGGGAGGTGGGGGTCGTGGGAAATGAAGAGAAATCGACGGCCGTCTGGAACGCCATTTATAAGGATTTGCCATCGCCCCCCCCCCTAGCTACCACCCACTAAGGTCGTACACAGACACACACATATATTTATTTATATTATAATACGGTACGCGCACGATACCGGTGCGACGGCGACTTTTGATTAATTTCGATTATCCTCGTCCTCGTCCTCCGCCACGGAGGCACACGGCATATTATATACAGCTGCAGGAACGCGCACTGCGTCAGCTGCAAAACGATGGCGTGTTTTGACCTGTACACCGCCGCTACCACTGCACCCTCTCGCCGCTCGGATCGTCCTCCGCCAACGATACACACACCTCGCCAAATTGCAACGACCGCGCGTGTAGGTCGCAGTACGTACATGCACCGCGTGTCCTCGAAAACGGTGTACGACTGCACTCCATATAGTATATATTTCAGATGTCCGTTTGCAGTGCTCGCTCCTAAACACGTTTTATAGAACTCTGTGTGCGGGAAACGTGCGGTCCACTAGTGCGCCTTTACCTATCATAATATGGTCTCGTGTACCGCAAAAAAACAAAATATTCAAAAATATGTTCGGGGCGATCGAATATCCTGTCTGCCCGCCGTTTCCGAGGACACGCCGCGGTCGTACATCATATCCAGAGCTGGGTATATTATGCGTGCAAGTGCGCGCACGCCGTTATATATATATATATATATATATATAATCGCAGTGATTAACTAGTAAACGACCGGAATCATGACTATAATAGTAAAACACACGTACACTATACGCCGGCCACCCGCGATCGAAACGACCTAACCTGACCCAACCCTTTTTTGCCGATGACATTCGCGGCGGGCAAACCCGAGGCCATTATATTATATATTGTATAATACCGCCTATACCGCTGTTGTACGCGTATATATTATATTATATTATGACGCGACGGCGTGTGTACAATATCGCCTCTCGGATCGCGGCGCGTATAATGGCCGTGTGCGGTTTAGTCGATGTAACGATACATCGTTACACGACCCGGAAGATAAAAAATTAAATTAACATGCTGCAGCGTCGTCGTCGTCGTCGTCGTCGTCGTCGTCGTCGTCGTCGTCGTCGTCGTCGTCGTTCGTCGTTCGTCGTCCTTCGTGTGTACCTACGCGCGGCGCGCGGCGCGATACAAATTAACGCGCGCGTTGTGGACTCGAGAAATTCTCGATAAACACGCGCAAGCGCACACACACGCAGACACACAAATTGCATGCACGCCATCAGATAAATTTTATATAATTCATCGTTTCGAGTCGCAGACAAACATTATACACCTGCTGGGAGAGGAGAACGTATATATAATGAATGCAAGCAATTAAACAGAGTAAACAACACCGTATATACTGCAGCAAGTGTGTATATATATATATACCTACTACTACGGTACAGCGCATTAACAGACACAGACCACTATAAATTGAGACGCGAAATAACGAAGAGCGTATAATATGTAAATGGCAAGTTTGTAAACAATCATACAACAATTATTGTTACACTATCACAACACGTCTGTTTGAAATTCGCAAAGTTATGATCCTCAAATATTTGGCCACGCGGTATGTACAGATAGAGAAGTGTGGAACGCAGTGTACTGCTGCACTGGTACAATATGTACCCCTGCGCACGTTATACCTCTATATACCGCGGTTACTTATGAAACTATACCATATACCGTTGTTCGACAAAATATACAAACGCGAAATTAAAACAAACCCGGCGAAACGCGTCTCGTGGTCGAAATGATCACGGTATGAGATAAACAATTCGAGAACTTTTGTTGCGGCTAGTATCGAGAAACAAAAATATATATATATTTTTTAATTTAATAGTCGTCTTATTCAATATTTCCAACACCGCGCGTTATAATAAACTGCAACTAACTATAGCTGCACTGCAGCTGATAATCTCGTGGAATGTCGGGCAGTATAATATATTATTAATTCCATCATTACGGCCGCCGATCGAAGAAATCTTCGAATCAATATACGCAGACAATGACGAACGCGTCGACGAAGTTTCGCAACAAAACCGAGACTTTTAACGCAACCTATATAATATTATATAGTATTATATTATACGTTATGCATATTATAATATAGCAGGTAGGTAAAAATTTGGTTGTATAATTAGAAAAGGGATTTCTTCGAGTCAGATTGATTACGACGTCGTCGCTGCTGCAGAGGCTAGCCCCCGAAAAGGGATAGAATATTTATTGAAATTCCATTCCTGTTCGTATATATATATATATATACGTATGTACGCGCTGGCGGCGGCGGCGAAATGAATATTCATCGGGGATGCGACGACGATTGCTATTGTTCAAATACGAGTTTCTAACTCGCCGGAAACGGTGTGCGCTAATGGATTTCGTACGCGTGCTCATAAATAATAAACGTGTAACTGACTTAAAAAAAAAAATTTGATTAGAAGTATTTTTGCTCGCCAATGTCACGCGTAGTATATAATATTATGTAGTTACTATATACCAATTATACCGACCAATAACTACGTTTGGACACTTGATTAAAATTTAAAGCACGATTGACGATTAATTCGATAACGATGGCTGCACGGTTGATGGATTCTCCGTCATGACGTTGCATAATATTATGCATAAATGAATCACACACTGCAGTCGTGGGGAGGGAGGAGACAAAGGAGATAAAATAATTCGAATGACTTTAGGCCTTTCATTATTTATTACGTACGATGTTATTTACGAGCACGTACCGCAATATTTCCCGAAGACGAAACTTAATCTGATAAAAAAAAAAATTCTTGTAATTTTTTGCTGATTAAAATTGCTCATTCCGGATTTATTTTCTTACTTCACACTTTAAGTTTATAAACGGGGCGATAGATGAGTTATTGATTCAACACAGAGATGTGTGTTATTACTGTTGGGTGCCGGGCGACACCTTTACAGGACCAGTAAAAAAGCATTCTCGATATTCGACTTATAAAAAGTGGTTTCTGGTAAAAGTCGTGTTTATAGTTTGCACTTAGGGAAGGTCAAAAGTAGGTAGAAAATTACCGTCACTTTACAAAATAATCGGGAAAAACGGGAATGATTACACAACACCAGTTTTTGACAAAATCTACTTTGTTTATTTGTCGTTCCTATTTATTAATGAATACAAGCAATACTATACTACTACTACTTTTGACATCTTTACCAAAAATTTTAATTAGCATATTTTATACATAATTGTCTAGTTTTAAAAATATTTTGGATGTTTTTTAAATGTGACTATTGAGTTGACAATTTTTTTAGTTTGTTTTCAATTTATGTTGACATTGGTTTGTTTGTATTAGACAAATAACTTAACAATGTAATACAAGTTTCTCATTATTTGTTCTCGGAGAAATTAAAATACGTACATCAAAAATGGCCAAATACATGGAAAACTATTTATTTTATGAAATTAAAATTATTATAAAATTCGTTGGAATAACTAAGAAAATTAGCAAATTAGTTTGTAGTTGAAAATTCTCATAATTGTAATACACGTACCTTTAAGGGCTAAGACTAGAAAACATAATACGAGATTTCTTGTAAGTTGACTTACTGGAATAAAAAAAAGTTTAATTTGAAGCCACATTAATTTGTTTATGAGAGTTTGAAAATTAATCATAGGCATTTGAAATTCAAATTTTGACGTACCTAATTAGATATTTAAATGAAAAATAATGACATTTCCATTAACGATTTTAGTTATTTTGTAGTAATTCAAAAATCATTAATCGTACGTACTTGACAATTTGAGCCATTGAGTACATTATTATTTTCAATACAGTATGATATTTTCAACAAATTTAGACAAATGTCAAGCTGTTTATATCCCGATTTTATTCACACTAAGCTAATATGTACATCGATATTGACTTTAAAGCTATTAACTATAATATATGCGAAGTTTATGGCATAAATGCATTCAAATGTCGGTATTATACTAATAGAAAAAAATTACTATTAGAAGTATAAATAAATAATAAAATATGACACACCGGCTCCGCTCAGGTTAATTTTCCGTATATAATTATAATATTAATAATCATTGAGTTCAAATTTGAAACATCACGATGAACTAAACTCTGCAATTACGAGGAACACTCGGAACCTACTATATCTCAGAGCGAGTTCTTCGGTCTTTTTTTTATGTTTTTGCAACTATAATAAACAACGCTTACGACAATAAAAAATTAATATATATTACATATAAAGTCATACACATAGATACAACAAATTCAAATTTATCCGTTTTTATCAAATCTATACCAAGTTCCTGGCAAACATAAGATGTTTTTATTTCGTGGAATATAATAAAACCTCATTTTATTGTACTAAAATATTATTAAAATTATTTTATGTTAAAATATACAGAAATAATTGAGAAATTCTGAATTATACACAACACGCATTAACTGTTTCAGTTACAAACATTCTGATTCATTATTAAACATAAATTATACTTTACAAAATGTTATAATTTATAAGAAATGTATTTAACATAACAAAGGCTATTGAAAGTATAACTGTTTGCATGATTCGTATTATAAAAATATATTTTAATAATCTATTTAATAAAATAAAAATAATAAAAAACCGTAGAAAAAACAAGAGTCAAACACAGAACCCACCCCAATAACTCCATCAAATGCCTAAAATGACTGGTTAAAGGTTCTGAAAATGTAAATACATTCACCTTCAGTTAAATTATCATCTGTGTAGCGGAAATAAATAATTATTAATTTGTATGAATACTCGTAGACTGTAATATATTATATTTTAAAGTAAAATATAAACGTATAATTATTATGTTTTTCGTGTTGGATAATATATGTTATTAAGCTGCTGAGTTGTAATAACAACTGTAATCATAACTGTATCATAACTGAAAATAAATTATTTTACTTATTTAAAATAACAACCAACGGCCAAAACAGGAGTTTACGGTAAATCTGCTGAAAAATAGAGTTTTTCAAATCCAATTTTGTACTATAATTATGTTTATGTGGTATTCACCTCTTCCAAAGTAAAATGTCTATTAAGAAAACAAGACTTCCTACTGAAAACAATCAAAATTGAATTACAACTAATGTGTTTTCATCATTTATTTATACAGGACTAGACTACAATTAGTGAATTAGTTAAATAAATAATGAACAATTAATTAAATTATCATAAACGAATACATCAGAAAATGATTTAATAATGAGAAAGTTCCATTATATATAAATGTCAAATTCATGGAAAAAATACTTTGTATAAATCAATATAAATATTATCTCTGTATATAGAGATATTATGAAGTAATAACTTTCTTTTTTTTTTGAAATTTCGTGTGAAACGCCACGGAAGCTTTTAATCTGTTTTAAATCTATACAACCGTTTCGTAAAAATTATACGAATAATTTACATAATGCTATGGTATTATTTCAACGGGGATATGAGATATACGTATATTATATATATAAACATTTTTTTTTTATTTTGACGTCACCCTAATTTGAAAGTAATCACTAAAGTCCATCAGAGATTTTTTCAAAAGATAATATATAAACAATTCGTAGGCGTCTAATTAAACAATGATAATACTTAACTTGTAGGTAATATCTCAATTAAAAAACCCAAAATGTAAAAAAAAAAAAAAAATACGAAAATAAAGTTGTTATCTATAGTATTGATCGATGAATCGTTTTCCACGTAAATTATCGGTTCATAATAAAGATATTATAATATTATACAAAGAAGCGGCGTACGATAATCTACGCATTATACATTATACATATTATGGTATAATATTTATTTCATAAAATATCGCATTATCGTGTAGCTCGCTAGGTCACTAGTATAATTATTTTTACGAAATTACTCGAAACACATCGTGGACGAGAAGCTTAAAACCATCCAATTTCACGGTCGGTTCGTTTTTGGGGCGAACACACATTATCCTGAGAGCCGTCGGAAGTTACCCGCGAGATAACGGAAGAGCACATGCACAAGTCCAAAACACAACAATAATACAACGACGGCGGCCGCGACGGCGGTGTTTTTTTTTTAACATTTTTTTTTTTACTTTTTAGATTACAATATTATATATGATGTATAATGTGTATATGATATTATTTGCGTACACAGACATTAACGTTATTATTATTATTATTTTTTCCTATTTATTTCGACCGCCGCAACGAGCACTAAAATATGAAATCCGACTGAGCCGCCGCGCGTATACATTATAATATATATAGTATATAGTATATATAATATATATACATACATAGACGAGACGCGAACAACAAAGGGAAAATATAAGGGATTTATTTTGTTAACTTCCCGACGGCCGGGGCCGAGATCTCCATTCGCCTCGCCACCGTAAAAACCCGCGAAAGTCAAGACGGGGGAAGGGACGACCGCAGCAAGCCTTCACGCGCCGCCGCTCGCGTTATATTATATGCGAGCACACGGTCCGATGGGCCAGAGACACGCCAGGCCGCCGCCCGAACGGCGCACGCAGACGCACCCCAATCGCGCTCGCACCGCAGAAGAGAGTCTCATCGCGTGCGACCGAAATGATAATATACGTACGTTATATATTCTTTGGGATTATGTCAATAATAATAATAATAATAATAAGACCCGAAACGATTTGTACACGCGTATATACATGTCACGACCGCCGCCGCCGATAAAAAATAAAAACGTATCGATATATACACGTCGCACAATACTGCAAGCCGCCGCCGCCGCCGCCGCCGCCGCTCGAGCACGAAAAACTTTGAGCGATAAAAATATAACGGCGGCGCAGTGCTGCGGTATAATAATATATTATATAAAGACTGCGCGGCGAACGTGTGTGAGACGATTTAATTTACTTTATGTGTACCTTTATATAGGATAGTTGCTGCGTGTACGCAGTATTGTATAAAATAACGACCGACCTCGTTCGTTCAAAACGAATACGTTTGACGGCAAAAGTCGTGAAAATATATAAGCCGCCGCGAGTAAACCGATACTAATATAATATGTAAGTAGGCACTACCTATATACTATGCGTAGGTACGTTCGATATAATATTTGAAAAACCATATTATTCATTAAAAAAAAAAGTCAAATTAAAAATACTATGACTTTTGAGCGCACGTGGTTCTGAGGGGTCATGCTGCAATTTTCGTTGTGGAATTTATTCAGTGTTTCCATGACATTAAAACGCAGAGGTCCCGGGTATAGTAATTAAAATTGTATGATGTGGGAGTGAGTTAACATATTATTTTTTATGACAGTAAGTACGACAGAAACTAAAAATATCAATAAAAAAATAATAAATCAATACGCTGCACAAGACGTTTCACCCTTTAGTCTTATAAAGTATTGTTCATATACTCCATCCGTGGGCAAAACAAATAAAAAATATATATATTTATATATATATGAATATTTAAAAACTTTGAGTAATATATGAAGTTCAAGAAAACCTAATACATAAATAAATAGACTTCCATGCCAAGTAACCATTATACGCGCGTCTTATTCCCTCCATTTATTCATATGTCCTTCAAATCATAATTTATTTACGGTATGGATACAGAAAATTCCTATAGATAATAATAATATATATTCCGAGAACATTGACTTATTTATGGAATTTAAACGATGTCTAAAAAATACAATTACAGCCGTTGAATTTACATTTATGGGGAGAAAAAGGAATAGCGGCGGGTACCTATAGTAGCTGGTATTTAAATATTTCACTCGAATAGTGCTGCTCGGGTCTCGATATATTAACAGACAACTACGTTGTACCACGGTATATACCACCGCCGCTCTCGCCATATAAATGTCATCGCCGAACATATAATGGTATATTTGTATTACCACGCCAATGTTTTATATATTATTTAGTATAATATGTATTATATATACATGTGTTTATCTCGCTCACGCACACGTTAATGTGATAAGTAATGTAACCCTATTGAGTTCAAACACGGAGCGCTTTTCATGTCGACACGAGGAAGCTCCGACGGCGGCGAAGGGTTGCTCCGTATCCGTTTGTGCAAACAATATTATATTATATAGGTCGGAGATACGCTCAGACCGATATATATGCGCACATAACCGTAAACATAAAAAAAAATAATAATAATACATAATAAACGCAATGCTTAAATAAATAATATTCGTCGGAAGTTTTCTTGTAACACCCCCGTTTCTCGAAACAAACGGCGGCGCGGCGGCGTGCGAGTGTGAGAAAAACCAATTTGATAAAAAAAAATGCAGTACAGTGATATATTTTCTAATAATCGACTTGTACGGAAATAGTATCGATTGCAGATATTATATTATAATATTAGATGTTCGATTTAATTATAATTCGTTATGACATATAATGATAAAGTAGACCACGCGAACGGTTTAAATCCATTTCAAATATACTAGAATAGAGTTGTATAATAATAATGTCGTATTATATACTATCGTCGGTTCGATGAAATACAAGTAGCGAAATCTATTATCGATAAGTGTGTTCTTTGTCGACGAAACAAAACAAAAACATCGTTGTTAATTGCAGTTGGGAAATATGACATAGTATATTATGCGTTTGAATTAAAAACAAGACGCACACGCTCTTATTGTAAAACATAATTTCCATTAAATTCGCACGAATCAACACGAAACAATATAAATGCAATTAGTTGAATGTTATCGTTCCGGGCGGTCCCTTGCATTCGGTTCGTGGTACGATAATATTATACATATAAATTATATATATATATACTACACACAGGGATAATATTATATATACGGCAGGTTGTGAGCGCACAACATATTAATATTATATACGCTGCGATATTATATTGTTATTATTATTATATGTATATAATATAGAGTATCGCCCAAAGCGATAGACGTCGAAACATGTCGGGGCAGAGTATCGGACAACGATTTAATATTATTATTGATATATCCGATACAATATATGATTCGATATTCGGCACGGATGACGGATTGCTGCCATCGACAGAGCCCACTGAACAGCATCAGCAGCAGCAGCCGATCAACTCGGTCGATTGGCGACGCACGCACGTACTGCAGCGTATTGTTTATGTTTATAACGATATTATTATATAATGTACCGCACGGTATTATTCCCAATTTATTTTTCCGGGTTATTTTGTTTTATTATAAAAAAAAAAAAAAAAACTATCGTTACGCACACGCATATATTATTCATTATTCATCAACGCGCATAAAACAGCGTTTTCCGCGCCCGAGTCCTCCGGGGAACGAAACCAGAAGCAACGACGAGAATTAGCATAATCCCCACTGGCGTTCTAATAATGTCAAAAAAGGGACGGAGTGTGGTCAGGGAACCGCCGAAAGTCAAGAGCGCATCACCGTGTGCTCCGCCACCTTACTCACACCACACCGCCCCACCGCCGATACCCTCTGATCCCACGTCACCCCCACCCCCCCCCCACGACCAGACGACGACCACCCGGCAACCGCGGGCGAGCGGAAAGGGTCGGCGGTACCAATGTATATATATATACAAATATATGCATTATATTATTATATACGACGACGGAGGCGCCGACTCATCGTCTAAACGCCAAAATATTCATATGCACTCATACAATAATGCACGCGGCGGCGGGGAGAGACGACGTGTCTGTCTGTCCGTCCGTCCGTCCGTAGGGGGACGAGGGTGAATTAATTAAAATCAGTTATATAAACGAACTAGGGGATGTTGTATACGGTTGGCTTCACGCGCTTATATGAAAAGTATTCAAAATCCGACAGCTTCTCGGCGAGCGCGTATGTAGCGTCATATCAGTAGAGCGTACGTATATATACTGTCAGCGGCAGCGAACGCGCAAAAAAAAACAACAAAACTGCAGTTCTTGGGAATATTAAAACCAAAAAAAAAAAAACCCCGAGATCGAAAGGATTTCAAAAATTTATAAATGTTTACGTATACAACTATAAAAATGTAGTAATTCAATTTAAAAAAAAAATTCAATTACATAAAATTCAATATCAAATGATTTGAATACGAAATAAGCTTAACCTACAATAGCAAGATATTTAACTAAATAATTAACTCTTTAGCGGGGGTGTCCAACCCACGGTCGTGATAGAATTTGATGTGGCCCTTACACAAATTTCAAAACCATCACTTACTCATATAGTCATATGTATACATTTATCAAGGGAAAAAATTATTAAAAATAAAACCTATTGCAGATTTAAGGTATCCCCCCATACCTTATATTGATTTAATAGTATGTAAATTTGTGTTATCGTTATTACAACGATATATAGCGAAAAAATAAAACATATTATTATAAAAATGTATGTGGCCCACGACAACTTCTGCTTACTTGATGTGGCCTGGTCTTCCCAAATGTTTAGACCCTGCACTAAAGTATTCAATTGAACAATAATAAAATCAGATTTTAAAACTTGTCCAAAACATTGAATTATGTGACAAATAATAAATGAATAACATCGTCTTCACTTCTATAAGTAAACAACGTGTAAATCTATAACAGATACGAGTGAGAAACAAAATATTATTCAGAATATTAATACATTTGAGTGTTCTACTATAGAAGTACAAAAATAGGTTTCCATTAACAAAAAAAACAACGATTTCTAAAATCAATAAAAATTAGTTATTACAAACTACCGAAAGAGTGATAAAATATTATAATATGATATGAATTGTACAACATATAGACCATGCGATTTTGATCTACACAAAAAAACTAAAAGCCATTACAATAAAAGAACATTAATAAAAGGGTAAGTATTAACAGGGGTGTAGCAAATGGGGGTGATACGATATCAGATAACTACATATTTGATCAGAGTTAAAAAAATAATAATACAACAACAAATCAGGGTTTTTAGAGCTATAAATTGAATAAATAACGAACCACTGTCGGTGACTAGAATTGAACTGATGTGAAAAGCATTTGATTATACATATGACACAAAAGCGTACCGTCAAAACGAGTGTCAAACACGATAGTAATAATTTATTTGTATAAATGGGCGAATTTAATTATATTTTTCATTTTTGATATTTTTGAAGTCGCAATATATCATCAATAATGTTAAATACTATTATTTATTAGTTATCAGGCCGAATTTAATTTAAAAAAAAAAAAAAAATTAAAATATATGAAAGTATAATATAATATATGCAATCGTTTAAAATTCAAAATACCAACTTATAGTAAAAAACCACCATTACACATTGTAATACAATTCAATTCAGTGACCACAACAATATGTACATCGGAGTATTTGATTTTAAACGCTATGGTAAATTAAATCATATCGTTGAAATAAAGTAAATATAATAATAATTAATCTGAAAAATATTCAAGTCGATTAACCCGCAATGATACGATTTTAATACGTTTTTACTGATAACTGCAGATAAGCCAACACGAACGTTACCCGAAATAATAAAGACATTGGAGGCCTGCAGACAGAACGCAGCACGATAATCGTCGCGAGGAATCAGCAACATATTTCCGTCTCTGGGAGTGTACGGTTCAAAGTTCTCGAGACGATTATATTATTCTTGACCCCCGCCACCACATCCCGACGAATGATTTACAAAGTTAACGTAACGTGTTCGCTATCAAAGTTTTATCAAAACTTCATTCACTTAGTTCTCCTGCGAACGCCACTCATATTCAAGAAACGATTTCATCCGGCAAAACTTTCATAAAAGTTTAAAGTAGATGTTTTTTAGCAGGAGCAAAAAAATATTTTAAATTGTCCCCATGACTTTTAAAAGAAGAATACATTTCTTAAAATAAATTTAAAAGCTACATGCCATGTTCGTATATATATATACGATTTTAGTATACACATTTCAAATATACCGAAGTTACAAAATTCGTATTACAAAACGGCGAGTACGCGTTTAAGCAAGTAGACAAAGTAGCAAGTAGTAAAAAGTATTCAATAAGACGTAATAACTACAGGAAAAATTATAGCAATAAACAGACCACTATTTAAGCATCGGTTATAAGAATACTCAAATTGTTTTTTTAAATAAACGTATCTAATATTTTTGTACACACGATTAGTCGAGAAACGTTACTTTTTCGTATTTATTTTTATTTAAATACAGAGTTTCGTTTTTAAATAAAATATCGATTTGGTACGAACAAGTTGTAAGGGAATTGTCTGATGAACAATATGTACATGAATATATGATATTTATAAATACAAAAACCATCATGATGATCTATAAACCTTATCTACTTAAACAAATATATTACACTATAACAGTGTGTACTACTACTATAATAATATATACATAAATTGTTTATTAGGATATCGCAAGTAACGCAGTGTTTCACCGACCATATATATATATATATATATATATATATACGATGTAAAATTTTAGGTTTCAACAATAAACTTATGAACGTTTATTGTATCATTGTAACATGTGTAGATACTAAACACACTGCTTTTTACGATATTGTAAATTGCGATGATATCGAGAGCAAAGCTATTAAATTGATGATTTCTTATCGTTCATTGTAAAAACCATAAAATGTGAACTCGACTTTAAATAGATATGGGTACACACCAGCCGAACGAATTTATAAACTCGAAAAGGTTCGTGCTGTCTACAAACACTGACAGTAAAGTGTACATAAATATCTATAATATATGTGTATATAATCATATTTATACGAACCGATATAAGCATAATGGTGTGTGTCAATAATAATGATACAATAGTATTGAACATGTGACATTTTAATGATCAATGCATTGTAATTAGCTGTGTTTGTATTATAAATTATTATTTGTGCAAGTTTTTTAGATTTAGATTTTTTAGTTTTTCATTTTTATAAATATCTATAAAAACGTGTTTGCTGTGTCAATAAGGTGCTTTAAAATGTAAGACGAGGTTATTCTCAAAATTAGTTAATATTGTAACCGAAAAAATTATATTTTATTATATAATGCTACAACAAAACATATTATGCAGTTTGTTCTTTTTACAGTGGAACCTCAATAAGTCGAAATTCGAGGGAAATAAATTGTTTTCGACTTACTAAGGTCGATAATTTCTAAAGTGTTCTCGGGTGAGAACTGTATTTATTTCGACCTATCAAGGTTTTCGGCTTATTGAGGTTCCACTTATTGACGAGGTTCCACTGTAATTCAACCTGCCACGTATTACCAATAACGATATAAAAAAAATAAAATAAAATACCCATTGGATTAAAGTCCGACAGTCGACAGACCGTATCAGCTCAGAAACGTTTAACGTGCCTATCGCCTATGCAATGATTTATCGTTGAATTCAAAATATTTAACACGTTATCCATTAATGTGACCTAATCAACGATGAATTACACTAGACGTCTACTGCAGCATTAAAGCTGCGACTTCCTCGGTTTTTTTATTTTATTTTGTTAAACAAAAAACCGGATCAGTAAGTGATATTATCAGGAATCATGATGATAATCATGATACATATATAACATAATAATATTGTGAGAGGTGTGTAGGCGTGATGAGGACGAAGTTACTCATTGGTGATGCATCACATTATATTATATTGTATTTAACCGGCAATATATGTATTTTGTCTTTTACAAAGCATTTATAGTTGAAAAATAATATTGTTTTTGTGAATGATAAAACAACTAAGTTTATTGCTCGATCGACTGACGAAGTTGAATTTAAAATTATTTTCCCGGCTTGGTGACGACAGTTACTGACGAATACGTTCATTTTTTTCCCGTGTTCCGGGTTCCCCCCGCGTCAATTATTTTTGTTATCGCTTATCGGTAGTTCATAATTTTGTCAGTTACTTGTTCCGATTCGTAACATTTATAGTTAGTTTTTACCTAACAAACAAAATGTGTCATATAATGCTGACTGTTTGTGTATGATATTACAGTTATTGAAAAATAGCATATTAAAACTGGCGGTTGTTTTGAAGGAGTGGTAAGATTTCTGAGTAAAAATTCTACAAAAAAAAGGACATGTCCCGGTTTAAGTTAAATCAATTTTGGAGCAGCGTTACACCTTGTGTGTATGTTGGATGAATATTATTTTTGGCGTATCTAGTGTTGCGATAATAACGAATAATCAACAAAACATTTGTTTAACTTTTTTTTCGTTTTTTTTTATCCTTATCAACTGATAATCTAAACACTATTTTAAAAAGGTTTCCTCAGTAGTTAAGTAGTACTTATAGGTTATACATTTACTCTGAACACAATTCCTCTTTGTTCTACAAAAAAAATACATCAATAACTATTCTGTACTAAAGTACATTGTTTTATAATACTTATTGAAATTATTATAATTTAAAAAAAATATAATCGAACACATGTCAAAAAATACACGAATCTATTTAGATGTTTCTATAATGACAAAAAATATTAACTGAAAAAAAATGTATTTTTTTTAGAGTTTTCAGTATTCCCGGGAATATTTCCAACCGAGATCGTTTCTGGGAATTTCCTGGAGTGACAATCCAAGGTTGAGTGTACAAAAAGAAATCAATACGGTCACTTAATGCAACAATACAGATACCTACTACTTGTAATAAAAATTCTACTGCGTTTAAAAATGAGTTCGAAGAATTAAAAAATTTAAATATATATTATACTTCACAAGAATACAAAGCGTAGTAAATTACACACAGACACTTGGGAAACAGACAGTGACACATTAACACGTTACTGATAACCGAATGGAAAACATTCAAGTGAATATATTTTGGTCCATGCATGCATTGACGCGAAAAAAAATTATGGAAATTAATTAATGACCTTAAAGTCTGCAGTTTAATCCTTTACATATTATTTATATATATATATATATATATTATAAATGGAGAGCAAAAAATAACGAAGAACATGAAGAAATAAAATATTTATTCAGTATGTTTTCAACCACGATAGTAAGTTTTGAGCTACCATGTTATCATTAAATATCCATTGTCAAAGAGGTATTATTAATTATGTAATAGATTTTACACAACAATAGAGTACGGCTGAGGCTTCGAAATAGATGATGGAATTAATGGAATGATGGCTTAATGATGGCTTGGTGGTTCTAAGTTCGAAAACTGTGTTCTACGACGAACCTCTGAGCGTTTAGTATTGTAAGGAACTACAACAATCGTAAATATATTAACAATGGGCAGACGAGATCGTTCGTCGTTAGTGTTGGCCAATATATTTAAATGAAAAAGTTTTGGAAACTCTCTGGTTGGTTCTTCCGAGCATATAATATATAAAAAAAAACAATAATAATAGGTGTATTAAACAATCTAAATAGAGCTCATCATCGCTTTCTCGATCGTGTTTTCCAAACGTTTTTACTCCATCATTGCTAAACTCAAAAGTTAAAATTCGTGTTTTGTCTTACACCAGCTATATATTTATTAATGTTTAGCGTATCGAAATAGGTTAGGTATAACTTTTGAGCATGATTCGGAAAGAACAAATAATGGTCTTTACGAATTTCCAGATCAGTGTTTAATTACACGTTACCTAGACAGCTACCTATATATATATATATATATGCATTATAGTTTGATGAAGGTGCCCGCATCGTCAAGGTGGTCTAAAGGTTTACGGTTTTTAGTCACATCCGATGAAAAGGGTTGGCCGGGTAAGGTTAGAGAGAGGTTTTAACGACAAATGTTTAAACGACAAAAGTCTGTCAGCGAAAATATATCAATTTAATTCGCCGCGGCAATATATAGTATAATGAGAAGTTAATAAACGCACAGGACATAATATTCAATGTATATAACATATTATTATAAAATCTTTATCATAACGGAATGTATATTATGCAGCAGTTTATTAGTGCATTGCAGATCAACGATCGTAAACACACATATATATACAGACGGAAAAAAAAATAGTGCTTGTGTATAATTATATGACCTGTGATTAAGCGAAAAAACTTTATACGATTCAGCTCATTTTACGAAAGTCGAAAGAAATAGGTAATAAGTATTGTGTGTACACGGGACGCACGGGTTAATGTGGTCCCCATATCCTCTCCCCCCCCCCCCGCCACACCACCGTACAGTCTCGCGTATCATACTATCATCATAATATTTATTACTTTTTACTGTGCTTAACCGTTTTATTTTTATTACATAGCTTGCAGGTTTGTGTTCAGCATTATTTATTATATTATCCCTGCACTTAAGCGCGGAAAATTGCGAGCACGAGAAATGTATAAGCGCAAAAAAAACAATTAAACGTTAGACAATCGATCCGAGTTCGAAATTCTCTCGATATTATTTATGCTCGCGAAACGAATCGATAAAAAAAAACCCCGATCACCGTAAAGGTATGCAATAAATAATATAAAAATATTAAGATATATACGTAGAAAACCCAAGTATTGTCTATGCTTATTTGGGACGCATGCAATAAACAATATTGCACTATATGAACATATAATATTCTCTCGATTCGTGAGTACATCTCATATTGCTTTAAAATATCAAAGTCGTCTTTATTTTTTAGAGGTATAGCTGATATATATGTTTTAATTTTCTAATGGTTAAAACTAAACATCACACATTATATATACCAAAATTGATTAAAATGTATGAAATAATACTGAACAGGAAAAAAAATATGATGTACGAAAATTCGTCGACATATTAAGCACTTGATAATTACAATAATGCACCGAAAACAAAGAAAAACAGCAAGTTTTCGGTTGAAAAGTATATGAATTGAACCTAAAACTAAAACGACAGGAGCTTATTTAAGTCGTTTATAATAGCTTTCCTCCATTAAATCATCGGGACTTAGAACTTAAAACTTCGAGTTCCATTTTGTGTGCCTGCTGTCATCACGTATTGGAGCGAGAAATATACTTCAATATTTAACTTTGAGGGTGATGTCTCTGATAGACAATTTGATCTAAGTAAAAATAGTTAAATCTCAGTACTTTCCTTAATAATTGGGAAAAACTAACGAAAAACCGCTGAGAAATTAGAATATTTACGCAACATGAGCTTTAGACGATATCGACTTAGTATCGTATTTAAAAATAGAATAATTGTAGTGACTTTAAATTTTCAGCAAACTTTGACATTCTTTTGAGTCTATTTGCTAGGTATAATTTTTAGAATATTTCGGATTTTTATTCTTCAGTACTGATTTATGTATAGTATATTTCAATCTAAAATACAGATAAAAATGGCAGAATAATATCGTATTTAATAACATAAATTTAACTATATGCATCTTTTTATAGGTACTAAACTAATAAATTATTAAAATGATTTCAAAACTATTTTATTTATCATATATATTTTATGGAACAAACAAAAATTGATATGAGAAAAGTTATAATATATTATTTAAAAATACGTAAACAATTATTATTTATACCTATAAGAGGTAGGTCATGATAATTTTAAAATTGTATTTATTAGTTTGTTGTCTGCAAAGAACAGAGATAAAATAAAATAAAATAATTGCAAATAACACGGAAAAAATGAAAATTTCCCACTAAACACAATATTCCATTATATACGTTTTTATACCATGAAATCCACGGGTGGAAATATATACGAAAAACCACTAACCTTGACAACGATGACCAACGTGGTCGCTGGTAGCCAATAACAATAACCCTACTGCTGTGAAGTTCGCACACCCCGTCATGTTAAAAGTAAACACAACGAGGCCATTTAAGTGAATTACGACTGTTCTTTTAAAATATGTTCACACTCGGTTGATTTCATTCACCAATAGCACAGTAGCCAGTGGCAAAGACGAGACGTAACTCTCTAAAAGCTTCTGAACGCACACGGGCACACAGTATTTACTGGAATAGAAATCATTTTCCCTTCCTTCCTTTTTTTTTCTTCCACCCTAAATCTGACGAATTTAATGTCTATAAATTCGCCATTAACATCAGTACCCGGGGTGTGGAAACGGCCCGCTAACGTGATCCACGCCAGACGACGAACTCGGTTCCGCGTGCAATTCAATATTTAAAACTTAAATAATTTCTCTTTAGACTTCCCTTTAAAAGACGATTAGTTTAGTACCTACCTAATGGATTTATTGTACAACGTGCTGCAGGGCGTGGGTCTATTCATCGTTCTAAATCCAACTCAATGATTGGGAACAAAGAACATGTAATAATATTTGCCGTTTTTATTATGGTTATTAAAATTAATGTATAGAATCAAAATTTAGTAAAAGGCACTGAATATTGATACGATTTTAATGATTTAAGTTTTTACTCAAAAAAGAAAAATATACACTAAAAATAATACAAGAATAGATACTTCATATAATAATTATATTATATAATTTATTTAGTTAAGCATAATCGAATAAAACAGAATCACGAGTCGAGTACCTACTTATAATGCGTTAATTTCGAATCTATACCGACTGAAACTCTACATTAGAGTCACTATAGTTTCCCATAACCACCACGTACCAACAATTCTGCGGTGAGTGAATTAGCTAATGTTACGTTTTATGGATTTTTATTTACCCACCTACCAGGTTCAACCCAGGCGTATCCCATTGTAAAATTTGATTAGCTTGCTCTAACACACTCGCAGATTAATAACTGTATGCAATTAATGTAATTAGCTTTCAGACACAAGACAAAGTAATCTAGTTTAAACCATATCAGACACAATACAACAAACACGATAATTGTTTATCTTGTACGTTATACGCTCTACTTGAAATCATCATTGTCAATGATGCACACGAGATGGACTGTATTTTTACGAGAAAGAAAAACATATGGCGTGGAAGGATGTTTTTTGTAAGTTTTAAACGTATAAATACAAAGTTTAATTAGATAAATATAGACGAATTCGTAACATTCATACGATAGTAAACGTGTAAAATTGATTTATAATACCATAACATATATCTGCAATCAGCATCAATAATTTCAGTGAATCGTTTGTCCACTCAAACTTAATATGCTTCCCGGAAAAACAGAATTGCGTGGTATTTTTTTTCTCTTTAGGGTAGGAAACGAAATAGTTTCAGAGGCCGTAAAAGTTTACAATGTCTGGTAAACAGCATGGCGAAGAACTGATGGAAGAAGGAGAGGGCCATAATCCGTGGTAAAACAGGAAGTGTCTAATGCAAAACAGTTGCTTATCAGTGGTTGCAGCGTTTTGCCAGAGTCGTCGCAGGATCGCAAACAATACACCATATTATATTTAATCCCAGAAATAACGACAAGACAGAGCAAACAAAATTAGGTACCAAAAAAAATTAATGAGAAATCTGTTACTCAGAAATCATTAGTTCGAAATGAGGATGGAGAGAATACGTTTTGTTGCGTGATACGTTAACACTAATAAAACAACAGAAAATGAAAAAATTGTGAATCACTTAAGATATTGAAATCTGAAAGTTATACAGTCAAATTTCGTTCGTACGCCTGGCTAAAAGTATAACATAATAAATATATGCCAACAAATAAGATGTCCAAATCAAATACTACGAACGTAATGAGTATATTTTTTTGCAGTGTTCACATAGTGATTTTAAATAAATATCTATAGTCTCGATATGCATATATGTAGGTATGCTTGTAGTTGCTATTTGCTGTGTTCGCTGCATATGCAATCCGATTTCCACCTAAATGGAACGCTGCAATATGAGATTCATGAATAATATTATAATATTATATGTGTCGCAGAGAAAACGTAATAACGAATTTCTTCGGAGCCGGCAGACGACATTGAAGCAGTACGTTTTTCGTCCCCTCCGTCGGTGACAATGTCAAACCGTTTAAGTCGACGGTAGAGTACCTACTGATTTTTTTAAGCATTAGGTCCCAGTTTTTGATTCTAATGATAGTCGACGTGTTTACTTTTTATTCAATAATATTTATATCATATTTTACACGTTATGTATCGCGAGAAATATTTTCATCATTTTTCGTTTAAACAAAATCTTTTCAAAACATCACAAAACCGTTTTTAGTTGAGAGTTTGGAAACGAAATCATCCGGTAACTGTATAACGATGAACAATTACACTATCATATCCAATTTTCAATATTTTAAACCATTAAAACGTTTCCCATCATAAAGCAATAGTAAAAGTATTTATACGTTACGGAAAATGTCCAATGTCCGGGTGAACTCGACATTATACCCATTTATTTTTGAGAATTTTTGAGTAACGTAAATTATACATAAAAAGAAATAAAGAAATGCATACGACTGGAATTTTTAGAACTTAATTATTATTTTTAATCATCGCAATAATAATTTACTGATTATGAATATAAATTGTCCCCTCTATAGTTATGACAATCTCCATATCGGTAGAAATTTGTCATAATCCGTACATGACCTATAACGATATCACGGATGTCACCACAATTTGGCCTAGAATTAAATATAATTGAATAATTATTTTATTCATGAAATCGTACAATAATATATAATAATTTAATATTCGTCATATTGATGATATTTTATTAAATTGTTGACTATATTTTAAGTACATAATATATATATAGTGTCTGGTTCTATATATACTTTGTGAAACGCAAATAAGTAACAAAAAATAAAATATACTATTTTATTGTTATTACATATTATGATTGCAGCCAAGAAACACATTTGTTCCATATGTAAATATTGTGTGAGCTGTGAGTACAATATTTTAGACTTGTCATAGCTAAAACATCGAATAGTTACGTAAGTTTAAGTGCAAACAAAAAATAACGCCATGTACAGAAAGCTTAGAATCTAGATTAATAGCACAGAAGACGAGCGATAGGAATATGAATACGCCTCACGCAGCAACTATTTTCTGATCCGGCAAAATCTTAAATTAAGTAGATATATGTGATACGTATTATATTAACTTATTATAATATACTACGTGTACTAATTAAGATAAGCGTAAAAAATAAGTCCGAGACGGCAGACGCAAAATGTTTTTTATTATTATTATTATTTTGACACGACCAGGGTTCGCACTCACTAGTATTATTATTTTTTTTTTTTACTTTGGTCCAATGTCAAAGCACTCTACTGTACTCATTAACTCGTAAAACTTTCAGTTCTATAAGCGCTTTGAAGGGCTGAAGATGGCGTCTTAAAAGTATATGCAAAGGAGAGAGAGAAGAAAAAAAACGTTTTTAGGCGGCGAGCTGCGCAAAATGGACCGGGCAATTTGGCTGAGGGTGAGGAATTCGTAGAAAGCTGGCTTATGGACAGAGGGGTAGAGGGTTAATGGCGCCCGGATATTCCCGGGGGAGAGGATATCGCTTCGCTCTCTCTGTCTCTCTTCTTATCCTCATCCCAGTATTACTTTATTGTCGCCCCGAGATTTATTTATATTTTATTTATTTGTCGGCCCACCAATTCTCCGGACGTTGTTCGCAGTGGCTTTTTATCGTCGTGAAATCGCTTAGCTTTGTTTTCAAACAGACCCAATAGTTGTCTTTTATCTCATATTTAGTTTCTATGTAATTATCTTGGATTTTGTTTTTCTATTTTGTATGATCGGTAAAAGGCGTCCTTTTTGTTTATAATTAAAATTGGTTATATGTTCAAAAACTGCCGCACACACACTTGTATAACTGCAATTTTAATTACTTAAACACTGAATAAATATTGCATGTGCTTTGAGGAGTCCCATCAATTTTTACTATTATTATTTACCCAATAATGAGGCCATAAAGGTCACTAAGAAGAGGAATCCTACACAGGGAAAAAGTCTGGCTCAAATCCATAGCGTTCAATAGAAGGGGACATCATAAATGGGTGTTGTTGGCGAAAATTTTGTCTTTAAAATAAAAAATAATAATAATAATAATGAAAATAAACAAAACGGCTGCCAAAACTTGGTGCCAATCTATAGTCCTAAACGATGTCATTATTAAAAACGAATTTTATTTGTTTCAGTTTTTAATCAATGATCTTATTCATACAAATCTTAAAAAAAGATACTACCGAAATTATAAATTAAATTATTTCAATCTATCTATCTAACTATATCACAAATCAGTAATAACATAATATTATGCAAAACGTATTCAGTTGTTATCCAAGAATATATGAACAGTCAAATTAATAATCTTCAAAATATACAAAACAAGTGATAAGAATACTAATTTCACTAATGGAAAAATATATAATGTTAATTGCTTCAAAAAAAAATTTTAAAAACACATAAAAATCATTCACGAGATTATGGTACTAAATGTAATTCTTTTTAAACATCACCTAGCAATATGCATACTTATTTTGTTTGTAGTTAACAATATAATAGGACACTGCACCCCATCCCCGATAAGTACGTATTGTTATATATTTTTAATAACCTATATAGAGATACGTGGAGCGTGTGAAATATTATAGCTCGATACAAACATTTTATGATAGAAAAATATACTTTTAATAACATTTTTTTTCTTTGTGTTTGACAATCCAAATTCGAATGCCATTAAAAGAATAAACATGTTGCGAACAATGGTATTGTCCTATCTAGATGGTGTCAAGAGCATTAAGTTTAAGTATCAATGAGTATAAAATATACACAAACAATGAACGAAACTCCAGTTTTTGCCAGTATCTACCTTACCTTATTGTATCGGATTACAGGCCATACCAAATATTTAATTTCCCCTAATATTATCCATCGTTGTGGGCACGTCTCCAATGCAAACATCCCTTTCTTTCCCTTCGCTCCACACACCACAACACCCTTCACGGTAACCACACCCGAGTAACGATATACACAACTACAACGGCGGCACTGTCCTCTTTCTCTCTATCTCTCTCTGCTGTACAAATATTTGATAACGGTTTTCCGTTTTGGCTTCGCAGCGACATTTTAAAATGATTTATAACCGCCAACGTTATGCCATATTTCTGGCCACCACCACTGCCACCACCACCGCCGTGTATATCCAAAATAATAAATTATTTATGGAAACGGTGGATGAGATTTCCGTCGGTCGGTTGCTTTATCCCCGGAGGAATCTTATTATAATAATATGAGTTACGCTCGTTTCTCTTCCTAACTCGTCCCGACTACGGTCCGTCTTACTCCGTCGCCTGCAGTACTGCCTCTCACTCTCTCTCTCTCTCGCTTCTCTCATATACACACAACAACAACAACCACGAACGGCATTTAATTCACACGACAAACCCACATCGCAGTATGTTTTGGGGTACAATGGAAAATCCACCAAACCCTCAGCCCGTGTAGGTATTACGACGTGAGTTCTGACTGATGCTATAAAGTGTTAATCATTTGTCACACATCCGCTCTTAAACCGAGATTTCTGGGTAAACATGACGAGTTTTTGTTAGTGTCCCCGTAAGTACGCGTACGAACCTCTGTGCGTATATGAATCGAACGTGTTATTTTTTGGAACGTCTGGTTTACGTATGCGACTACTCACAAAAGTAATATTAATTATACTAAAAAATAGTTTAATACGATTTAAAAGTATAACTGTACTGATCGTAAAATTAAAATCAAACGACTCTGATACAACTATAAACTATTGTCTCTTAACTAATCGTTGGACATTTTTTTTTAGAGTAGGACATTTTACATGCAAATAATAATTACCAGAGCGATATTAATTCAATTCAGTAATAAGTTTTGATATTGAATTCGAAATGTGAAGTATTTTACAGCAAAATGAGTGGTACAAAGAATCGACGCAATAGTTATAATACTACAAAATTATCAAAATTTAATATTTTTCATTGGAATTTTACAAAGCAAAATGTTGAACCCAAGTTTACACAACTAGTTTTTAGGTGCCTACTTAAATAACACAGACTGAAAACTGCACCACTGAAGAAATAAATCTGGTAAATTCAAAAGATAAAACATGTTACACGAGTTCAAGTATAATGTTTGAAAAATATTTGAAATATTAATATAATATATAAAAAGATTTATAATAAAACGTACTGGGTCGATTTAAACATTACCTACGAGACTAAGGATTAAGGTTAAAAGAACTATCGAATAGATAAACTGAGAAGTGTATAGGTACTCACAGGAGATTTTCGAAAGAAAAAAAATGCTATCAAAAGTGTAATCTACTATTATTTAAGATTGAGAGAGATAATAAGAAGCAAATGAAAAGAAGAAAAACACGGAAAGAGTATGAAATCGTTACACGGTCGTAAGTCTGCTCGTTCTATAATGTATAAATCCGATTATCTGTCATGCACAAGACGTGGTGTTTTGTATAGGCACCACTTAGGATGTCTCATTTTACGCATGAACTGTAATATGGCCGGAGGAAGTGCAGGACATCACCGAAATGCTTTTAAATTTAAAACCCTTCGGAATCCGTCTTAATACTACCTAAGGAGTGTGTCAAAAATGTATGTTAATTGATAACAGATTGTCAGTATATTTATTACGAGTAAGTACAATGCACACTGAGCACATTTGTTGACATTTTACGGTTAAGAAATAATAATTACACTCACATATTATATACCTACAGCTTAATCGATATTTATCGCGGACAACTTTCACAATGACAATTATAATGGATACTTATTGCTACATTTTGCGGTACACTCACACTATTCTCATTTTTTTTTTTTTTTAAAATGTACCAACTACGACTTTTTAATATTTATTATGAGTTTATAAGTTTATTATGAGTTATCCTTGGCAAGCGACTGCCGTTGTTTGTAATAAATTACAAATATTGAAATATATTACGTATAAGAGTATGGAAAAACATTTTTTAGTTATCCTCTAAACATCTAAACGCTAAACAGAATTACAAAAATGTTTATTTTGAAGCGGAAATAGTATTAAAATATTTAATAACAGAACAAAAGCTTATCAAATACTCAAGTCATTATAAAAATTTCAGTGAAGTTATTAGATCTCAAAATATTTTAAATATAAGCTTAACAGTATAACAAATAGTTTAAAAAGCATATACTAAGCTTCCATAGGGTACAAAAAAAATAGTTTAAATATAGGTCATCCCTTTTCAACCACTCAAAAAGTAAGGATGCATAAATATTTTCTATAAAACAGTTAACAGTAGTTACTTCCCTTTAAACACTTAAGTCATAAATAATAATCTAAAATAAAATCAAAACGAAACTGCTGTCAAAATAAATTATATTACGACTCTGCTCTTCGGTATAGTACACAGTTAAACAATTAATCTCAATGACGAATTTTTACTTTAATCCATATTATTATTCTTTGAAAGCGGATTTAAATTAAAAATAAATATTAAATAAGCTAAAAACTAAATATTTTAAACTATACCTACGAGTTTAAAACTGCAGTATTTTAATGAAAAAATAAATTTATATTTTAATACTTCGACCTTTTACGCAAACAACTTCCACATTACATATGAACATGAAACTTACCTGAAAAACAAAAACAAAATATATATATTAGAACCACAGTTTATTATTTAACATAAAATTGTTGTCGAACAAAGTCTTAAAAATACAGTTATAAATTGGTGATAAGTATACAATTATAATTATTTGATCATTTTTTTTTTTTTTAGTTTTGCATCATTAAATGCTTAATGGGAAATGATCATGTGTTAATATCGCATTTGTAAAACACTTTGGCGAATACTCCCTTAAGCTCGAAAGTCAAAATACTCGAGAATATCATTTTCTGCAGAAAAAAAACACATTTAAGTGGATACAGCTCGTCTACACTCAAATATAATGAAACAACGAATAACGTCAAAAACAGCATTCTCGTTTCGTATTTCAAGAACGCAAATTGACGTACGACCTCATCATATATTCTCACGATAAATATAACATAAGACACACACATCGTTTTACACAGTAAACTGAAATAATATTATATTATGACATGGTTTAGATTTAAGGATAACATAATATATCATTTGAATATTTGACATTCGATGTATGGTAATTATTTAAGACGAAGTATCAGTAAAATATTTTTAAAATAAAACCAACAGCTTGCAAAAAAAACAAACAGAAGAATTATTTTCTAAAATGCAAGCCATACTTATATACAAATAACGTGGGTATCAAATAAACTAAAATTATGTATAATAGTAGTAGTCCTATAGTTTGTATGAAGTTTAAAATAAGTTATAATAAAAAAAATATTATAACACCTGTGATGAAATCTTATACAAACAACTAAGCCAAAGAGTCGGTAAAAAAAAATGATTACCTGAGTATATTTGATCGCATCATATATTTCATGATTTTCCTCGAGGTAAATATTTTTTTTTTTTTATTGTTATTATTATAATATAATTAATAAGTGTATACATATTATAACAAAAACAATAGAAGAAAAAAATTGGCTAAAAGCACTAAACAGTACAAAAATCATTTCGACTTAAAAAAATTAACTCTACGCGTCCGAAATAAACGAAGAAATTAAGGATTAAGGGTACTACTTCGAATTACGCCGAATAACAGTGACACTCCGTCCTGCTCGCGCGGCTGCACTGACAGATTACCACGGTAATTGCTTTTTCGTGTTGACACATACCGCACGTCAATGGACTAGCAGGATAGTATTAGTAGTAGTAGAAATGGACTGCGGAGATTCACGGGCTTCAAGCAGTGGCAGAAACAAAGCCAGAAAAAAACACTGCGAGTTTTCACCCTGTCCGCCGAATCAACTTTTCCATCACTTCATAACCCCCCCCCCCCTAGCCGTCGTCGGTGCATGCGGCGTTTGTGTACGGCGGAAAAGAACAAGCCATTAATTATCTCTAAAAATCCGAGTGATTTGTCACGAGCAAAATTCAAATTAACAACGAAGACAGCGCTGCAAAGAAATCAATATATACTATGCGAGAGATAACAAAATATATTTGCAATTATTATCGTTAGCGAAAAATGCCAATATTAAAATTTGATATTAATCAGATTAACCTGATCGAACCAACTAACCAATCGAATTAAAGTTTAATTAAAAAAAAAATGTAATTAAAATCTCACTCGATTATTATTTTTAAATATTAAGTATTATATGGGTATATATTATAATATTTATGCCATAATAAATATCATGATATTTATATTTATATCTACATCTTATTTTTATCACAAAGTTTAATTTTCATTAAAATTTCAACTTAAAAACATAAACGTACTCGCTTCAATGACTTATAAGCTAAACATTTTTTTCCAATATCACAATAATAAAAGATATAGTTGAATTAAAATGAAATTGTTAGATTTAAAATGGTATAGTATTAATTTTACTTCCGTGTATGATAACCTAAGTTAAATGTACACAATAAATTAAAAAAATGAATTCATTAAATAAAATAAACAAGCAATAGTGTAGGTACTACGATAAACTATATTCGCGTGATATCAAGTTAATATTCGATTATTAATTACATATATAACTTACTACATAATAGTAAGTGAATTTCAATTTAAAAAAACTAGAATTTTTATTTTCTCGACATAAACTATTTGGGGGAATAAAAAAACAAAAATACAATTTTATGTAAGTTACAATAAGGACATTCGGTGTATCGTATTATTATTAATAACACAGATATTATTAGGTTAAGTTTATCGAATCGACGACACTGCCCTGTAATGAATAATAGAGTAACAAAATCAAAAATGTTAATCACGAATTACAAATATATACAAATGTATACGACTTGTTCAAAAGTCATAAACACACACACACACACACACGCGCGCGCGATATATTGTATACTTATAGTAATGTATTAATTTGTTTGATATAACATTCGATAGTAGCATATATATATATATATATATATTATAGGGTTTTGGCTGACGTTAATGACAACGGAGCGAACGTCACACACAGTGTACCATCCCCGATGTTTAAACAGGAAATATGACATCGGAACAACAGACACACATTCACAGAAACGCATACAAATATAATTAAATACCTGCATCGCGAACTGCATTGATCCCTTTCGCCCCCCGCTTTCCGAACCGTGCAAATTTTCCCCGACGGGATTCAAATAAAACAGCGTTTTCCCCGACTGCCAACCCCCCCCCCCCCCAGAACTTTGCTCGTATATATATATACCTACCGGAAAACGTACGCGCGTCATAACGAGCACGAACACGGCGGCGTACTCGTATTCGCGATATTCGTCTATAAGAGAGGCGCGTACCTCCTATAATTATTTAAAACAATATAAAAGATCGCGATATAAAAAAAAGAGTGTATTGACGTCGTGAGCTGTGTATATATTTTGGAAATTATTTATCAAACAATTTGTACAACGATTGGTCGTTGTTTTCGTCACGTGAGTGTTAATTGAAAACGTAACTATAATTGTGTACCTTGACGTGAAGAATAAACACCGGGGAAGCCTGAAAAACGTAGATAGACTCAATATACGGAAGATCTCATTGTCAACGATCGCGATGTGAGAAAAATAAGAATTGCACTCGTGCTTTATAATCGTACACAACGGGTAGAAGATAAGGTAAACCGTTTTCGCCGAAAATACTAGGTAAACAGACAGCGGTAAACAGCAATTTAATTTCGTCCCCGTGCCATTATTTATAACAGAGTTTTAAATATGAAAATAAAGTGCATACAAGACAAACACAATTATTTCACGGCGGTGGCAATATAATAATATACATTTGCAAAACAAAAAACATGACATTTAAAAATAAAATCAAATGCATGGTGCGAAATCATCATTAAAACAATACGTCATATACTTATAGTTTAAAAGCTACAAAATGTAAACGAGTCAGAGTTATGGTTTTAAATGCACCCGGATACGTATTTAAGACAAATTTAAATATTGCGATAAAAAACATTCAGACATTATTCCACGTAGAATCAAAAGAATAACTATAAGTAACCCATAGACTATAAGTATATAGGTACCTACTATTCTCGTAAAAAAATGTTACAAGTTGCGGTATATTTCTCAAGTACAAAAAATGCAGTACGTTTTACGCGTTAAAGTGGATATTTAAATGTTGTTTGACATATATGTATACGTATACATATTTTCAGTATACCTTCAGTAAAAACCATACGTGACGGTAATAATAATAATAATATGATCGAGCGTCACATTTCGTATATAATTAATAAGAGACCTGTGCCGTTTAACAACTCGTAATAATAACATACGTACGGAAATATGACGACAACAAAAAATTATAATCTATCGGATATTTATACAATAATAATATAACCAATAATTAATTAATAAAACGAACGAGTACGACGACAAAGACGATCGGAAAAATAAAAATAATAACGTGTCGCGAATAATAGCGATTTGTATTATACGCACACGCGTCGCGCTAAAAAATCATCTTCAGACATTTACATAATACGTAATATTTTTTATATTATAACCGTATAACGACGTTGACGGGACCTGTCCGCGCCCGCGACATTATGTATACCGTTGACCCTGCGAAATTCAATAGAATATACATAATTCTTTTTCCCAGCTCGCATTCGATATTTGCTTTTTTTTTCACGCATGTAAATCGGCAGTGAATATTAAACGATACGACGGCGTCACTCTCGGAAGTCGCGTGACCTCCTCCGCCGGTTATATTGTCAATATTTTACACGTCCACACACACACACACACACACACACACACATACTCGCGCACGCAACTTCGCGCGGGACTTCCGGGCCTACAGACACATTTTTTTTTTCACGTGCTAACTATTTTAATATCCGCCGATAACCTATAACGCTCGAATATTTTTATTTTTTTTTTCACCCACTTCCCGCCGATTCCTGCACTTCTATCTCCGGCACTGCTAAACTTTTCTCCTTAAATCAATAACGGTAACGCGTCCGACCCAAAGCGGCTGTACACATAATATATATTATATACACATATATATATGTATATCGTTTTATTTCATTTTCACTCTCGATATATTATATGCAATAGGTACTCTGTCCAGCGAGGTCCGTGTTCGCGTGAAAGTCGTTAAAAATGCGATCCGAAACAAAACTGCAGCGTGTGAATTAAAATAACTACGCGGTATACCTATATATATATTAATTTTAATACGTATTGACGTACAAATGGGAGATGACGATTGAATGAAAATATTATATTCGACTGGTATACCTATACATAGATAGTTGCCCACATCGAAATTCGTATTTTAAATCAAGATTTCGTCGTTATAAACTTACATTTTAATAGATAAGAATTTTGAAAAGCAACAAATAAAATATAATCGTAAATAATCAACTGTTTGCCAAAGACGTTTAATAGTACATTTCTAATCGTTGGTAAACCGATTTTACTATGCGTCATTATTGGATCTGCGTCACTGACAGGCCTATCTATAGAGCTGTAAGCTTGAGAATTTTCTAATGCTATTTTCAGCAACACCGAAAAATGTTAGCGACTGAAATTGTTCAAGTCTTTTCATATATTGATTCAATAAATCATTTATTGATTTGTTCGGAAGTTACGTGATTACAGGTAGAGGTAAACGTTGGCTGTGGCCACGATTCTAACTTCATCGTATATTATAATCATATTAAAAATTCTTAATATTACGCAAGTACATAATAGTAATACAATGACTGTGGTTATAACGATAGTGGTCGATATATATAGTGCTGTGTACACAGGTTTACAGTTTATTGTATTACTGTATCGTTACAGACCCATAGATTATATATTAAATTATTGAATATATAAACGGATGGATTATATTGAAATTCATTTTAATATTTAGTTTTTAAGTTTCAAACAATGAATATACAACCTATAGTACAATTTATATAATATAATGTATTACGAATGAATACAAATCGTATTGTATAATTCATATAATAAAGATTTAATTAATTAAAAATCTATTTATTTTTTGAAATTATAACTTACAGTTTTTTTTCAAGTAATACAATATATTATACAGTTAGTATTTTTATTTCATAAGCAATTTGGTAATAATATATTGTGTTTAATTAAAAATTAAAATTGATCTATAACTTTTAAAATACAAAATTACAAAATATAAGTAACTTCGAAAATTAAATAATTATAAAATCAATAAGAAAAAATGTTTAATGTAAAGCACTACTAGAACTGCCCCAAATTTTTATTTTTTTTTTTTTAAATGAATAAAAAACCATATTGATTTCTTTAGTATTTACCCCCACTTAACTATCACATTGTGTAAAGCCTACAAGAATCGACATCATTGTCTTCTTATAAGACTCGGGACAGCAACTCTTTCAACTCAATCCGTCAGACGAATATGATTGATACAGCCATCTGTTATTTCTTTTATGAATGTATAGATTATGTTCTACTCGTATTTTAGACAGTCCATATTAGTTTTATCCATATCACCAAATCTATATGAAATCCAAACGCGTTAAGCTAATTTCAATTCGTTAATAAAAAACTCGGGAACGGATGACCATAATGCATTCTACAGTATCCAGTAGTAGGAATGTAATTTGTATAATAATTGTAAACTCAATTAATAATAAACAAATTTAGAAATCTTAAGGAAAAAAAGAGAAAACATTTTAAATTAGAATATACATGTTTACTTTGCTATTTGAAACAAAAAAAGAATGATGTACTTAATATTATTTATATGATATTCTAGAAATATTTATCAATTATTCCAAATTAAAACAAAATATGAAACAATGTAATGGTGAAATGTAAAGTTGTCTAAATGTATTTCAAGTGTTTCAAACGTCAGAACAATTACAATAAAAAATATATGCATTTATTTTTAATGCATTAAAATATTGAATTTAATTAAACTAAAATAATTTAAATGTATAGAAAAGTAATTTTAAAACTATAGTCAATTCATATTTATGTATTAAATCAATAGTAAACAAACGTTAAGCATTTATGAAACCAAATTTGTTATGCTATGATAGTAAAATATTGAAAAAATGACTTATTTTTCATTCAATAAATGTACCTATATTATAATATTATTGTGAACAAATAAATATAAAAAAAAACCGCACCACTTATTGAAATATTTTTCCTCTATCCTACAAATGGCTTATTTTTCTATATAGGTTTTTTACATTGCATCTTAACAGGTTAGCGAATACCATAAGGACACAAGTGACTTCCTTGAACAAATATATTTATGCATTATACTTTATTAAAATAAATGTATTTTATTTGATAGAAATTGTGTATTCAAATGACTTCTTGAGAAGTTATAATATGCAATATGCATTTGAAAGTTTAATATTCTATTTGTATATTTCTTAATGTCGAACAAAAATATCTGGTACTTAGTATAACCAACCATTAATTTCATTATTACTTCAATATGTACATCCTACCAGAGTAACTCGGTTTTAGTAAAAAGTTGACCAATATATTTAGTTGTATATAGACATTTATACATTGTATAAAATAATAACAAATTTTACAAATCGTATTTTTCTATTAAAATAACGTTATGAAACCTAAAAATTACGTACGCAATCATGCACACATAGTTACCAGTAATTATTCAATAGAAAAAGGTAAATCAGATAATAATGAATTAATAAAAGTATACGAGTTTTCTCAATTGTATTTTTAGTCGTACCTGCTTTATATTAATAATTATTAGCTGGTGTAAAATAAAATATTATTATTATTATTATTCTACATGACGTTAACAACTAGGAATTTATTTACAAACATAAACGAGTAATCTGCATTATTATAGTATGAGGTTGTTTTTTTTTTTTTGTGTACACAGTGTCTGTACGAACGTAAAAACTAAAATGTATGTAATTGGCTTACGACGCGTGACGTTTCGCAGGCATATGTTTTAGAATAATCGGACGGGGTGACGGGGGGTGACTTGATACATTCGTCTAAGAGAGGATGCGTATATTCAAATGGGAGGAAATAAAAGGAACAAAGGAAAGTTGAAAAAATAAAATAATGTATTACTATATGTATATTGTATAAGCTGCTGGAATCACAAAGGGGTTTGAATGATGACCGGGTGTGGTAATGTGCAACAAGAAAACGGCTGCGGGGTGGAAAGGGAAGGTTAGAGATATAATTTTGTCTTGTACGATATGCGTCTGACGTTAAATTATGCGCATGATGATGCGAAATGTGCCGGCCAAGATCGTATTTAAATCTCGTAATTTCTCAGCTCGTGTGCCAGTTGGTGGTGGGAGACACGCGCCGTAATTTATGTGCTTCTCAGAAATGTGCCAACGATAGGGAAAAGAACCACCTCCTCCTCAGCCATGGTCGTAAACAGAAAGAATTCAAAAAATAATATGGTCGCATAGAGAACAATTTGAAAACGAAAAATCAAACGGTGTTACATGACGATATACGTACCTACCTATTAGGTTTAATGGTTATTCACGCGATATAAAGACGATTTTAGTTTAATTTTAGATATTATTATAACATAAATAATAGCTTAATAGTCTTTATTAATATCGTGTGTTCAAATTTCAAATTATTAGGTACCAACAAAACATAATTGCAGTATAGACTTTATCATGTACGTATATGTATATTGTTTAAGTTATCAAATAGGTGGGACAGGTAAGTAGTAAAATTGTTTTGTATTTAACTTTAAAATTAATTTCTACAAAAAAAAAAAAATAGTTTTCCAACAAAACGTTTTTTTTTTTGTATAGTTGGTATAATTTTAGTATTTTAAATGTAAGTATATCAAATACTTCACAAAAATATTTGAGCATTGCTCAACTTAAATTGTATACACAAAAAAAGTATTTCAATAGCATTTTAAATAGTTTTTAAAAAAATACTAGGGAATTTACTCGAATACATTTCAAAAGATTACAAATTTTAAATATTTATATAAAATACAAGCATTTGTTTTATACAACCAATATCCAGCAGTCGGTCTAATATCATCGAATATCAAAGGTTAGGTCAAAGTTGGATATCATATCATTCGTGTTGTATCTAGGCGAATGAGGGATATATTATAAGAGACGCTAAAATTATGTTAGTCCCAGATGCCAAACACACAATATCGAGGATATTAAGGATTTTTATAGTGTCTCACTGATAAAAATGTTTTTCTATTAAAGACTAAGGTTACCACCAACCTTAGAATAAATTTTAATATTTTAATAAATTTAAAAAAAAAACGTTTTATAAAAAGTCAATATCCTACTACGATTTGCAAAAAAAAATAGTACAGTATAGAATTACATATTGTTACAAGAATATTTTCTTATTCACTAGGTAACTCGGAGTTTTTGTTGTCCAACTATTAAACATTATCATGGTACTATATTCAGCCTATTCGACGGAATACTAGTAGATAAAAGCAAAAAACTGAAAGACCTGTAACAAAAGACACGAAAAACTTATTTTCTGGAAATCAGAATTAAGTTGTAAATTATTAGTTTACGTATGAATTTGAATACTTGTAACTATATTATAGTTGTTAACTAAATATAAACAACTTATTGGCAAAGTTTTATTTTGCAGGATTTTCTTTTAGAATAATAAATTAATGACTAGGTACTCTTGAATATGGTCATTGAAACGTCGGTAAAAAAAACTATAAGGCATACGCTTATTTGGAGACAGACGTACGAATGACTATTACATCATCTCAGATGATAATAATATTGTTTTACGTCCCAGAAGCAAACTATATATTAGAGTTAATAATGAATATTACAACAATGCTAGGTAACTAATATATAGTAATACAAAGAGACAATTATGTAACCATAGATCAAATAATATGTTACCCATATGAACAAATAATTGGAGTAAACATTAATTTTGCCTCTCGAACAAGCGTCTTATTATGCTATTGACTATGATCTTTCCTGTATAATAATGATTTCACAATATTTGAATACAACATAATATATTATTCAGCAATATTTAAATCACAAAAAATAAGACAATGTATAAAAAAATGTAAAAAATATAATACAACGAAATCGATAAAGGTTAAAAAAAAAAATCTTCAATAGTCCCGCAGCAGGTCTGCTATATAAACTACAATATATATACAATATTTATATAAATTAAAAAACGGATAAAAAATGATTGGAGCACATATATACCTTCTCGACAATACGCAACTACGTGACCTTATATCCATGTTTTATATAATACTATATTTGTCGAAGGTAATCCCTTTTCTTTCCGAGAGTTTATATTACTTCATAACCCCCATTGTACACATTTGTACATGTACGTACGTACGTATTATACATATATAAAACACAAAATTGATTTCTCGATAGATCGAGAAAAATGCTTGTAAGGCTCTGCCTCCACCGCCGGCATGGCAGTGTATTATTATTATTGGCATGATGGGTATAGCGATGCAGTTGGACGTGAAAACGCAAATAATAAAACGCCATTCGTCGTCGTCGTCGTCCGGTCAATTTACTCGACATTGTGCCGAGGAAGCGTGAAATGGGGTAGAACAGTCGGCGGCGGCGGGGAGGTCACGCGGGTCATCATTTTGACGTGTAATCACACACGCGCGTGTGCGCGCGCAAACGTGCAGCACTCGCAGCTAGACTAATTAACACACGCACACGCCCACACGCCCACACGCGCACCCACACACACACACACACACACACACACACACACCTGTGAGGTAACGTTAGTGGCATAATAATAGCGCCGGTGATTACCCTCGCGGTGGTGACCGCACGTGCCTCGGAACTGACCTCTGCACCTGTAGTGTAGCGTAATATATTGTGCGTGCGTACCGCGCGGCGGTAACCGGATAGGGTCGGCCCGGTGTCGGGTTCCGACGCGCACGCGGACCGCTGCGACGAGTAATTTTTTCCCGAGTCCCCGAGGACGCGGCCCGTGAACAATTTCGGGTATCGTGTGTGTATAATAATACGACGCATTACACAGCACGAAAGCACAGTGGTATAGCACTACGCCGTACGCACTATATATATATATATATACGCCGCGCCACGCCACCCCACCGACCCGGCAGTCGTAGGCAAAAACTAACAATCAATACGCCGACAACGGCACCGGCACCGGCACCGGCGACGACGACGACGACGAAAGCAGCAGTGGCCGTATATTGTGTGGCCCGCAGAACGGAGTTTAGAATTTTACAACCCCCCCCCCCCCCCCACCACAGAGAATCTCCGCGAAACTCGCGAGTCCGCCCAGATACGCGTAACTGCAGCGTACGGATATATAACTCTGACGGAAATTAATAACGTCATCGTCATAATGACGCACAGACGCAAATAAACCCGTTAAAACGTTCGTTAAATAAAAAAGCTGGCGGCGCTTTGCTCGTACGTGGCCGCGCGGGGTGGTCTTGGGGGGGGGGCGTAGGTATCGTCTCTACATACGATATTATAATATATACTGCACACACGACGATACACCGCGACAATAAATAAACGATTGCGTTCGCGGAGAAATGGAATATTATAATTAAAATAAGCAATTATTATATAGGTAATATCACGCTCAGTCGAACACAAACGCGCCTCTAACGCGCCGTCGACGATCCCCCGATTCTCGCGGAATACCGTAGTCACCGAGGCTTTTGGATTTGGATTTCGGGCGGGACGATTTGACACGAGAAAGAGTTTGGAGAGGGTGCTTTTAGGGGGCCTCCTTTAAAATTAAAAAACCGTATTTCCGCGTTCGATGAATAATATCTATAGTTGTACGGAAACGATTGATTATTATTTTCGATTTTATTCTATCAAACGTTAATAGTAATACATATTATAAAGTTAGACACATAACATACTTATATTGTGCTCGATTATTATATTAAAACTGTCATTCGTAGGTTTTATGTATTATTGTTTATTCCACAATAGATAATATAGAGGAACAAATATATTAAAATAATACTGATGGTGGAAGGAGGTGATTATGTACATTTTTTACAATTTTTTTACAATTTTTACCTAATTGTTTAAGTATTATATATTAACCTAAGCATTATTTAAAAAAAAATAAGCCCACCAAAAATCATGACTAAATCATCGTCAGTTTGTGTGTAGGTCATAGATATGTAATACAACGATAGTAATTCATTGCATTTGGAAAACGATTTTTAGCAGAGTTCGGTTTACCAAATAAATGGTAAGGATTTGGACGATTTAGTTAAAACCACACACAGCTTATGTACATTTCTTCGCAGTTATTTTTTTCTGTATTTCTTGATTTTCTGGAAAACTACTTATAGAAGTTAAAGAATGACCTTTGAAGTACCGTCTGTGTTAAATTCCCGGTGTTTAAATAGGTGCTACTTGAAACTTTTTAAGCCTTTGTACTGCATTACTGCCTATATTTTAAAAAGTATTTACCGAAAAAAATGGTTTTTAAATGAAACACAGTGGAAAATCAATATATATTACTCCCCATAAATCTAAAACGATGATACTACGAACATTTATCAAATTAACAAAACTCGTTCAACATAAAGCTAATTTGAAATGTTCGATAACAATAACTAGAATATAATAATATGCATGAACATTTCATGTTTACTTTAATAACACACAATGCACGTTACGCTATAAGAATGCCAAAACCAGATTTTCCGTTATAATTAATAATACATGATATATATACTATAATATGTACCCATCTAAATATTTTGAAAATAATACATTTCCCTTCATTATTATTTGGTTTTTGATTCCAATACATGTATCATGGACGTGCACAACATGTTATTCGGTATAATACCTATTTATTTTATCTCTTTTATCTTTCAAACGCAAAAGAAATGTTTAATTTTAAATGAACTGACTTTTTTTTTGACATCAGCTCATTACTAAAATTATAAAATGCATAAATATATGCAAACTTTCTAAGGACCTCAGTATAAAATGGTGGACATTATAATAATACATTTTAAATGCAAAAATATATTATAATACTAATAATCAAATACCCTAACTATACCCAACAGACTATCTATATAGGTATATTTTATAATGTTTAACTTAATCAAACAAATGAAACAATGTTGACAATCCTATATTTTACAGTGCCAGAATAAATTATATGTGGTTCAACCTATGCAGGGCGACTACTTAAAAGTAAACACTATTTTTTCAACATATATTAAATTTTTGCAAACATATTTTAGTTTGTAATGTATAAAATCCATGACTTTATATTAAATGTATTTATTTTTGTTTGAGAACCCAATATCAACTCTTACATTTTAAATGGTAATCTATATTCTTAGTTTTATAATCCGAACATTTTTTTTAGCTTTTAAAATTTAGATGAGAAAAGTACTCCAAAAAGAGGGAACCCCTTTTTGACAATTCATCTCTTATATCCTAAGGCTGAAATGCTTAGGTTGGGTTACTTAAACTATTGCTTCAATATTTGATAAGTATACGTCAACATGTTCATAAAAATATTCTTCTTCAGAATATAAAATCAATAACAATAAAATTGTAGATTTGAAGGTGGAAGAATTGTGGTTTCAGTAAAAATCATTGGGGTGAGCAAAATAAGGATACTATAGTCATCAAATATTAGAATTGCACATATCTTAGATTCCAGAAAATATGATTTTGAAAAAGATTAATACTTTTCAAAATAATGAGTGTTTACAGTTAAAAGAGTTTTCCTGCGTATCAGCAATTTCATTCGATTGTTTTATAAAGAAATATTCGGACCAATTTTATTGTTTTAAGTGTTTGAGTCTGACTTATTATAGAGAAAAAATCAACAGCTACGTTTTGTTTATATATATTTAATCATTTCTCGCGTATTCCTACCCTTATACCCCACACCTCCACCCAGAGAGCATTTCATTCTGTTCAATTTTTTTTTTATTAATTCAGCTTCCTTGATTTTCTTTTTACCCTTCTGAACACGGAAATTATTGCATTCTTTTTTTTCATCTTCATGAAATCATAACCGTTATAAGATCACTCCCGATTTTATTTTTTCAGTTTAATTCGGTTCAGTAATCATATATAATAACATCTTCATAGTAATAATACTTTAAACTTTCCAATTATTTCCAATATATTTAGTTGTCTTGAACAGAAAGGTTTTTTATAAAATATAACTTAACATAAAATGTATAATAAAAATAAATAATGTAACATAAATGTACATGTTTATTCTGCATATACTGTATTTATAGTTTTTAAGTAACTGGGTCACGTGACAACATTTTTAGTATATAAATCATTTATGTGTATTACATAATAGATATATATATATATATATATAAAATAAATGTACTCTAAAGTCTGAAATACAATATATATATATATACATACATATTTACAAGCGAAAAACGAATAAATCTTGATTGCTAAGACGTATTTAATAAATACAATTTATATTTTACTACATTTAATCTCACATTTATCCGAAGGGAAAATGAGTAAAACATGTTCTGGTTTAGTTTGAAGTACATTTTTTATCTAGAAGCCTAAAAAAAGTTAATAGATTTTTTAGGATTTTTCTAATAAATATTATTAGTAGTAATAATAAAAATAATTTATTACATATGTTTAATCTCTGAATCTATATAGAGTATTTTTGATTATATTCATGAATAATCGAATATTTTTTCTAAATTAATAATCAATTAAATTACGAAGACGGGTATCATTGAGTAAAGAAGTGCACCACAATTTCATGATTAACTTCTACTTTCTGCCACTGCACTTAACTTATGTAAAATTTAAATGCCTGCATATAAAAAAAAAACTATAATATTTGCTATGCAGTATACACACATAAAAATGTTTGAAAAATATTTTTCATCAGATTATGAGATAAAAAATATGAGTTTTCATTAAAATAAAAGCTCCAAAACTAATAAAAAGAGGAAAATATTACATTTTTATGCATCAACGTTATAGTGGTAAGTATGTACTTCATACCTTATTTTTCAAACTTACAAAAATTAACTAAAATGTAATGTTATGTTAATGTAACACGTTATTGATGACATACAAGAATATATAATGAAATAAATTGAAACACTCTGCAACCACCAAAACTCAGTCGCCATTGCCCATTGGCATTTATACAATACAATTTATACCTGCCACCATCATGCTCAAAAATAAAATATAAATAACATAAATCTGAATTCTATACAGTAATATTATCATGATGTATTAAATTTAATCATACAGTCATTAAATAAGAATATTTAATTATAAAGACATTAAATAAGAATGCACATGAATGTAAATTATTTAAGAATGCATTTTTCTTTTTGAAACCACCCTCAAAGTTGAAAATGTTATCATTTTACCACTCCAAAAAGAGATAACAAACCAACAAATTAAAATTAAATGGAAACAAAACACACACTATTGTAATAATACAATCTCCGCTCACAATAGACCAAATTCAAATTCAAATCAATAAAATGTATACAAATTAATAGACCAACATAAAACAAACAAATTATAAATATATATCTATCTTCAACAGCATCAGAGCTTATTAGCAGCTGTAGCTGTATCATAACTAGCGATGTAAGCTTGAAATGTTCAACTGTCTTTGAAAATTTTTTGGATTTTTTAATTAAGAATCAAATGACTGTGAATATGAACTAAAATTAAAATATATACCTACATGTTATATATTATTATTTATTCATTATCAATTATCAATTATAATAGTTGTGACTTGTGGTCTAGTGTCAAAACTAAGTACAATGTAAATTATAATAGCTACTCATAAAATATAGTTAGAGTAAAATTATGGAAATAACTCAAACAAAAAATGGTAAAATCAATAAATGTATAAGAAAACGTTTATGCACTCAAATTTCAAAAAAAAAAACTAATAACGTTTTTTAATAATAGACAAAAATGCACATTTGTTACCGAGATAAATTTATTTGTATTTTCTATAGCAGCCTTAAATAATATCAAAATGGGTAAATATGTTTATAATACAAGTACACAGTTGAATATTATATTTTGCAAATACCTAATATAATATAATATAATATATTATATTATTATTATATTATTATGATATATTATATCATGCACGTTCGTATATTATATGGTACGAGGTGAATTATTATTATAGTTTCGCTACAAAGTGGCCAACGAATTAGACGGAACGTAATTATTGTGCGATGTGATCTAAAATTATCATAATCATGGGTCATCACCGACAACACCCCCCCGAAAGAAGGGCCGCGGCATTGCGTAATATTAAATTTCGGATGGGGCGAGCGTGAAACGGAGGAGGAATAGTAGTAGGTAGTTGTTTTCATCGCCGCCGCCGCCGCCGCCGCCGCAGTCATTAACGACGAATCGAATGAGTCACACGCGAAGCCCCCACGCCGAAAAGGCTGCTCTGCCCGCGACCGAAGGAACGTGTGAGGATTAACAAAACAAATACGAGAGGCGCGTGGTATAGTCCGACAGAGTGCTTTGCAGCAGTGAAAAGCACGGAGCCGTGAACAAGAAATTACATTATCATCAGCCAATAAGGTGCGGCGTTAGTAGGTAGAGCGAGAAGCAGTGGGAAGGGGAGAGGGGGAGCTATGGTAGTTTTAATTTGAGGAGGGAAATTTGCATTTCTTATGCATGCGATAATATTGTACGAATACAAAAAAAAATAAAAATAAAAACCCCCATCGAAACGAAATGTCAAAAAATTAGATTTCGAATGCAATTTTAGATTTTTTAACTACACTTACTGTGACTTCGGTGAAACACCACAGTCCACAATGTATTACGTTTTATGTTTTTTATTTTTTTTTATTTTTAAAAGTTTATTTACAATCTATATTTAATATAATACAATAAGTAAATTTGAGTGATGAATTTTTGACATGAGTTCACATGATCAGAGAAAATATCCATTGATATATTACTCTTCAGTTAAGGCTAGGTAGAACGGAAAACATAATACATTAAGAGAGAAAAAAAAATAAAACTAGGTAATAATCAGAGTTCAAGTTTATAGACCGTTGTTAGACCTTAGGATAAGAGGTCTCTGGACCATTTTCTTTTTAATCTACGAGTTGTACCGGGTAGCTCGATAGTGGATAGGTTGGCGATGAGGGGGTTTGGGTGATGATGTAGTTTTTTGTGAAAACGTTTATATAATTTTGAGGCTTGGTCAGAGATGGGTGATATGTTAAGGTTAGTGAAGGCACGTTTTATGTGAGCATTTTATTCGAATGTTTAGACCGCGATATAGAACGGGTAGTAGGTATATTAAACCGTATGTTACACCAAACGCGATGAGAATATTATTTCAAAAAGAGATAATATATTGTATAAATTCGTTTGGAAAAAATAATTAACTATACGCATTATTTTTTGAGTGTTACTAATAAATTTATATAAAACAGTAAAAACTGTAGTGTTAATAAAAAATATGATAAATACCATATTGCAGTTTTCAGTAAACCATAATTTCAGTTAAATGCCAACCTATTTAGTATTTTTACATCACGTGGTTATGATAAATATATTATTATACCAATTTATTTTTAATTATTTTTATAAAAAAAATACACCTCGGTCGCTGTATCCATTAGATGGGTTGGAATTGTTAACATTTTTTATTAAATTAGTAAAATTTTTTTTCAACTGTTGGATTTAAAAGAATTTAAACCAATTAAATGTATTTAAAAAAAGAAAGTTTGCTTATAACAATCTTCGTTTGGACGAAGTCTTGTGATGACTATCATTGTTTAATAACAATTAATTAATTAAAATGTATCCAACTAAAACGGAAAATTCTGTTTGAACACTAATTATTTTATATTTCTTGTTACATTATTTTTTTTTATTTACATGATACGTGTGATGAGTTAAAAATATTATTTTTAATTTATTTATTCGTGTTTTGAATAATTTTTGGATACCACTATCAGAAACAAACAAATCCCAAATAATAAACTGTATTCCATAGTGACTATTACTACAATTTTATTTTCGACTGTAAAAAAGGTTTTATCACATATCGTTTTATTATTATGCATTTATTTTAACCAAGAATAATAACATTCATGTGAACAGAATATAGTCAATACAAGCAAGAAAGAAGAGTAACAAGATACACAATGAAAATTATACTATGTTATCTAGACCAAAAATGTTCAACGTTTGTCAACGACGGTATTCGGAACTATATAATATGTGACATTTACAGGAAAAATATACAAATCAGGTAGGTACTCAATAAGGTATAACAAAACAAATAATTTCTTTTTTATTTCAAACAATTCCAATTTTAGGACATATCGTCTAAAAGTTTGGCACTATAATCTACGACGTGTTATACTTTATACCATTAAAAATATAAAAACTCTACAAATAACGTATAACGTGTAATTGTTAAACCAACATCAAAAACTAGTTTAGTTTAGTTTTCTTTACCATGTTCACAAAAATAAACATCATTAAATAAACAGTGAACAATCAGATAAAAAAAAAACACTTGAGGGGAACATTTTGGCATGCATCCCGGAATGAGGAACGGATATTGTATCCGGACATAGTAAGGATTGAATAATTCATAAGTATTATTTGTTCATGGGTTGGATATACATATTATATATTATCTTACAACAGTTAAGAAACAAAAAAGTTTTGAACATGAAATACTTATCACTATTTCATAACAGGGATTTAAAAAATCACTTTTTCAATTTACCAGCAAATATCAATAATCAAATTTTAATATATACTATATGCCTACCATCAGAAGTTAATTAAAATACATTTTTCCTCGAACAAATGCTGATAAAATAATTAAATACTAAATACACATATTATTATTGTAGCCGATTGTATAATATTTGAATTATAATGCAATGAAAAATTATAAATTATATCAAAAACAAGCAATATTCAAATAATATAGCAATATAATTAATATACACGGCCACCCAATAAAACAAGAAGTTTATTATTAAAAAAAAAAAATAGTCATCTCTAATTTAAATAACATAATCTAAATAAAATAAAAATACGCATACATTTCAAGAACATTATAATATGTCAGGAAAACTCTTTTGATACAATCTGATGATTATCAAGATGAATATACTTATACATTTTCATTAAAATATTCTGAGGCATGTAAATTTTAAAATAATTTTTCGTTTGAATGTTGAACCAATATCGGTGTTTTTCATAGACGAAATAGGGATTGTAATAAATGACAAGCTACTTACTTTATAATATAATAAATATGCATATTAAAAAATACCTTTACATTGGTTTATAACCAAAAATCAAATTTAGATAATTAAAAATATTTTCATGCGGCCATATCTATATTGCATCGATCATATTATATATTATATAAAACCCGACGCATCGTATAAAAATAGTAACAAAATATCATGTCGTACGGCAACTATGTGCAAACTGACAACTGCATTATGCAATGACTGTCTAATGAAATATAGCAGGATTGAGTGGTTGGAAGAAAAATAAAAAGCGTATAACATTTTTTAGAATGGGGGGGATCTTTTCAGTATCTGACATGCTAACGATCGTGTTATATACAAGAATGGCATCTGAATTCAATTTGCGAAACGACGTCCACGGAACGCTGCCTTTCCATTATTTGTCTTCGGCAAGATAAGCGATAAAACTTTTGTAGTCACTGGGGAGTTCTTTAAACTTTTTGCCCAACACCAAAAAATATATCTATTCGTCATAACTACAGATAATGTCGGTATTTGCTTACAAAGAAACAACCGTGGAATATACGCAATTAATTCTTTGAAAACACGATTATAAACAAGCAGATAGCGTTTCCCGAAAATGAAATACAATGCAAGCCAGCCACAGTGTATACAGTATAAAAACAGGATGAGGTTTATCGATAAAATACAAAAAATTAAATGAGCAACAAAACAGTTAAAATATGTGAAAAGGGTTCCGATGAGGGTTTACCAGCAAACGAAAATAGTACACGGATAAAAATACTGTCCTTTCAGTCGTCATGACGTTTGGATTCCAGATAAGCAATGTACTTGTGTGGCTCAAACATATGGAAAACTTTACCGACGGATAAAGTGATTGATGATGGCACCGCCGCCGCCGCCGCCGTTGAGGCAGCTAAAGGTTTTTAGCGGTTAGAAAGATAAATTGTGTGCGACTGATAGTATAAAAACCTCTAAAAATACATATATTTTTATTTATCCTGCCTTCCAAAACCAAAAAGAGGGAAACCTATTTCTGATATGGGACAATGTTGAAAAGTTTACATACGCTGATGAAAATCATAAATTCCGTTGTCAACCTTATTGCCGAGCACAGGGCCGTCAAATAAAATTCTTGTACACATATATATATTATATACAACATATACATATAATACTGCTACATATAAATAAACGAGACGAGTACCTATATGAACCATAAACAAACAGTTCATGGATGGAAGGGATAAAAAGAGGAACGGTTCTACCCTTCCTGCTGGTTTAAAAAATACATCATGAACCATGCACACAAATTCGCAAATAATGGCCCTGAAATATTATTCACATGACAGTCAACATTTTATAATGAATTTATTTTCTTTATAAGCATGTAATGAGTTTAATTTAAAAGCAAAATATAATACAGCCATTGTTTAGTTTTTTTATGAAATGAAGTCTCTACTCGTAAGTAACTATTAAAATAATTGTTGAGATAATCGTATTAAAGCGGCAAAAAATGTACGTAAATATTTGTGTTTTTCATAACCATGATGATTTTTTGGTACCTAAAATAAACATCACTTAGAACCGTTTTTCAAAATAAAACAATGTACTATATTAAAAGACGCGTGCAACACGCCAACACTCGGTTACGCCAGTGTAACCAATTACACTATGATACCATTGTTTTTAAAATATTTGATAATACATATTATAATAGTAGGAAAAACTGTACATTACGTTCTATTTAACTTTATCGTGCACGTAAAAATGCTTATATTGTACGATTTCCGTACACCAAAATTGACAATGTACTGAATTGAATATTTGAAAACGTTAAATAGTGTAACATTTGACTGGAGAACAACACAAGTGAAGGGTTGAACAAATATAAATAAATATAGTCTTTACCGTATAGGGACTAGAATTTTTATAAGCTAAAACGGTAATAATTAAATAACGTCATATTATACATAATATGTAATATTATAATCTAAGAGAATATTAAATGTTTGAGAATCGTAATAACAGTTAATTAAGACATATATACGTATAATAGTAGCTGTTACTTGCATACAATATATTGCCACTCCGACTTAAAAACTCATTACTTATATTAATGTCTGATCATTAAATATACTTTTAAAAATATATATACAATTTAAACCACCAATTAGTGTAATTATTTCGAAGCATATTGTCAATGAATTAAATTCAATTAACTCGCCTCTCCCGGAAGACGAAATCCGGCAAAGAGTCTCTGTGTCGAACGACCGCCGTCGCCATCGTCATAATAACAATAATAATACAGCTAATACGAAATATCACTCCTGATTGGTTGACACTTACAGTCGAGCGTACGCGTTATATGTGAAAAAGCAGGAAAATAATAAAAACGTAGTATAGGAAAAAACAAAAAAAAACAAAAACGGAACATAAAAGTATCTCGCGTTGTGTTTTCGTGCTCATTTAAAAGTCAAATTCGTTTCTCGTATAGATACGCGGATGAGCGTGCACACGCACCCCCTCGCCCTCCCCCGCAGCCGCCGCCGCGGCCTCTAAAGCGTTATTATTAAAGCCTCCCGGACAAATAACAATTGCGGGAAGAGGTACCGCATGGGGGGAGGTCGAGAGGGGGTTCAGTACGGTGATTTCCACAAAAAGTTTTCGCGGACGGTATTATTAAAGTTTTATTTGCTACCGCGTACGTGCATGGGTGTATGGAGCGAAAGCAAATAGTATATATGCTGCTGCGTGTACAAAACATATATATATTATATGTATATAATATGCAAGCATAGTACATAGTTATATAGAACACCGGCACGCGGCGGCGGCTCGTCGTGGAATAATGATTATTCATTATTGTGCGCGAAAAAAATTGTTTTTCCGAAATTCAATATAACGAAATTTTGGGTGATATTGGACAACAGGACGGCTCCGTAACAAAATAAATACAAAATAATAATATTATGTTATTCGGGTACGTTTATTTATTTTAATAAACAACACCGGGCGGACTATACGCGTGGTGCGTTCGTTATTATATATACTGCGCGCCCGCAGCAGTATAACGTAGACATTAATATAATATTATAAATATTATTAAAAATATTATAATTGTATGACAGCTATAATACACGCATATAGAGATACCTTCACTAAAACAAAGCGGTAATAGGCAATATATGATATTAAAATATTATAAACGACGAGATATTAACTACTGTACCGCGTGCCGTCAATATATTAAGCAGCATCGTGAAAGGGACGTAAACATTTTTCTCGACGATTGCGACGATGTAGGTTTTTCGATAATTATTACCACATTTAAATAGGTTCCTATAATAATATTGTAACAGTATACCTGCCTATAGTAGTAATAATGAGAAATAGTAAGCCGCCGTGTAAAGGTACGGCATTACAGTTGTTAAGTATGGCATTATATAATATAATATTATGTTTACATCCATCTCAACTTTATATGCACTGCATACAACTTGTCATATTCACCGCGCGTGCACTCGAGCAAGTTCAGTTTTCAATATTTATTCAGCCTTATATATATTTTTCTTTGGAATAAGAAGTCTTCGTAGAGCGCAATATTGTTCAGCCCCAAAATATCGATCGTAAAGTATACTAAGGATATAGTATTACATTTTTCTAAGAACATTACACGCTCTATTTTTGAAAATATGAAATTGCATTAGTGGTCTTAAAAAATGTTGCCTTGCACACGGCAATGCAGTTGAATTCTATTATTTATTTTTTTTTTTTACTGAAATATTATACACGTGTTGGTGTCGCCAATTTATTATACTACGTGTTGGCATAGGGTGGCGATGCATATTATAATGCTAAATACGAATGCGTATATTGCACAATAAGAAAATGCAATTCAAAGAAATACGAAAACATTAATATACACGCTGTATTTTGTGTTGAAAAACATTATTAATATGAACATTTCGAAAAAATTAATATTTATACAGAAACCTTCGTGCTCGACACTGGGTTGCAGGCAATCACCGGTCCAAATACTAATTAAAATTGTACGTTATACTTACGACATGCCTTAATGAAACCTTTAAAAACTTTAATGTGTCTTCCTAACAAGTCATAATAACCACTATCCGCGAACAAGAATATACTCGTATAATATACTGCTGTTCGTACTCTGTTCATATTCCTTACGCAGTGCACAATTCGCACAAGACTAATTTGTCATTCAATATTTCATACCTATCGAGTTTTATCCTACAAATTTAATTAAAAAAAAAAAAAAAATTCTTACATTTTATTACAACAAAAAGTACCTATATCGGATAAAGTATTGCCAGGAAACGAAATAGTATACGTAGTATACGTACTATCTAACGTTAGCATTACGGCACATATTATATATATAAGATGTCTAGAACAAATAAATTTTTCCTCTGCCAAGGGGTCGGTAAAACTGGTAGTTTTCAAGCCACATAGAAAAATAAGAAAACCTTATATTGGTCGGAGGGGGGCAAACGGCTAAAGGGCGTGCTCTGCGCCAAGTACGTGATCGGACTTCCGTGTATTGTATGAAAACTAAGGTGAAGGGATAACGATTGATTTTTCCGATATACATTTGATGGTGACGATATAAAGAACAGTACGTATATTGGCGATCCAATTATTATATTCCGACGAAAAAGAAAAAAACAATAATTAATGTCGGCAAATTACTTTTGGAAACAAATGTAAACAATGTCGTCAAACAAATTAACGGGATAAAAAAACATTGGGTACCAAGGTATAGGTATATATACTTATACCCCGTATATTATATTACATCATATTAATACAATTTTCACATAATGTGAACAATGTAAAAAAGTCATTAGTAAAATTGACGAATTAACATAAATAAATATTATATACTAAAATGTTTTTCAAAACCAATTTATCAAAAATTATGTACAATTAATCAAAATATACTGTATGAAATTGAAACAAAAACGAGATTATTTTTTTATTTATTATCGACTAAAAGCTGATGAAGTATTAATACATATATATATATAAACAGCATATATGTGTGTGAAATAAGTAAAAACTCTATCAATGCCTTTCAATTAAAAACCACTTTTATCCCTTATGATTACAAAAGTACTGATGCGTGTATATCTACGAAAAAACAAGACGTATGTCTGGTACGGTATACCTATAGTCTATACAATAGAAACGCAGCACAGCCATTATCATATTTTATCTTTGAACAACAAAATAATTGATACATTCCACAGAGCCAAATTCCACCAGGTATAGGCTCTATATATGGTATGACACACACAAATCGTATACGCGTTCGACTAATATAACAATAATTTCAAAACCATGTGCATTTTATGTAGGTAGTGAAATAGTTTAATCGATCGAATGGAATTTTAATGGTATTTTGATAGGTTCCAATTATTTTTGTTTCTAATCCCGAAAAAAAATGATAATATATATTATATTTGCATTTAAATGTATCATAATTATATCCTTAAGATACTAAATAGCATATAAGTTGACACTGCAGCAATATTGTGTTCATGATACAACTATTGTAATTTTATCTTTCTTTCTAAAAGAAAAACATTTTAATTCAAAATGTTCAATTTATAATAAAGTCGATAAAAATTATTCTTATTTGAAAATTTCTCAATTTCGCCGTTATATGACCCATACTATAATTAAAAAGCAACAACTGTTAATGTATAATAAAAATCATCTCTACGGCATAGTAATCATAGCATGATTTTGCTACGTATGAAAATTTTGAACAAAAATTACACTTTTTATAATACCTTTCTTTACATTTTGTATACCTAATCAATTAAACTATACAAACATTTTAAATTATCCCAACTTTATCTATTTCAAAATCCCAAGTAGATACATATTTTTAAAAATATCTTATGTAAAATCTACATTTAAATATAAATGTATATTATATTATTATGATAAGAAAAACTGGAATGTTAAAAAAAAATAATTAAAAAAAATCGCTTACTCCAAGTCAATTCCTTTTAGTTAAAAAAAATTAAAATCAGTAATTCTAATAAATTACAATTATATACTAGAATGCAACATAAAAAATACGTTAGTAAGTTGAATGATTATTACGTTTTTATTCTTAGTACTTGGCTAATGAAAATAAAACCAAATGTTAAAACGATTTCCTTATAATTATAGTAACAAAATCTAATTCTATTTATATTACTTTTCACGCCCCGTTCTAAAGGAGTCAGTTAAGGGTTTTTTTTGTTGCTATAAGGGATGAATACTAGATTAAAAAACGAATATTTATTTCACTCGGATGCTGCAAAAAATATTCCAAATAATTTTATACGATACTTTCCGAACTTTTCTTCGTCAAAACATCAAGGATCAATGACAAAATAATTTTTTATTCAACTCGTGAAACTTACCTGAAACAGAAACAAACAGTTAATTAGTATATAAAAGTAACAAACCACTGTTATTCAAGTTCATCAGTATACAAAATATTTCAACGGATAAGCTGGTGATGAGTTTAAGGGTCGTGATTATAGGGTTTTTGTTATTGGGTATAAAAATAACTATTTAAACACCCCCACAATCACTGTTCCAGCAGAGCTTAGAACAATATAATCTCAATATTCTTTTTTTATGCTTCAGGAAAAAACTATTTCAGTTGGACCATTGCTTATTTGCATGTATTAACATACAATTTGTCTAAAGTAAATATACTGCGACGCCTCACAAGCGTTTCACATACATTACAACGATAATCATTTTAATGTTAGACTGTAATGAACTTACGTATTGAATTTTTTAATACATACACAGTATATGTTTTGCATATTTTTATTTTTTAACAACCTGTGTAATATTGAATATAGAAAGATTAATATTTTACATTTTTATATGATTTGCGAAGAATTCGTTTTTAATGGTTGTCTCATGACCAGAGTGAGAGCTAAGAGCATTTTTTTATTACAATTATGAGACTAAAATGTGTACACCATAAAACTATCGCAGTGGTGATAAAAACAAAAAGTTAATCCGATGGAAAAGCCCATTTGGATTTTAAAGTTTTAATTATTTGAAAATTACTCATATCACTAATATTAGGTAGTAGGTACACGATTTTTTTAATACAAATAATGAAAAAAAAAGTGAGTTTTTAAGTTGGTAGGTAAGTGTAAAATGCTAACACGGTTAGTGCTTCTTATAAGATAAACTCAATAATAGTAAAAAAAAAAGACCATACAAAATAGCACAGCTGTTATAATCAATTTTTTTTTAAAGTCCTGTTTATTACAAATAAAATAGTCATGATACAATAAATAAACCCCCTAAATTCAAAACGTATCATTTCAAAATGACCGGTAAAAGAAATCACTTTAAGTCAAATTATATTAAATTATATAAATATATATATAATCGGTAATATAAACGCATATAATATGTCGGTTTATAATTTTATGGTTTTATACTTTGATATCAAAACAGATTTTTATTTTACAACCAAACTATAAATAACACCGAAATCGATCGTATTAGGTATGTGATAATACGAACAAAATATATTATGCCTTCATTGATTTACAATTATAAATTACAAATTAACTGTAAACAAAAGTATATAGGCAAAGCACTTTTGCACGTCGCTGAAAAGTCAAATTAACGAAAAAACCTTTTAAAATCTAGTCCACTTAGCAGATTTATTTTCTTTGTCGCCGTCCTCTTTACCAGCAAACATTTACTATACTTACTCGCGAAACTACTACATACTGAATGATAAATTATTTAAACGTAGGAAGTAAAGCTTTTGTTTTCAGCGTACTTTTAATTTCTAATACACGGAAGATATATATTTCCTCAAATTAGATTAAAAGTAAGACTGATGAAAGTTAAACTTCATTCTGTATAATACTGTCTTGAATATTTCAAATATAATTACGAAGTTGTTAAATTGAATAAACATTTTCATTAACGATATTAACAATGCTTGGAAATTGGAAATTAATAACACATATTAGTTCTATTATCTTTTTTTGTAAAAACCGTAAGTCACAGTTGATAAGTTTACCAAGATTTATAGTATTTACGAACCCTGCAACCATAAAACACATATCTTTTCGACACAATAATATTCTTTCCTCCTAAATATAACCTGGGTGTAATCCCCGCACAAATTAACATTGTTTTCAATGTTAGTATAGAACGCTATAATGACAAACTCGTACTATATAAGAAGTTTAAAACACTATTTGAGTGCACAAATGATAAGCTTTAAGTACGGAAAAAAAACCAAATTTCATTTTTACTCCAGTCATACACGAATACACATAGCACTCACGATTTCACTATAAAATAGAAAATATAGGAGTTTTTATTAGGAGTTTTTTTTTTTATGAAAATTTGAACGTGAGTGTTAGCTGACACAAAAGATTAACCGTTTACATATTAGGATAAAATGAATTATAATGCGAGTCCTAAAACCGGATGATGCCAGATTCCCCATCCCCACCCATATGTTGATGTTATTCAAATCCTTTTCGGGCGGCACACACATGTGTTGAATAGTTTAATATCCAAACGCGGACGGAATATTCAAAATAAACATTTAAAGACGGCATTCGTGGATGCGAGTAAAAAAACCGACTGTTTTATCATCTGTGGTGCTATACCGCTGTCCATTAATGGCAACAATAAATAGATTTTTGTTAATATTGCAGCTATAGTAATATAATGGTTTAAAAGTTCAATTTCAGTTCGAAAATACAATATCTACCGTATTGTGATTATTGTTTTAATGCATTAAATCGTAATTAATTTGAAAAACAATCAATCTCTGTAGCTTAAGAATTCTTAGTATGTTTATACAAAATATAAGTAATTTGAAAAAAATATTAATAATAATGAACAGGAAAAAAAATTATATTACTTTAGCTTTACATTATGTTTTTTAAAAATTATAATGTATAGCTGAATATAATCTCAAGTGATTCTAAAATAGATTTGCTAATAATGTTAATTTACTTTAAGAACAATGTTCGGAAATAATATCTTCTGTTTACTTACATGTTATTAAAATATAGAATGGATATTTTCGATTCTTTGATAAAATATGTTTAATTCACATTTCAGTGAACAAAGTGATATTATGTAAAAAAAAAAATAAGATTTAAGTAACTTCGACACAACGGAAATTGAAAAATTGTAGGTCCCTCCTCCCTCGGTTAATATATTTCTCTAGCATCAAATAAGACTTGTCAAGTATGAATGCACGAACGAGTCTCTCTTTCCATCGCAAAATTAAAATTAAATTAAAATTAAAAAGTTTAGAAGACGTTTACAACGGATGATGTAGGAAAGGAAATGAAAAGGGGAATAATAAAGGGAATGGATACAATGAATTAGGTCAATAGTACCGCCATACACTGAAGGATATAACTTGACTATTCGCGACACGAGTAGAATTAGAGAAAACTTGATATATATTATTCAAAATACGTTCGTGATGGAAAGTTTGCGTGCAATATGTGTAGGTGGTATATATACATAATCCCGAGGTCCCTCGAAGACTTTACCACGCGATAAGGGTTAAACAGAAAAAAAAATACTTTGTATACATACTAATATAATAATGATTATTAAAATGTCACGAAAACAACAATATTGTGAATACATATAACCTAAAGAATGTTTGAAAACCAAAAACTCATCGAAAAAATACACGCTTTGAACTTATACATGTTTTAGAAATTTACGAATAACGTAGATAACAGTATATTGATCTAATAAATAGACTACGTGAACTCAGAAATAACCGTTAACATTTTTTATTAACATGAAAAAAAAACATTTTAAAACACTAAACAGGAACACAACTCTGCGATACAAAAAAGTTTTCACACTTAAATAAATAAATTCAAAATACTGTTTTAATGTTTTACGTAAAACTTTGTGAACGCTATAAATAATAGCAATAGGAATACTAAAATACACTAATTTTTTAGTTGAAAATAGCAAGTACCTACGACGCATTCGAATGTTTTGATTTAAACTTTAAGCGAATCGTTTTACAATGCAATAATTAGCTTTGTGTATCTAAGTCACAAATTAATGAATATGATACACCCTAAAAATTTATTTTAAAACTTGATATACTATTATGTATAGATTTTTATACGCATCACTCATTTTTATTGAAACGCATTAAACATAATATTAGACAAAAAATTTCTTTTAAAATTCAAAAAATCATTTGAATAAATGCATTATTCAAGGATAAAAAAGAAGTGAGGTGAATTACACCGTGCATAAAATATGAATTTTGTCGACTTTACTAAAATAATATTAAATACGAGTGGGTAGGCACATTTTATGAAACATTCACACATCGACTATACGCGTGGTCATCGTTCCGCATACCCTCGAGCGGACTAAGTAGCATACAATTTACAAATCTACCGCAATCGCATCGCACATAAACAGCACATATAGGGAAAAACTTCTTATTAAAATAGATGAGGGAAAAATGCAATCAAGACCCAAATGGAGGGTATGATGTCGTGTCCTCATTGTTATACTCCCCACCCTTGGAGTCTAATAAATTATGTCCATGCCAAAAGTTTTTATATATGCTCGAGATATGTTACTTATATCAAACTGGGTTCGTTGTCAAACTAAAATGGTGGTCAGAGAAAGAGGAGGAACAGATTTTTGGCAAGAAATATATCGTTTTTAGCTGCAGTACACATACAAAACCCTCCTATCGTAAAAGGCTTTTCAAATTATTTATGACTACTCGTGTGGTCATTTAATGAATTTCTTCTCGTTTTCCTTGTATCGAACCGTTGTTAAGACCCATAATTTAAACTGTCCGATTTACGATAATTCTTTATGACAACGAAAAGGACAACTGAAAGGATGTGGATTTTTTTTTATTATAAAATATTAACAAATAACTAAATCCATAGTTTTGCGGACAAACATACGTGATCAAAGATTTTGTTACACAATAAATAAACCAACTTAATTTAATTTACTTTTTTTAAATTATACACTGCTTAAAGACTATAAAAGAAAATAATCTAAAAAACTAAAAAATAAATATTAAAGAGCCGGACAGAATAAGGTGGTCGGGCTGTCGAGCTCGGTTTCATATATATTTAGAGTGTTTTAAAAACCAAAAGTAACTTATACAAATATCGAATTATTAATCAGGTATTTTAACATAAGTTGAATTAACATGGACAGCAATGATTTCATTAACACATTTTATAAAAAATGAATTGTGTAAAAAGAATCAAAAAACTTATTATAGTCTTAAAAATGCACCATAAATGATCACTTTTGAAATACCAAGAACATAATAATATTAGGTATATGATATGGTATTTAAACACTCATGAAGTATTATTAAAAACTGAAAATATGAAATTTAAAATAACTTAAACGAAGACAATAAAATAAATGTAGTGTTTGTATTTTTCTTTTACCCGAAAAAAAACTTCTGGTTAGTAGGTATAGTACTGAAATAAATAATAAGTGCAAATGTCATATCTTTAAATTATTTAATTTTTTTGAGTTAAAAGTAGCAACAGAATAACTAAAATATACTGGTTAAAAACGAGCACCTTTACCGTGCATCTTATAATTTTTTTCGCAAACCTAACCTTACGAGAAACTACACTAAAAATAAAATAATGACCTCTCTTAAGTTTCATATAGATGACATTTCCGAACACGTCATTGTAAACCAATATAATTAAATGTGGGAATTCTAATGGATTACAATGAAATGTTTTCCAAATACACAACGTTGTTACATTTATTTCATCTATAACAATGGAACAGAATCCCATTATAGAAGTACCTAAATATTCAACAACCCATTATTCTACAATAAAACATTACATTTTCAAACAGAATTATCACTATAAACTATTCACATCGCTATTTATCAACATTTCGAATAGGCAAGATTTAATAAACAAAAAATAATAATATCATATTTAATTATAAACTTGAAATGTACCCCTAACTCGTCTAAGCACGACGAAACTGTAAATGAAAATATATGAAAAGAAAAAACACACAGAAGAATGCTTTGTTTCCTTCTTCTTTCAAACCGGTAATCCAGCCATACCACCGGGTATGATTAATGAATTCCACCAAACGGCTTCATTTTCTGTTATATCTCTGCCCCATCCCTTCTGAACAACCGAAAACTAAAAAGAAATGTACTTTTATAATTAATAACTCTTTCGATATTGTACTTTTTCTCACCGTTGTTTCCGTTTTTTATTTCTTTAGTACCTCTCCGATTTGTTTCTTTTGCACATAAAAAAAACTTTTCAGTCGACTTAATCGTGTTTTTTGTATTATACGCAAGGTTATTTGGGAGGTGCGAAGCACAAAAATAAAATACAAAAAAAAGGATAATTTCCCATTCGTATTCAGACGCGCAAGATTCGAAATAATTACGAACTCGCATTACCCGCTGCGACGCCTGGAACACATGTAAATGCTTTTTGGAGCGTATCCAAATTCAGCTACAGTTCTTAACAAATAAAAATATATATTTTTTATATATATATATATATAACCTAGTGATATAAAACAATTATGCTGCATAAAAATGGAAATGATTTACCTACACTTCAAGTGTATTTACTCTGCAATAAGCTATTTGAAAATAAAAATAAAAACCAGGACACAGATATATAAAGATCGGGTGTTGAACACCGTAGTTTAAGCTCAACACTTCGAGAAAAAAACAATATTAGAGAATGTAGTTAATGTTGTAATGATATTTAACTACTTATCAATTAATTGAATTAACTTTATCAATACCTACATACCTAAATTATAAGTGTGTAAAAATATAAGTAAATATTTATAATACAAATTCTGTATACATAAATATATGTGTGTGTACTGTGTATATGATAAGTATGTAACATACATAAACTAACATGTTCATTATAATACGTATATAAATATGTTACGGGCAAATATCAAAATCGGACAAACCACAGAAATGCACATTTTGACTATTGCCCATAACATAAATATATTATTTACCTATAATAGATTGAAACAGAAATAACTGACAAATTTGGTTAAACTAACTATGTAATAACTTATTTGTTTTAATAACGTTCAAAAAAACAAACAATTTTAATATAGGTAATTATTCTAAAAAACATTTAATGTTGATAAGAATAAAAGTAATTACAGTTTATTCAGTTCTTTCTGATAACATTCTGTATATACACCACAGCATATAAAATTTACATATGTTTTATGTGCACATAAACCTACATATTCACTGTAAAATATGAGAGGACATTGCTTAGAATGTAAAAAAGTAAACAGATCAAAGTTTTGTTCGTAACAAATCGGTAGTGCTGTTTATCTCATAACACAAGTCGCAGAACTCTCACAATTTACATAATAACGACAGTCCCCAGACAAAACGTTTACTTCATTGACATGTCTTTCGAACCAAACGTATGTGCCCTGTGTATATTTGGAAATTCAAAACTTTTCAAACCATTCTCGAGAGTTTATATCGTAAAGACTTTATTTAACTTCATTATACCTAGCAAACTGATTTAAGTAATTTTCAAACTCAACCAATTTGTTTTGTAAATCTAACAATCTAAAATTAATAAAACTAATTAAAATTTTATAAAAGTTGCCCGACTAAAATAATTTGATATTTGTGTTGTATGCTATCTACCAAACATTGCTGTGCTGTGAACTGTGTACTGTGTATGCTACTTATTAATAATTGTTAAGTTAATTCAATAAATATTCATGACGACAAGTTATTATTAATTTCAATCGTTAAAATGAATCTATTTTTTACGTTTTAAAAATATCTCTGCTACGTCAAGTATTCTAAAAATGTTAAGGTCTTAGCAGGAAGTAAGCACTTGTTTTTTCTCGTCGACTAAAAATTCCAACGGCTGTCACACCATATAGCATATAATAATATAATATACATGGTCTTATTACACTACACAGAATTACACAGCTACAAAGACGAGTTATTTTGATACTATTCATAAATCGTAATGGATATAGACAAATCGTGTAATATATATTGCGGGTTTCTTAATCAAATTAAATAATACAATTAAAATAGTACTACATGTTTTGTGTAATAATTTCATATCGTGAACAAAATATTCACTTACATAATATAAAAACAATAATTTTCGATATTTAACATATTAGATCAATTTTAGATGGACTTACATAAAACAAAAATGGGAATATAGCATACGAAATAAGCATCAATAACTTAACTTTAAATCATTTAAAAATATGTTTATAAGATATAAATTCGAAATAAATATTTGTTAACAAACACTAAACTTATTAAATATTGCTGACCAGATGAAACGTCAATCGTCAGATGTATCCTTACTATATATCGCGTAACAATGATTTGCGCCTCAGAGATCTAAATAAATAATATATTCAAAATATATATTTTGTAAAGCGGTTGTTTCAATAAAATAGACGACTAAAGAAAATGTTAACAAATGATCGAATTCAACGACGTTCGAGAGACGTCTTGGCGTCAAATCACTTTACTCCGGGGCTTTTTTTTTTCAAACAGCTACTATTGCGCGCAAGATAACATATCATCTAAGTACGCCATCGATACCTAAGATAGTGTTGGCGATAAACAACCCTAACATCGCGAATGTATATAAATTCCGCGAGATACACGCTTCATCCCAATCCAGTCGTGTCATTTTTGTTTATCTATATGCCCACATGTAACGGCTGTTTGAACGGAGAGACTAGTGTGTCCCACCGGAGATCGGAAAAACAGTCATAAAACTAACCGAAAATATCGCACGCCAAACATCCACCCCCGCACCGCCGCCACCCACCTCCTTTGGAAATACGCTTATATATACACGCTGTGACCCGGGTGCGTGTTATAGGCCTCCGGGTATTAAATTCGCTTTTTGAAAACATAAGAAAAGAGGCACAAAAAACGACGAAGCACTATCGTAGGTAGCGGAGGGACGAGGGGGGGGAGGGGAGGTTGTAGCTACGTTATTTATACTGCGTCCCCGGTGTATATGTATACAATTTTAAACGTGCGTGGAAATTAATATTGTAAAAGTTTAGAAAGGGGTTGGCAGTGGTATAGGTGGGTAGGAAGCGCGTGGAAATGGCGGAACGCAGTACACACACGAGCGAGGAATCCGTTCGGTTATCGGTCCCGCATAGTAAAAAGGAAAATAGCAATTCGTTTTGCTCGGGAATTTTTTACTAAAACATATTATAACGTAGGTATTGTACAAAATAAAAAAAAAACGATGTAAAGAAAACGCTGTTTCTGTTTACAAAAAAAAAAAAAATCTAGAAACAATCTCAATTTGTATTGAATGTTAATAAGTTTAGTATGGCACATTATTATTCACGTTGTAGCGCAAATGTGCCACATTAATAAACTGATTAATATATATATATATATATACATATAGATGGTACAGTGCTTACGCGTTATAAAACTGTATCGATCATAACTTAGAATATTTGATAGTATAACAAAAGGAATTAAAACTACCTTCGATTCTATTGTTGATTTGTATTATACAAATTGTATACCATCTGGAGAAAATTTATTTAAGTTTTAAAATTAAAATATGCAGCATCTTCGTTATACAGCTTATCAACAAAAAATATATTAATTTTAAAATTTAGGACTCTGGAGAATATTATCATAGAAATTGTACAATTACTAAATCCCGCATAGATTATTTAATAATATTAATGTAGATAACCCATTTACTCCTTAAACCAAATTCAAATTCTATTCTAATTTCCTTTTAGCTCCCTTGTAAATAAATAATTTATGCAAAAGCAAAATCGATTCTACTCGTCAACTAAATAGAAATCATTCAAAGAATAAATATTAAGATCACAAGCTCAATTTCTGGATGGGTACTTATAAATGTAAAATTGTATGCACAATGTATTCATACATAATTAGTAGGTACCTTTATTTATCAGTCGTACATTGGACTGCTTTTTGTTTACTTAATTATGTTTCCAACTAAAGTTTGGGGTTCAAACTCAACGGAATATCCTACAATTAAATTCAAATCTTTAAATTAATTTATGATCCTCAAATTATGGAAAAAATAATTCCACAGTAAAAAAAAAAGTTTACTTATGGAATATGTTTGTTCTATCTCAAAATATTTGATAGATATATATTATGTTACCCATCGAATTTCAATGTTGACATCAGAAGTAGTCTTGACAATTGTATAATTTTCCCGCAAACAACACGCCTAATCTAGTCTCGTTATAATACCCTTCTTCCTCCACACCAAAAAGCAAAAAGCAGTAATTTGTTTTTATGACGTTCAATAAACAAAAAATAAAAAAATGAACGGCAAACGTTTAAAACGATTTATGTGCGTTCGGGCACACCGTGAGAAAACACAATCCAGCTGTCGTGAATTCCACCGTTCAATTGGCTTATTGAAAAGCAGAAATAAAACGAGAGAGAAAAAGCAAGAGACACGGCGGTGCACTGCTGCGACAGGAAGGGAAAACCTGACAGGCATTTTGTCGTTTTATATTTTAAGATTAAAAATATATTGGCAGCGTATTTTATGATATTCACCGACGATTACCTTAATAACACAACCAACCAGCCCCGATCCGAAAACTTCGCCAAACATTATTATAATAACACTACTTTCGGCGCAATCGAAATATGCATTTTAACACGTTTGAGTTTCACGATCCACAGCAGGATTATTCTCCCCCACTGGTTTTTGAGGTAATGTTAACAATTTTTTAACGTTGCCGTTCCTATACAGACCGATTGCGTGTTGACGGTTATATATATTTTGATGACCATTTACGAGTAATTAGTATCGTATAATTAATTGTTAGCTCACTATAATAAAAGAATGCTCCTCAGATGGCCACGAAAACCTACTGCAGTCGACCCGACTACAATATAAATAAAATATATGATAATTAGGTATATTTTCATGATAATAAAAACATTGAAGTGCCCGGTGCTCATGAGCCTTATTGTCGTCAAAGTGAACGGACAGCCACGAGGTAACCAGGCGGTGCAGGAATGTTTATGATTATACACAAAGCGTTAATTAATTTTTTAGCAAGGAAATGTCCAAATCTAAGGGAGGAAAATACTCTGGAGAAAAACGTCCTTTCGGCACTAACTATAACTATTGTACCTTCGTCTCTCCGCCAAAATGGTGCCGACACAATAATATCTAAGAGCATTTTCTGACAGATATTGCAACGGTGGATGGACTTGACATACTATACCGAGGTTTATATTTGTGTTTTATTTACCTTTTAAAAAGGGCGTAAAAAGCAAATGATGGACTTATATATTTGCGCGAGTAATATATTTTTAATTCATATTTATACATTCGACAACACGTTTCAAACAGCAAAAAAAATTCTAAAATAAAATTGAAAAACCAAAATCCGATTACATCAATTACGATTTGCCACTTATATTTTCTTCGTGTATTGAAAACTACAAATTGAATAACAATCCAAGCAAACATGAAGGACATTAGTGTCATTACAAAATATATTATTTTATATGCCACGTCACAACTACCTATACGAAATAATATTATCTTTTGTGATTAACAGACACATTTTCATGCATTTATACATTTAATTAAAACTCAAAAACAACATACATTTGTTAGTAATTTAAACCAGTATTGAGTAGAGTATAATTATTCAAAGTAAATACGAACATATATTACACGATACGAGCGCAATTTTTATAAAAGGGACATATTTTATACTTTCATACATTTAAAATATAATGGTACCTAATATTTATGTGCCGAGGTATATAATAAATAAAACATTATCAGGGTTATATTAGGTTATATTTATATTCAACTATTGATAATATAATAATATAAGTGAAATTTAACCATTTTAAAAACCACTGCATTTAACAATTGGTGCAGCTTTCCTTCGCAAACATTTTATTGTCACATATTATTACGACGAATAAAGAAGTATGCTACACAATGAATTAAATAAACATTTGATTATAATTCGTTTAAATCGTATTATACCCACTTAAGAAGGTTTAAAAAAAGATTGATTTTTAAGGTATATTTTAAATGTAAACATATTTTTCAAGACATTTTCTGATATCGCTAAAGTAACATAAAAAAAAGTAAAAAAAAAAGTAACAAATGCTGGTTCTAGCCTATATTCATATTTTATTTTTAAACGTAAGAAGGCAAAGGTGCGTGACGACTTTTGGATAATTCCCATATGTACACGGCGACGAATGGTTGCCAATGACTGGAAGCAAAAAGAAAATGACCTCTAAAATATGTTTTTTTTTTTAAGGAGTTTCTCTATAGTATTGACACCGAAAGAAATTCTCATTTCGGGTCACTTCATTGTTTGATTAATGTTGGCCAGTTCGGACAATGGGGAGCAGAGATGGAAAGTCGGATGTCTCGGTGGGACACTCTTGCTGTTGAATTCCAACAGCACTCGAAAATATATAGGCCAGCGGCTATATTAAATTCCCGAAGGGACGGCAGTCCAAAGAAGGGGACGGAAAACAAAAGGCAAAAATCCAGGCGACAAAACTTTTAACACACGCATACAGCATGTGGACGTCATAATATGTGAGTTATGAAGATCTCGAGAGACAATACTGTATCCCTACTACTACTTTCGCCACCAGGTGGAGTAAATTCATGAGAGCTTTTTACTTTTTTGTACCCAGATTTTTTTGTCTTTGACTCCCGTCAAAAAGGTCAGATCAATGTCAAAATATAATACTTTTATTCAAAATATTGTCGTAAGAATACAACGTGCGTATCGAATAAATATATTAGATTTAACCGAGTTTTATAAGTATACATTTAAAAAATGTATTATTTGACCATGAAAACTAATAAATACAAATCCAATAACTATAATTCAATACACTATTTACAATTACATCAAGTATATACTGTATAAAATATGTTACAAATTAATCAGTTAAATTCCAATAAGACTCAAAAACAATATATAAGGTGAATTATGAAAAATTGATTGACCTACAAGTTAAAAAACTAAACAAAAGATATATGAAAAATCAATACTACATATTATATGCTTCAGCAAGAGTTTCAAAAAAAGTTTGAATTTTATAGTGTTGTTTACATTAATGGTGGATTACTAAATTGTATTTTTGACGCACTCATAATTAACTGTATAAAGACACAAAAGGCTCACAGACCACAGTAATAGATAAAAGAAAAGAGAAGTATATCGTGACGGCTAAGACGACTAATTAAAACAGACTTTAGAAAAACAACAGCTGAAAAGAATTTCGTTTCCAAAATGACACATGTTTTTCTTTTCGAATCGTGTCATTTTGGCTTGAGTACTACAGGCCTGCCACTTCTTTTCTACGACTTATAACTCATATGAAACAAACAATAAACATTCGTCAAATGATTGTAGGTACCTATGAGTGGTAATAGTAAAAACTAAATAGTATTGATGGATTATTAATCTCACAACAACCTGCGGCGTATGGGAGCTAGGAGGTACAGATACATTTTAGAAATATGAGGTTGTTTTTTTCGTCAAACAGTAATAAACACATAAACTTTCGTACGAAGTCAATTTTATACAATAACGATTTTTCAAGTAAAATAATACATTTGGTTTACATAACTTGAAAATTAAAACGTCATTAAGTGGGTAGTAAGTATAATAGACAATAATATTATGTATGAAAATCAAGTATAGCAACGGTTACCTATTATAGTCAACCAATAAACAAAAGATTAAACAAAACAGACTATACCTCGAGCTTCAGTTAACTTAAGACAAATAGTATAACATAAATATTACAAATACCTACAAAGTGATTATTTTATTGTGAACCAGGCAATTTTATCTTAGAGGATATTATAATGGATATTTGTAAAATAAGAAAAATGTAAAACGAACGGGTATTAAACGGAGTCGAAAACGGAGTAATAAACGTTTAGGGAAAAATAATGAAAAATTCCTTATGCAACCAGAAATATTACTTGGTTCACGCCCTGTATACATTTAGTTTTATACATGTGCGTTAAATTATTTTATTTAAAGAAACATACATAATATAATAACATATATAAATGTACAGTTGTTAAAATTCAAAAGGTTGCACTTGTTTTAAGTATAAACACACTTTTTGTATAATATAATATAATTTTTTTTTCAGTACAAAAGTAAATTTTAAATTCTTTAGACAATGAATTTTTAACAAACACAAATTTTTTATTTACTTGTAATTTTTTTTACGGAGAAAATTATTTTTAATAAAAATTCAACAGTAAAAATTACGCTCAATATGTATCAAAAGAATAAAATAGTATTTTCCAAATATCAGTCGAAACACTTTTACAAATTAACTTTAAGAGTTTTTCTACCGAGATTAGCGATTTTAATAAGAAAAAATACTTTTTTTTTAAATAAAGTATTTCCAACTGTTTACACTTCTCCCTATTTTTGTTTTTGACAATCTAATTAGATATACAGTAAGTTGAAATAGAAACGATAAAAAGTTTTGAAATTATTTTTTGCGTAGGTACGAATACATACATTAGAAATCTCTTTGTCATATTAAAAGAAAAATTAAATGTCGAACTAAGAGTGAAAACATTTGTATATAATAATTGTTTGTTACTTGAATATTAAAATATTTCTTAGAATCTCTCTGGGAAATGGGGGTACAAGTGTTTCAAATCATTTTACCCCTAATATATATAATTAATCCTACGCAGAGAAGAAAGGGTCCATATCATTTAAACAAACTTTTCAAATAAGATAGCTTAGTCTGGTTTTAGTTATTTTTAAAAACAGAAACACTTCGTTAAGAATAAAATGAAAATAAAAAACAAATTTTAATTTAAAATAATATTACAGTTCTGGTTTATAACAAAACATTCTAATTTTATTTTTCCACCTTAAAAACGTCCACTATTCAATATTATAAAATGTTTTCTTACCATTTATTAACCACCAACAAAAAAAATAAAACAAGAAGTGCTAATTTGAATACAATTTAATTTAACTTGTAATTTCACAAACAATAGACAAAACAGTTTTTGTATGTATAGTTTAAAAATAAAATTGTTAACTTTTTTTTTACTTTTTAATATGATGTAATCTTTTATAGGTTCAAATATAATGTTAGTCAAACATTCTATCTTAAAAAATATATGTATTGTTTCATTTATTTACGCGATCACTCATTCGGTATTAACCTATATATATTATATAATTATAATTTTATATTTAAAATTAATTAAAGGTTATTATTAAAATATCTGTATGTTCAATAAAACATAAATAATAATTCACCGATATTAAACAATATGTAGAGGTACAAACTGCCGTATAACTTAAGCTCATGATTTGTATTTTGTTACAATCGTTTTTAGTTTGGTTCACTAAAAGAATTAAATTACACAACACAAAGAATAACATCAGCTAAATTATTTTTTTCATTTTCCTTTAGGCCATCAACATATTATATTTACTCACGAAATTACACCAGGGCATTTCGTTCCGTACGATATAATAAAACAGAAAAAGGATTTGTCAGACAGTGAAATTATCAACCCCAGGGAAACAACGGCATTTCTACGTGAGCCTCGAAAAGGGTGTGGATTCGTGGTATCAACCTCGCGGGTTTAATAACTGACAAGTTCCTTTGGTTTTTGGGTAGTTCATACGCGCATGTATGTATGTATATATGTATGTATATCGTACAGTATTATATACACGTACGCCCACACACGCACGTACCCACACACACCCACACGCACGCACGCACCCACACACACACGCACGCACCCACACACACACGCACACTGTCTTCGTAAATGTAAAGTACGCGCACTCACACTCGTACGAATAAACACGAGCGTGTATACAACATATATTATATGACTATGTAATACACGAAACACATACGAACGAGTCCACGAGCACAGCCGCCGCCGTCGGCCTCGGCGATGAAATATTTACAACCCAGGGGAATCGGAGGCCCGATGGTATACAATGTGCGCTCACTGGTATCTATAATGCAACGGTTCCAGATTTAGGGCTCACGTTATATATTGACATAGCCATTCAACCGGGGAGAAGGCGAAAGGACGAAGGAGTTGCTCGTGTGCTATTAATACTTGACTAAGACGGCGCAGTGACTAATAAACCCAGAGGCGACGTTAAAAAACATAGTTTACCATCCCGGGAGAGTTATGCACAGTAGGTAGGTAGGTATAGCAACATAAAAGTGAAGTTATACACCGATCCCCCCCTCCTATACCCCGTGCCGGTCTGTAAGAAATAATAATATAATATTCATTTTTGCCCAAGCACACAGACTATGAAATTTCTTTTACCTATAGTGTGATAAACAATTTAATCTAGTCAATCGATGGCGATCGATTCATATGTCAGACACACAAACGATGGGAGGGATCATTATTTTTTTGTTCTTCTGATTTGATGAGGAAAATAAACCGAGAAAATTTCCGAAATTTGTATTTATAATACCTACGATTATTGTTTGTACTCATGTATACGTTTACTTATGTACTTAAATTAATTTACCGTGACCGTGAGTTTTCAGTTATTTTTCCTTCTGGCAATAGCGTTCATCGAGATAAATAAACAATTTGGCTACTGCAAATAACAATTTCAACAAACTAAAATTGGAAGGCTATTTTATTTTTTGCGTTTAATTTATTAGAATTTAACAAATACAAAATATATTTACGTTTATTTGTTATTTTAATAAATATTTAAGTATAAAATAAATTCTAAGTTTTCTATAGTCGAAAACACTTTAGAAGTAGAAAAAAATAAAATACCAACAGAAACTTGCAAATTCAGCCAAATAAAAAAAAACTCAATAGAGCTACTAAAATTGGAAAACTTTTATTTATTTTTTAGTATAACATTTTTAGAAAAGTCAACTAAGAAGCATCGATTTTATTACTTTTAGTTTTTGTGTGTACTCAAAGAACTTAGAAATGAACTAAAAAAATAAAACCTCTTAAAACAAGTGAACAAATGAACACGAGTTATTGGATACGATAAAATAAGTTGCCTATACTAATTTGCACTTCCTCACGACGCCACAAATACCAGAAACTATCACTGTACAATTACATATTATTATTCTGATTATCAAAATTCAAGTTAAATAAACCAACCTTTTTAGTAAAAATGTAAAATTATAATTAATCAATAAATAATTGTATACTACCAACACGTATCATTATATCAAAATGAGAAGTACCTATCTTTAAGCATAAGTAGTAGTTTAGGTACTATATAAACTCTAAAAAATAATGTGAATAGCTTTTATGACAAATGGCTATAAAATGGATAAAAATTATCACTTCGCTCATTTGAATAAAAGTTTAAATTATTGTACTGTCTTATTTAGTGAAAATGTCAAGTATCTATGGATATTCGTTTTTCAATAATAACAATAACAATTTTGTAGAAAATTTCCGATTTTACTAATTTTTTTCCCCCCCAATTATTTAGAAAAATACCGAGAATTTTTAATTTTGACCTTTCAAAAGTACCAACTAGATTTACTTTTCTGTCGGAGAAGATATTAAAATTGAAAATCGAAACATTATTTTACTTTAAATCGTGTAGGTACATAAATACACAAAAAAAACACACACACTTCATTGTAAAATCAATACAATCATTGCTCCGCTTTGAATCTAAAATAAAAAGAATTTAGCTTAAGCGCACATTTATACGGGAATATTTTTATCATTAAAATTTTGAAATAATTAAACATTTCAGCATGAAACTTTTTTTATATTCTCTGCATTGAAAGTAGTTGATTTTCACCACGACCCTTAATTAAAATATTAATTTAATGTTTATAAATTTAAAATTTATTTCAATACTCCGTAACATTTTGAACCATTAAATAATTTTTAACAATTTTTTTTTTAAATAACTTCTACTAAATTTTAATTGTTGACCTACTCTATAAAGTTAGTCAGCTATGAATACAATTTGTGCAATTTGCGACCTTTTTTTTACAAAACTATACTCCGAATTAAAAATTATAAATTGGTTGCTAACCTTCATTTGTGAATTTTTCAATAAAAATAATAAAGGATCGTGGGAAATATACAATTGAGTTAACTTTTTAATACCAAGGAAACAAAGCGCACGTTATTAATTAAAGGCTGACGTTTTTAAAAATTGCGATACAATAAAAATGACACTTTTTAATGATGCGGTCATCATCGTAATTAACGAAACAATATACCCAGCGTATCATGACGAATGAGACAAAAACTAAATTATTTATAGATATTAATACAATTGTCAATTAAATACTTCAAATTAAAATAAATATGTTAGTTGATTACATTTTAAAACAATATAGAAATAAATCAATCAATGATGATTTTCAAAGTTACTGAATATTATTTAAAAACATTGTAAACGTTGACTGTTAGTATACTTTAAAAACATAAATAGTAGGCCGTAATAAATGAGTGCTTAACACTTATTGCCATGTATTCATTCAAGTTTAATATAAATGGCATTCAATATTTTAAAAGTATATTATGTAGGTATCACTTTTAAAAATATTTTCTGATTCTAAAATAAAAAAAAATAAAAAAAACTAATAGCCAGTATATTTATTTTATCAAAAAATATTGAATATTAAAAATAATATAAAGTGGTTTATTTACACATGTTATGTATATTAAAAATATATTAGTTGCGTAACGTTTCATAGTCAAGTACAACTACATATTAAATACATTCCTAATTTCAACTCCGTTTTCATTAAGTTATTTATTAAACATTATCATATAAGTATCAAACACACACAATAGGTTTTATTGGTTATAATTAAAACACTCGTTACAATAGTAAACATGGTTGCGAATGGGTCAATTGTGTTTGGCAAAAAAAAAAACTTTTCAAGCCGAATGTATAAAATTGAACTTTTATTGCACTTGAATACGTGATATATGGATTGTTAAATCTAAAAGTCGACACTGCGCTTCTCGTGATAACTAAACTGTACCTATATCTACCATGTTATAATATTTCTATAGAATCAAAAATAATTATTTTATAATAAACATTTTTACATGCGCGATTCATTAAAAAGTATACGTTTACAATGGAACAATTTTTTAACAACGTATAAATCTGTTATAAAACATATTTTATATTATGCAATTATTAAATTTTAAAGAGAAACGTTTGAATGCATAATTACTTTGAATAATATAATATGGATCGAACATCCTGTAAATGTTTACATAACGCTTCTCGTTCATATGATGCTCATCATTGTTAAAATATCAAAAACGTCAATATTAAAAATAATTGAGGATTACATATAACTGTAATAAAATACCAAACTTATTGTCGAAATCTTTGTTAGGTAGGTATTAAATATTTGTATACAAAATAAACAACTAAACAAAAAAATAACAAATTTAGTTATTTTAAATAATAATATAATAAAGAACTGGCATTATTATGAATATATAAAAAATGTAATTTCTTAACAAAACAGAATTCGTTTATATTTCAGACAAAATTCAAATTGTTAATTGTTCATAAACCCCTTGATTGCAAGTTTATCTGAACTATATAAAAGTACCTGTGTCTACAAGTACACAGTGTACAACAAAAACTGGCCAAAATAAAGTGTCATACCTAATTTATTTAATTTTAATTTTTTGCATTGCTAATATTTTGTATTATAGATATACTAAGTAATATTATAATATATTATTAATACATCAATAATTTGAATCAAAAGTCAGCAGCATTGGCTTAGTAAAAAAAAAATTATCCTAAATTAAAAAACGCTATAAAGTCATCAAGTATGGGTTTATTCAACTTTAAAAAAATATAACCACCCTTCTAAGTGAGTATTAATTACGTAATCCTTCTTAAAAACCTACGACCTACGAGACGACGCTCTACTCTAATTTGACAACGACGACACGGGCGGACGAGTAAAAAAAATAAAAATAAAAAACTTTTCGAACAAAAAATATTGTTAAAACCTTATTCGATTGTCATAGTTAACCATAACGTAGGTCCCTACTTATATTTTTCTAAATTGCCGTGACCCGTGTATTTACACACACACACACACACACACACACACCCACACATTGTGTGACGGTTTGTATTGATCTTCGGAGCACATAAACATTCACCCCTTTTTCGGTTATACTTATTTCGGCAACTTTCACCGACACTCGTGTGCTAGCAATGTCGACGAGTGTGGCACGGGGGGCGAGGGGTAGTATACAGCAAGAGAGAATCCCGACGCCGCCGATTGTGTGCTGCGGCCATTACGCCGCCACTGCCGTTCTAATTTGTAGACACCGCAGGCAGGCAGGCGTACAGTATACTCACTCGTTCTCGCACGCACGCGCACGCACACAGACACACTCGCGCACATCACACAACACGTGCCCAAAAATAAAGGGCATTTTTCACTCAAACTGCCATTTTTCTTTTTTTCCCCGTTATGTCGTATTGTGTGTATGTTTTATGTAAGCAGTAGGTACATGATGATGATGTGCAGTTTCGACTTTATACATATATAGGTACTACGCGTTTCCTTTCACTCGAGGAAATTAAATAATTCGGGCTAATAGAGAGATTAGGTTTGATTAAAGCTCGTAATGATGATGTATGCGTACATAATATTACGTCATATGGGGTACCTATGAGTCGTCAGAAAAATTGCAAATAGCTCAAAAAGACACAAAATATCTTGATAATTTATTCACGACTAAAAAATGCTAATTTAAATATTTAATGAAAATATAACGTCTTAACGGCTATGATTTACAAAAAAAAATGTCAAACTGGTGTCATACTAGATGTGGCTTTTGTTAGTTTGTATTAAGAAAATTTTATTGAGTTAATAAATGGGAATCTCCTACGTTCGACTCTCTTAAATACCAGCAAGATCCGATTTGCTATACCAGAAACCACCCACAACGTTGGAGCAAATGTTCTGCTCCAAAACGTTACATCAGGCACAAAAATAAAAAATGATGAAAAATCGTCGAAAATCTTTTCTTTTCTCGCTTCACTAAAAATCTAAAATAAATCGTTCAAAGGGCATTTCAATAAATTAACAAAGTTATGACAATCGTAACAATAACGATAACTGTTACTATCGCCAAACCTAAACTTGTAGAAAGTACAAACCGATTTAAGAGTGTCAATAGTTTATCGATTATGATGAAAATGACTAATAAAAAACCCCATAATAAAGATAGGTACGGTGTATAGAACTATGGATTCTTATTTTTCAATACAATATGATCATCGACTGAAGTAGATTATTTTTCGATACAATTAAACGTTATTCTTGGTGTGCTTAAGTCTCGTTTGGTCGAAAAGTTGGTCGGAATAGACAATAGCTTTACAGCTTTAAGCCCAAATATTTTGGTCATTTTGGGTGGTGCGCGCCGCTATTGCGGTTTAACGCGTGTGTGGGTTACTCAGCTGGAAGTGCACCCGTGGGGAACGCGGTCGCAGAAATGTAAACCCATGCCGGCCATATACCTACGTACGTACAGCTTTACATTTGCTATATTACTTGTTTCATTGGATACTATACGAAAGTTCTACTTTAAACTACACTCGAGTTTTATGGGCTTATGGTTACGAAGTATTTCAATATGATGAAATATTTTACTCAAAAAAGGCGAACGCATATCAATAATTTTTATTAAAAAAAATAACATTCTAGTAATAAGATTTTTCGTAACGTTATCAAACATCAAATTATTATTTTTCCTACAAAATTTAAACATAAGGTACGTATTATTACTTTGATATTATATTTTTATATTTCATCAATAATACAACAATATATTACAACATTGCCAACTATTCACTTTTGTGACTAACAGTTTATAACAGAGTTTAATCATATACCTACGATATATTATAAAATTAGATTTCATACATTCGTAAGTTACCTGGCTCAAATAATGAAGTATATCATAGATAAATAAATAATAATGTAAAATAAAATAAAATGGTTACTATTTTAAATACTATATTTTAGTATGCAATTGTTGAGTATTACTTTTTGACGGTTAACTATGATATCTTTATTTTCCGCGTCAAACAAATGTGTGTAATATTATGTGAAACAAATGACACAATATGATAGATAAAAACAAACTTTTAAAAATATCTTTAACAGTTTGGTGAAATATTCCACAGGAGGTTAAATTAAATTCAAGTTTTTATTTTATAAAAAAATTCTATTTATTTTAATTTATATTTAATTAAATCTTAATTATCGTTTCATATCAATAAGTGGTAGTTAACATTAAACCTCAGGCTTCATATTAGCAGCTCTAATCGATATTTAATTTGTAGCGAGATGATACATAATTGTCATTTATCAGATACACACGACGAGTCATTAATATTTAATAGTACTAAAATAATGTTTATTTAATATATTAATTTAAAAGTAAATATCAAAATCATGAAAATAATGTAAATTATAATATGCTCTTCCGTGCAGTTACACTGGTATACAATTATCGTAACTAACTATATATTCAAATATAGGTACTCAATTCAGAATTCAATATAAAGAATAAAAACAAAAAAAATGAAATTTTTATTATCATATTCTGTAGGTATATAACTATAAAATTAATTTTTGAATATTTGATCATGGCAATTAATTGGAGCCTGTTACTCCCACACAAATAATACCAAAGGCCACAAAGCCGGGGCAACCCTTACCGTGCGGTCAAACGGTTAGAGCACACACAACTCGGCAATTACATAATTTTATACCTATAGGTACCAAGCACATTTTAACAATTCGCTTAACCCATAAAATAGCTTGTATTGTGGCAATTCTGTACAATTTCTAATAGACCATCACTAGTACCTGTAAAGGCCCATTTTAGTTGTAACATTTTAACACAGAAATAGTTTTCAAACATTGTTGTCAATAAAGAATATTTATTATTATATGTATCAAAAGATGGCTATTACTATTTTAATACATTATACATTGCATATTCGCAAAGGCCAAATATATTGTATAAGTAACAAAAAATTGAATTTATCTTTGAATTATAATAAACCTAACCTAACTTCAGTCAGGTAAAATTCAAAATAAATTCATTGCGTTTATTATATTTAAGCTTTATTTACGCGACACTTAATTCTTATAACATAAGTGATGTATAACTGACGATTGTGTTGAAATTGAACATAAAGGGGAAAGTTAAAAACAGCAGCTGTGTAAATATTTTCTTCGATGAACTTCAAATGATTATCAAGTGATGGCTGGGTGAGAGTATTCGAGAACGATTTCTAATTTCCGCATTATTCATGCCCTGTTAGAACGCAGTAGTTATATATACACAAGGAAATACAATAGGCGTCTTTTCAACATATCTGTTTCCGAGTCTTACATCCCCCCAAAATTTTATTCGAATATTGTTACAGAAATATAAGAAATTATTTGGAAACTCTAGAGCTTTTCTTTTATTTTGCAATATTATACACTAGGCAAGTTTTCCGCGTACTTCAAAACAAATCATCTCAAATTTCAATGATTCCCTACATTTCAAAAGGATCTCATTAAAAATAAACAAAATACGTTCATTTTTTGAAAGCTACACTAGACCAAACCAAACTGTTAATCAATTTACTATATTATCATAAATGCCATTACACAGTTTTTGGAAATATGTTTTATTTTAAGCTTAAAAAAATTATTGAGTAATATTTTTAACGGCCAATGTTTTTTTTAAATTTCATTTATTAGATTTTTAACATGTTAAACATACTTATTATTTAATAATTTTAATTTATCTAGACAATATTAATACTATTTTCATGAGAGATTTCTTTGTTCCCATACAACATATTATAATAATAATAATACATATATTTTGTAATAAAACACAAAATAGCCCCAAAGTACATTGTTGTATAGTATACAAAATATGAATAGATTGTCTTTGCTAAAATCAAGAGCTCCTTTATGTGTAAAGCATCAATTGAAAAAAAGTATTCCTTTACTGGTAGAAAATTTGAAACACACTGAAGTTAAAGTGGAACTATATAAGATACCATTTCCAACAAATAAAAATATTTGATGAAATATTTTTTAAATGCCAATAATCTACGTAAAAGAATCTACGACTTACGAATTAAAACGAAAAACCAATAATTGTTTATCTTTTGGGGGTTTTTATTGTTTTTAATATGAAAAGTTTATAAATATATTAAATCTTATTGAAAAGCAACATCGATTAAAAACCATGATTTTTAATGGGCCGTATCAAGGACTGATATGCCATCAAGATCAAGTACGAACAGAATTTGAGGGATGGCATTCATCTTCTGTGCTTCTCGCATTAACGCAAGACTATTGTATTTCTAAGGTTTAATAATTTAATTTAAGAGCAATAATTAATTGAAACTAAAAATTATTCTGAGTGGTATTCAGTTTACTGTAATATTTGGCTCAATCTAATATTTCACAAAATTACTTTATTACGAGCGAGATAAATTAAAATATACACCAGCCAACAAATTAAAATAATTACAAATATTAGTTTGGTACATACGTGGCCAGGCGTAAGTTTAAATACTAAGAAATACACGTTTTATTAAAAACAAAAAGGAATTCAAACATTTATTAAACTGGAAAATAAAAAAATACAATGAACTTAATTTTGTACCTTTAATACAAAATAATATAAATTATGTATATGTGTATAATGTATTTGACATAAGTGCTCTTTTTTTTCTTAATTACTAAAATTAAAACAAGTTGCTGTCAATTTTATTGATGCAGATTGTGAAAAAAACTTTTAAACGACATAAAATCCTAGTTTTTAATTATTAATTATTAGTATTTAATTATATTTATGTAATATACCTGAAAATTTAAATAGGTAGTTATAGAAATATTATTTAAGCATTTAAACAGTATTATAATCAATAATTTTAAATTTTAAATTTAGGTATAAAGCAGTACTAAACCTAATTAATAACACGAAATTATATTACAGCCTTCTCTGTGCTATGATCTAAAATCCAATTATTAAAAAAATAAATTTCCACAAACGTTAGGTTAGTTGTTAGTTATCATAAAATATGCTCTGATATCCATTTATTTGCATCAACTACCATATAAAATTAAATAAAAACTTATAAACAGAAAATTATAAAATATGTATGTGCACTATTACATTCAAGAAAGATAAACAATGTTATTTTCTTTCAAAATTAAACTTATATTATAATCTTAATATTTTACAAAAAATACAACGAGGCTCTAAAGAATGTATAATACTTGATATGCAACTATGATTAAATTATCATAAATAAATTATGTATTTTTTACACACACAACTCAATTTAAATAATCAAATTTATATTTACCATAGGTAACATAATTTTCTGTAAAGCTACGAAAACAACTAACTATTTTTTTAATGTTTAAATAATCTTTGTGAGAAAATAAACTAATATCAAAGGAAATTAAATAATCTACAAGTTATAACAGTAGTTTTTATATAATTATAGTTGAGAATTTGAGATGTCGTTCAATGCTTTTCACACGGTTTTAAATTCAATCGATAAAACATGCAAATGTATGCAAACTAGTATTATTCAGAACACAAAGGAGACTTTAAGCAGAAATAAAAAAATATTCATTTATGCTTTTTTTTTCCTTCCACCCTCATCACCCAAGGCTTTAGTCTATACCCGCACCCATCGACGTGTTCTTCTAAGTGGCCATTTCGACAACCTTTTAAAATGTGCCCACATATTTCTTCCCCTATTACATGTAAAATACTATAAGTGAAGGTCATGTAACAAAATTGATTTTCACCCTAACTTACCAAAAATCCCGTCATAGCCACAGGGATACTAAACCATTATCGGCGAAACATTAATTTCGCGCTATTTTTTTTTTTTACACACATAGAGGAGGAAAATGGACCTTTTGGGTTTGATTTTTATTACAACAAAAAAAGGCGTGGAACATTTTTTGAACTAACGACATAGGACCTCAACGCTTAATTATTCCCTTTTCTCTAAACTATCTTTGTAATTAGTGACATCCTTGTAACCCGGCCTTTTTTTCCTGTTATATCAGATATTTTTATGGTCTTTCATTAATTTTGTTAAACTAAAAAAAATGATCATTTACAAAAATCTAAAAACAATTAAACTATTAAATAAACCCATGCGTATAGAGAAATTATTAAATTATAAATACCAAGAATGACAACAAATAAAAAAAAATTAGATGAAAAGTAATTTATTATTATCAATGAAAAGTATGTTTTCACAAATGGCGTGTAGGTATTTTCTTTATATAAAATATATACCCAAACAAAAACAACGAAGGGCGGCAATTTGTTTTGGTTTTTAGCATCACGATAAATAATTGTTAGTATACTTTGTTTCGTTTAATTTAAACACGTATCTTGGTTGAGACTTTAGGGTAAAAGGAAACAACAATAGTATAAAGAATTATACAATGAACGTGAAACAAAATTTTAAAAAAAAACCACGCAAATGTCAAAACTCTGCAATAAGACTTTATGTTTGCTCGTTTAGTTAGGTCAGCCACGAATTAATCGAAAGTTTATTAATTTGTAATATTTTTAATAAATAAGTTACTTATGCATATTATTTTTTTAACGTATTCAAAGTTTGTAAAAATGATTGGAAAGTTTATTTTTATAAAAATGTTATTATCGGTCAAAAGGTTTTTTTATATTCTGTAAAAAATCATAGGTACAGATTAAAAAATAATAATTATGTAACGTGACATTGATTTTTCTGTATACACTTTTCTCTTAAATATTTATTATAAAATTACAAGTATTTAATTCCCAATAAAAAGTATTAACAAGTAAATTTATATTTTCATTAATTTTACAGTTTTTTTTTCAAACTATTACTTACTTTAGATATAAGATTAAATATTATTTCAACGTCGGATACAATAATATTGTGTTCAAATAGTGAGATATCATAAAAAATAAAAGCATTTCATAAATTTTATTTAACAATTTTATCGCATCATATTATTTTTAAATTCCATAGTGCTCTCTTAAACAAATAAATTCCCGCTATAATACAAAATGTAATAACTGAAAATCAAAATAATAACTGAAGACAATAACTATAGACATGCCACTATTACATGACAAATAGATACAAACGATGACCATTATGCTGGTGACCTAGTTATACACACATTACGTCCCTAAACCAGCAAGCAATTAAATAGATCTATACTCGCACTCTAAGAGTGGAAACTTTGGCGCAAGAATCGCATAACCACTTAGCCCCTTATTCTCCCTTGGGGTCTAAGCGAGTATTTTGAATAGCCGCCTAAGGGTTTAAATAATTATGATAATTAATTTAACTACAATCATCAGTAAGTTAAGTAACATACTATAAGGAATAACTAATGGAAATTATATTATTTGTTTAATAGTTAGAGGAAAAAATAAACTAACGGTAGCTAGATATTTAGCTATACGTATACCATACCGGTCCAAACAAAATTTTTTATGAACGTTAATTGTTTAAAAAAAAATTTATATTCATATACAAATAACGTATACCTAATATTTTACCTAATATACTTTTACAAATCAGGTATAGGTACGTCACTCAAACTTATTTGAACAACTGTGGGTTATACATAAGAGTTTATTTGCCGCATTAAATTTAAATTAGTTAGTAACGTAATAATACTAAAAAATAACATATACAGTGGTTTTGGCAATTAATAGAAGAAAAAAATAATTTAATATTAAATACGTACATATTGAGTGACATTTTTAGTATCTAAAGCCAAATTATGTTTTTAGTTAGAACATACAACAAAAACACAAGGTAAAATAATTTCATAATAGTTTTAAAAAAAAATAATTTTTTGAAAATAATTAAATATTTAACTAAATAATTATCTATATTAAATATATAAAACTCTTTAGATACCTAAGAATTAAAATGAATGAAAAATGAATGTTTTAGTATCTAGATACCTAAAGCTATTAACAAATCTAGAAAATGGCTTAGGAAAATTAGCCACAAATGCTATATCACCATCATATTGTATTCGATTCACAGTCAACAGAAACGTTCAGTAAATTAACATGTTTTTCAACATTCTACCGAAACATTTTCCGAAAAAAACAACTTCAACATAAACTAATAATAATTCTTATCTTTTAATTAGAATTTTAAATAGGTAGGTAAATATATCTATTTTATATAAAATTGTTTTCGCGTAGCAAATGATCTATTATGGAATGGTGATCTACCGCCCATTTTATATAAGTTATCTAATACATACAACTGATTTATAATTATTAACATATATTTTTAGTAATAACTATACAAATTATAATAAAAATAATTCAAATAGATAGTACACCAAAATGCGTTTAAAAATACAGTATTTCTCGTCATTGACCAGTCGTGTAACTTATACTAAACTCTACTCTATTTCATAGATAACATTATCGGAATTCAGCATACCTATACAGCTACGCATGGTCATAATACATGATTACATAATTATATCATCATTCCGCGTAAATATAGTATATATATATGTATTATCTATAATAATAACTAATAATACAAGATTAAAAATGCACCTTATCGACTCTACTTCTACTAAAAAATAAATGTGTAGTAACCGTTACGAAATATTTTAAAAATCTGATAAATGTTTACCAACTACAATTAAAATTTAAACGTAGATCACTTGGTACACGAATTTCGTAGATTTAAATTAATATTAAACAAAAAGTCTTATTAGATAAATTCAAAAATAGAGAAAGACAAAATCTAAGTAAAATTAAAATATTATATGGGTTTTGTAAATGAACGAACAATGAAAACTCCAAAAATTAGTTTTTATATTGTGTAAAACTAATTATTCGATACAAACACAAAAAAATATACAATACAAGTTAATAATCGATGATATAGAATAAAATATAAAATAATGAATCGTTAAAATGTTAAAAGTATGCGTAATGTGCATGCAGCACAGTCAATCCTATAAAGCCTAAAATAATCTAAACAGATGTTCTTTGAAGAACAGTTTGTTCGTTATCGACTGCACTAACTGCAGTCCCCAGTAATTCATTATTTTATCAAAGATCCTAATTATTAAAATTATCTATCAAATATAGTTTCTACAAGAAGATTATAACTATTGATAATATAATCCAACATTAAATACGGTATTGTATGTATATATTTCTTCTTGATACGTAACTTATTTATCGAATACAAAACATTTTATTAGATTGAATATAATCAAATATGATTTGAAATATAATCTATTATTTTATGCGAGTACCTACTTAAATGTAAATTCAATTAGTTATAATCTAAATATTATGTTATTTATATAAATCGAAAAAGCAGAGAAAAGCACTATTAATTAAAATATTATCATGCATCATTTGCAACGAAAACGAGATAAAGTTCTTGTTTTACGATTCGACATCTACTGCCTGTATAATATATAGGTCTATTTTAGGTGGACACTATATTATTTTCGTTTTAAAAACTCGAATGATTCATCATTTCATCAATCACTGGTTAAAACTCATAACACCCCCCGGTAAAAATATAGGATTGCGTGCGATTCATTCGTTGCACATATAGAGTCTATATGCACTTTACATCGGGACCCCTGCCGCCGTATAGAGCACCCCTTCTGAAATTACATCTGGCCAAAAGGGCAACATTTCCCTCGCAGGGTCCGATGAATTAACCGTTAATTGAACCCTCTAACCGAGAGAGAGATAGAGAGAGAGAGAGAAAAAGTGAAAAAAAACGAAACTTACTTCGAACAGCCGATATTTTTGGTCTCACGTTCTCTTGCCATCCCGCGCTCGCGGGTGCCCACCACTGAGCGATGGCCAGCAGTAGGCCGGCGACGAACAGTGCTCCTTTCATTGTACGATGTGGTCCGCGGAAACGTTTCACATCGAACTAATATTTTTTTTTGTCGTTATTGAACGCGTGAAAAAAAACTCGAAACCTTCGGGACGACGACGACGACGACGGATTCGAAACGACGACGACGACGAGTGTGCGATGTCACTCGCACTCGTGTACAACGGCGACCGCGAGCAACGATAATGATAATATTATACTCTACGGCCGGCGTGGTGGTTGGCGCGGCGTCGAGAGAATATTTTTTTTTTTTGGTCGAGAGAGCGCGCGTACGCGTTATTAAACGATCGCGGCGTTACTGACTACAACTGTCGTCTGCGGTTCGACTTAGCACCACTGACGCAATGCGAACCCGAGACAACGACCCGACCGGCGCATGGTCATCTGACGACGGCAGCGGCGGCGCTCCACACTTTTGTCAACCACATGGACCTGAAAACCAAAATGTATTACATTAACAATGTTACGACAATGAATTATTCACTTATACGACTAACGCTACTATACACACGAGTCATACAATAATAATGTATACGTGTTTTAAATCGTACACTACTGTATATTATAATAATACGACTCGATCGTTAAAATTAAACACGATGTTATTATATTATAGACGCCAAATCCATACAATATGCGATATCGATGACCTATAACCGAGTGTGTAATCCTCGAGTAAGTAGGTATACGCGTTTAAAACCAAGCACCGAGTTCGTAATCTCGAATAAGTGTCCCTGGACGCTTCCTTCTATCGCACTCGACCACCGCGTATTGTTTTTTTTATTATTCCATTTGCTTACTGTACACGAAATACAGATCGTAAATATTTTCAATAGAAAAAATGAATTTAACACGGTTTTACATTATAACCTATTAATTGATTTGGTGATGTAAAATAATAAAATATGCTACAGAATTAGGTTGTTATACAAATAATTCGAAACACCATATTTTAATACTCATACAATTAAAACAAGGATAAATTAATTAAGACTAAAATCCATTTATTAATATAATTAAAATCAATTGTATCGTGGTAAGATTTTTTTAAAAATAAAATAATTTGTTTTTCGTGTTAAACATGGACAATTTTTGAGTACCTAATTGTGAACGAAAATATTTGTGATTCGCACATTAACAAGGAAATTATACAACTAATTATGCACAAAAAATCAATAATAAAAATAAAGAAATTAAAAAACGTCGGCTTTATATTATTTTCTGTTCACTTATTTTACATTTACAGTAAAAAAAAACTACAAGAATTTCATGAATACACACAGTCAAATTAAACAATAAACAGTCTACACAAATGTAAGTGTTTATCCTTTTCAATCAATTAATATCCTGTCAATTTTACTAAAAATATCATGATATTTGATTAAACAATATAATTTCTAGCACGTAAAATACATCTATTACATTATTTCTTCCTCCCATACCCACAATAAAGTTTTGGTTAAATTTAAGAAGTTTATATTATATGATTATTGACTTTTACTTTATAGATATTATTATAAACGACAATATTGAATAAAACAAAACAAACAATTGAAGAAACATCTAAAGATAAATTGATTAATTGCAATCTGATATGAAAATAAAACTGGTATGAAAGACTTCTATTTCAAAATATCCAATTGTATCCCATGGTTATTGATTTTAAAAAAGTTTTACAACTGTTTGACCTAAAAGAACATTTTGACAAAAGCTCCAAGTATATAAATGACATAAACTTATAATTCTGGATTTACGAGTTAATTCTTAAATTTAGAAGTAAAATACCTGTTACGAAAAAATAAAAATAATAGAAAGAAAGACTAACTTCTTTATGTTTTTATTATTACGCGTTTTAGATTCTGAGGGGGAAAGGGTCTTGATAATAATAGTCTTTTATTTAGATTTTGTATTTTAAATAGTCCTACTTTAAATTACAAATTATACACTCAAGATAAATTAAAAGAAAACATTTTTAAAATTTTACAATTAAGTATCTATACTACTATACTAGTATATATATGTTTGAAGACTAGGATAGTAAAAAATAACAAATAACAGTGTAAACAGGAAATTTGCGGCAAAAACCTTTTTAACTTATAGTGTATCTACCTAATTTTGTTATAATTCAGAAAACAAAATGATCGTTACTCTATTAAAAATTAACAATTCAATCAAATTATTATTTATAATTTAATATACTATCTTATCATATAGGTAGATGTCTCAATATTTTAATATTTTCCTATTTTTATTTTTATTTTAATTAAATCTCTGTTATTTTTACTTCAAATTTAAGCAAAGTGTTATTACAAATTATAACAAAGGATATTATTTTACCATAATTTTCAAAACAATTTGTATTACAAGAAATAGCTTTACATTTAATTTAATAAAATATGTAATTTTACTTTTATGACAACCATTAAATAATTAACTACAAACAGAAAACTTTTAAAATTTATTTTTTTTAATTTTCCCTATATAGTTTTTAATGCACAAATAATTTTTTTCTGAACATAGTATGCATACATTAACCCCATATTTAATTCTCATTTTTAAATAAATATCAACAAATAATTCATAATTATTTATTCATTATAATTTTTTTTTTAAATCTTTAGATAATATGGTGTTTTGAATAATACAATTTATATTTAAAATACAATAGCTTATAGTATTTTATCAAATAAAAAAGATAAATGGAAATATTTAAATTACTAAACAGATTACTTCATAATTTAAAATGTTCAGATAAAAAAGTCAACTAATAAACTCTAAAAAAATTTAATAATCTTTTAAATACTGCAGGGTCTGATCATCTAGAGTAAAACCTCATTTAAAAATAATATAAATGTTAGTCGTCTACAATCTGAAGTACGAACACCTTAATTACTAATAATTAGAATGTAATAAAAACGCCCATGATTTGTAAAAAAAAAAAAAAAGGAATATGCCTACCTAGAAGCTGACATTTTAAAATATGACTTCCATTAAAAGAATTATAATTTAACACTTATTTAGGTAGATGTACTTCCTTAAAAAAAACTTGATCAGCCTGTTGTAAATACAGAGTTCATTAAACACGATTTAGTTAACAATTATAACTAATATAAATGTATCAAAATTAATTTTCCATAATTAATTCAGTATTAAATTAGTGTTATCAAATAATGTGAACAAACAACTTATCAATTAATAAAAACAAATATAATTTCAATATAATACTGCTTAGCTTCTTTTTTTTTAATATGAGTAGTTATAGAAATTAATGAACAAATAATAATAAGTGAGTGGAAATTAGCTGATATAGCAATTTATTTGTTGTTAAACATTATACATTTTACAAACAAACGCATTTAGGAGTATGATCAATTTACTAAGAAAATTATGATACCTAATATGGTTTGGGTCATTAATAGTGTTATCCTCCAAATTAATTTATTAATAAACCGTATCGCAGAAGCAATAAGTTAAATTTAAAATAAAATATCAATACTGGTTATTCAATTACAACATTATCTGTGGTTCTGTGAACAAGTGTAAATATTATTTTTATAACAAATAAAAGACATAGGTGTATGTTGTGTCAAAAAAAATTGAATTTATATTTTATCCTTGTAACTTTTTCACTTCTTAAAAAAATATGCTACTAGATAACAAAAATAAAACCTCATAGATAATGTAAGCTATCTATAAAAAATGGAACAAATGTTATTTCTTAAAGATTATCATTTATCATTCGCACTAAACTCACGTGTGTACCTTTAAATAGAAGTTAGTATATAAAATAATCCTTTAAAAAGTTTTAAAAGGGTATTTTACACAACAAATTTTTAAAATATGATTAAATGATTAAAGCATCAACTATTTAAAAACGTCAGTTTTTAAAAAAACGATTAAGAAAATAAAATATTTAGAAAAATGCTAGAGTTTAACACAGTAAAACAGTCTACTCAGATATATTTTGTTCATAATCTGTATTATATAAACAAAACAATAAATCATTATTTTTGTAGTTTGCACTACGCACAAAAATATTTACTTTACTTATTTAAGTTATAGCTTTTATAATTTAAAAATGAACTTTGTTCAGAAAAATGTTTTATATTCTGTAACAACAACTATATTAGCATTATTACATGTTTAAATTGTATTATTTCAAAGAATACATAATAGATTATTTTCAATTATTTTCAAAATAAAATATGATAATAACGAATTTATTACAAGGTCTTATCGGTGTTAGTATATTTGACTATAAAATATTGTTTATGCTTCCATCTTTCTGACATGTTTTTTTATTACGAATATATAGTGTATTATAGTGATAAAGAGAAAGAAAAACCTACAAACCATTTATTGTCAAGAGTAATGGATAAAAATTACTACTTGCTCTCCCCGATTTTTCACTTCAGTTCCAATCCCACCTATCCCTATTTAATAACAAACAACGGGTGTTAAAGTTGTAACGATGACTGGAGAGTATAGTTCCCATAACCAGAAATCGTTTTTCCCAAATGTTTTTCTTAAAGTTTAATGTGCGCTTTCGACATTTTCAAGCACAGAAAAACACTGACACGCAGTCATTATACGATAAATGTGAGGCTATGCCTTCATCACCATCGCGATTACTGTTAAAATCAACATAAAATTAACAGATAAAGTATACAAAAAAAAAAATGAATTACCCGAACAATCACAAAATCAAAATTGTTATAAGTTATATGAACACAAGAAAATATAAGTTAAATATAGCAGTACTTAAAATGTTATCAACGATAAACTAAATATTATTTAAATTATTTCATGTTTGGCGTATAATTGAAACAACCGGTAAGTCATTTACTAATTTAATATCCTCATAGTTATATTTTTTTTTTTTTTGTAACTTAACAAATTCTGTCAAATAACCTTTCCGTTTCGAATAAAATGTATTCCCTATAGTAATTTGGAGTTAAGTTACAAATCTTAAAATCCTGATCGGAAAGATTCTAATCAAATGTTCAAGCATATTAAATTATATTAACTTAAGTTATAGTACTCTGTAAACATTACAATTATTTTACTTCTCGCTGGATTAATTCAAAATTTTTATTGATATTTTTATAATAATTTAAATATAAATAACTATTACTGTATTACTTTTAGATCAAATAAAAATTATTCAGTGACATTTTCAATCGTCAAAATGTATCATATTTAATATAATATAAGTATTTATATGCGTAAAAAAAATATAAATGATTGATTTTTATGAAGATGTTATAAACTTCCAATTATTACTTGAACTAAAAAGTTTATAACTATTAATTATTACTTCAAACTTTTTTTGTGTCCCAAATAATTGTTTCTTTAGATTGTTAAGAGAACGGTATACACAGTACACATCACAGACATTCAACATAAATAGATGTATAAAATAAAACTGGAAAAAACTTGAAGTTGCTCAAAATGTGTTTTCAATACCTACCTAATCGTGTAATAATTATTTTTAATTTTTGTTTTAAACCTATTCATCTTTTGGGAACTTAATTCATACATTAATTTGTTAAGTTTTATTGCTTATTTGTTTTGCTTTAAAATTATGAAAATTAACTTTAAAACCATTGAAAAACCCGGCGTGCGATTATAAATATTTGTTTTATTCTTCAATTAATATGATAATACATAAGTTATTTTACTCTAATTATAATCCTTAAACTCAGTACAGTGGAAAACGAAAATACGACAGAGCAGAATTGTTCTTATATATTTGATAGTCTAACGACGCGCGGCGAGTGCCCACATCTGGTACGTGTATAATATTGTCCTAGCTGCTTTTTTTTTATTAATACTAAATAATAATATAGCTGCACATGCCACATATTGTAGAATAATATATTATTCTTATTAATGTACTCCAAAATTATTAATGTGATACTGTTTTATATGTAGGTAAAGTCAAATATAAATAATTGTTGATTTATAAATTAAAAAAATTAATTAATAGACACTACTCTTGACAAACAAAATGGTGTTACAGCTAAGAAGTTATGAACATTAAATAATATATACTTCTGACCGAGCCAAAAATAATCTTATAAGTTATTAGTTATAACAAATACAATATATTAATTTATTATAATAATAATTAGGTCACAACTCAAAAGACAATATATTGTTTTCTAAAAACAACATCACTCATCAGTATACAACATAAATCTTTATTTACGATCAATAAATAAATAAAATAATCATTATATTGGCTATATAAAATCGCAAACTATATTAAACATAAAACAATTCTATTTATGTTTCCTTAATAATTTATGGTAATTTATTATAAATTAATTGAATTTTTGTATTATTAATACATTATAATATTTGTTCAACTTTAAAAATATAACTTTGAAAAAAAACCATTTATCAAATTATTTTGAAACCCTTTTGGCCTCTACCTGTTTCATTAGTTATCAACCACGTGGTCTGTCAATGATGAAAAAAGTACATATTATAGTATATTATTATAACAAATTACAAGTAATTATTTATGTAGGTATACAAAAAAAAACATAAAACGGTATAACTGCAAGGTACCTTAGTACCTTATAGTAGTTCTTAAATAGGTTAATAAGCTTAAAATGTTACGAATAATATCCAACAGTAAATTAAGATTGAAATCAATAAAACTGTTTGTACAGATAATAAAATTAAAATATGATATTACTTTTACTGGCTGTATAAGAGTTACACATGTATGGAGGGAACAAAACTATATTATAAATATAACGTTTATTATACAAATCCGCCAAACTTTTAAAATAAAACTAAAATTAAATTGATTCATGATTTCACTTGACTACAAGTATGCTTAACCGAGCTTAATTTGAATAGGTACAAATGAAAGATATTGTACGTCGTATACGACGATTTATACGTCAAAAATGTACTACTTACATAATATATTATAAACACATGAGGTTAAGTGGCATTATGTGATAATTTTTCAATCGTTTAATATAAGTGGCAAGTCATTTTAAAATCTAATTATTAAAATAAGTAAATAAAAAGTAAAATATTAGGATTCACACACACAAACACATGATAATACCTATAGAACACAATTCATTGATATCTATAATTAGTATACGGACCCTACAACTTAGTTATTCGAAATTTACGAACGTACGCGATTTGAATGACCTGTATTATAGGGTATTCTATATTATGTAGAAATGTTTTCTAAATGCATTCGTTAACTATTGATTAAATTATTTACTATATGTTATAACCCAAACTGTGAATTCAATTTACAATAAAACCTTAAAAGATACATTTAAAATATCTAAAAATACAGTTTAAAATAAAATTAAAATAATAAAAAATGTAAAAAATAATTTTCTGTTAAGAAAGCTACGTTTTACAATAAGCTAAAAAAATGCACTCTGATACAAATTCACAGCCCTATGGTGTTATAAGTTTATAACAAAATAAAATGTATTTATATACAAGCTATATAACAGGTATACTTCAAGCACATCATTTATATAATTTAAAAATATATTAAATCTAATATTAAAGGCCATAATAAAAATAATAAATAAATAATATATATATTTTTTTTTTTACTTCAATCCAAATATGCGTATCAATTGCCAACACAATAATACTGTCCTTAGAAAAATACGTTTTTATTGTATTGATTATCTGTGGACAATAGTATTTTCCGAATCCCAACCACTCTAAATGGCGTTCAGTATCGGTCCTGTTCGTCGTCATCACACATCCCACTTTATTTTATACCTATATTAGGTTGGACTTAATTTTTTTATTACTTTCAATCGCATATACTCAAACTCTTAAACACTAATGATTCCGGGGATTTCAGGTAAAATATAGTCATCACGATGTATTTTTAATGAGGTGTTCTTGACAATGTCCCAAGAGTCCTTACATTTATAATAAGCGAACTACAAAATGTCAAAGACGATATCGACGAAATGTATTACAATTATCTCATAACGGAAAACACAATTTTTTTAAGTAAATCCAACAAGTAATAACTATTGTTTATTGCAGGGGTGACCAAACTGCAGTGGATTACGCCTCATTCCTGCAGTAAAACGCAATTGTTAGACTAATTTAAAATATCTGTACATGTGAAAAAATGAAAATAATATAATTTACAATACATAAAAAAACAATGCATATTATTAAATGTAAAGGAACCTAAAATTAGTCTAAATATTTTGAAAAATCCACTGTCTATACAGAAAATACTAAATAAAATACCTCAAGTTTCTACGATTAATATTTTTTGAATTGCAACAAAACAACAAAAATCGTTATTATACGCTTGAATATAATATAATGACATCAACATTTGAACTTCAATTGGTCATAACTCATAACTCATAATAAATGTGGTGGCTTCACGCTAGACATTTTTTTTAAATTTCCATAAAAAGCTTATGAGGTGCCTTGTTTAAAATGTATAAACCTTAGGTTTTTCGTTTAACAATATTACATGAATTTTTATAAGTAATTTACATAATATTTTCATGATTCCGACGAATCTCGTAAAAATTTGAGCTTTAAACACTACTTTAACTAAGACTAAGTATTTTTGATATTTTTTTACTGCGGTAAAAACAATTAACAAGGAATCTATTGTACTAAATTTTCAAGTTAAAAAGTTTAACTCGCAAACCAAAATGTTATCACATAAATATAAATATATATATATATATATACATAAATCGAACATTGTATTCTCTATAAATGCACAAAAAGAGCCAAAATATTTCAAAAACTATTTCAAGTTTAGGAAATACTAATATAAATAATCAGTGAAAAATTCAAGTCTCTAATTATTCATTTTTGAATTGAGACAAAACAAAATCGATAGGTTTTGTCAAAACCTGTTTTTTGAGAAAATTCTTCTTATTTCCTTATTTTTGTTTCCAATTATTTTGAAAAGTACTGTGAATTTCTTACTTTTTAGTGATTTAAAACTGCAGCTTCTGTCCTTCGTCTTTTAATAGAGTTCAATTTCTATACATGCTAATTACTATAGGTAGTAATTATATCTATTGCAAAAAGTTTCTATATTGGGTATTTTCTAAAAAGCAATTTCAAATCTTCAAATTCAGCTGTCGAATTCTCGAGTTTAAGTACATTATCTTCACAGTTCATGTTTGTTGCTATTTTTATGAAACTATCTTCCATTTTTTTTTTAAGTAGGTACCTACAGAAAGTAGTTAAAATTATTTGTTCTTAAGTCTTTTTGAAAAAGTTTAAGTTTTCAAAACTAAAAATGACTTGTGCTGGATTATTTATGAATTTAAAAATATAGATGCTGTATACGTTGCGCAGCAGTAAAGCTCATCATCAAGTGTATCCGCGTATAATATACAAAAGAATCGTTGGATTTACCGCAGTTAATCATCAACAAAACTGTCTTAAATAAAATATAATCTAACATCAAACAATGATGTTATTATCTTGTTTTACATAATCTATTTTATTAAAAAGATTTGTTACGGGCATTAACCTGTACACTATACACTATTTTGTACACTATACAAATCGCACATTAGGTTCCATTCAAAAATCCACTTATATCACAACAATTAATACGAATTAAGTAATTAAGTTTAGAATATAAAGTTAGTAAAATAACCAAAACAGTTAAACAAATCATAAAAAAGATAAATGTCTGTTTTCTCCCTTAAATATCACAAACCCCATGCCTACATATTATAAATAATTAGCATTTAGTACCTACTCTTGATATAACTATTAACGTGACTATAGATGAACCTACTAAAAGTAAAGATAACTATAAAATAATCTACTACACAATTTGCCAAGAACAATATCCATCTCACTGCGACTCTACATAGATATTTTTAATATTTGATTTCGATTTGCTTGTATTAAACGTATATTAAGTTCTTCTTATACATATTAAACTCAAAAATAAGAATTTTTGAAAAAAGTCTATTTGAATGTTCTCAAAGTGAAAAATACAAATAAATATAATAATAGGCAAAAATGTCTTATAAAAAAAATGTCTCGAGTTTTCATCAAAACGTTGTATAGTTGTTATCACTCGAGTGTTGCGGGTGATCTGACAATAATGAATAGTTATGTGATTTTCCAATCGGTAGACGGCGACAATGACTTAGGAAAACTGTTATCAAAAACACGATAACGAATATTATCGAAACACGATGATACGACGCGACGGGCGTGCGAAGATAGATCGTGAATGATCGGCGGGGAGTTCAAACTTTTTACATGAATAAAATGTACAACTCATACAATATAATAAATTAATAATTAAACATTCTTTGTGATTTGTAATTAATGATTGGTATGTTCATTTTCTGAGTAGATACATGTGAACATATAATAATATATTATGTTATTTGAATGTGAAACCTTCATCGCGATGTAGATTTTCATCCTCACAAGTTCCATTAAGTATTCAAATAGGATTTATCCAATATCCTCCCAATATACCAATGGGAGGTAAATCATTTATTGAAACTGTACTAAGATCATCCTTAGAATGACCTTATCGAACATACTGTTAGGATGACTTAAGGACATGATTAGGATGATCCTATTGACGTCCCGGGAAGAATTTTGCTATGTGGGTCAGTCTGATAACAATATCTGATCCTTCAATATCGAAATCCGAGATCTATACGTATCCCGGTATTCGTTATAAGTTATAAGTTATAACTTCAAATACATTGGGAAAGTGTCTTTGATTCTCAAACTTTGGTCAACAACAATTCTGCGCGTAATGCACATATGTACTTTATAGCTTTGGCACAGTTCACATTAATAATGCCATAGCAGTTTGGTTAAACACGTCCAATTAGCCTACGCTCAGAGGTCTCACCGGTATTTTCTGTGCACTGATAAAGGCAACTGAAAAGTAGGGAGGCCAGGTTTAGAACTGCAAAACTTTTGTTAGAAAGTATACGCCCCGCAAAGCCGGATGATGGTGTAAAATGTTTTATGAAATATTTCGTCCGTTCCCCTTGCGCCGACCTGCTATCAGCGTTTTGAACGAAAAAGAAAACTTTTTAATTATCCAGTATTAATACTTTTGCTCTTTTAACTTCCAACACAATTATTCATTCAAGTTTGCACACGCCATGCAAACAGCCAATATTAGTTTCGGACTAGTTCTTATCTGACCATAATAAAAGTATGTATATAGTTGTTATATACTACAAATATAGTAACAAAAATCACGTCTGGATTTATAAAAACTGGGTGTTAGTTGGGAGTATTAGTTTCACTTCGCTCACTACGGCATGTTCGCATGTATACAACATAATATGTATAGTACAAGTGGAAGGTATATATTTTTATATTCAAAAATCTATTCTAAGCTGTGCTCGCAAACATTTAAAACTATAATATACTTGCTGAGATTTCTACAACATTTTTCATATTTCATACTGCTCTGTAGTTGGTGTTTCATGTGCGCTATAGAAAATCACAAAAACTACCTTTTAAAAATAACAGTTATAAAAAAATTTTTTTTTTATTCACTACCTATACAATAACATAATATTATAATATATACCGAATACGCAGAAAAAATATTTCACGATATTAATGTATATATTCAATTCGTATTTGCATGTCGTACTAATTTTAACAATAGTATATAATAGATATAATAATAATAATATGTATAAATATCTAATTTTAAATCACCAATAAAACCGTTTTCTAATGAATAATTGTGCGACACGATTTAATCGACCGAACTAAAGCGCATTATTATCCATGATCGGGCTTATTATTATGTCCACCCACCTCGCCAGACCGTATGTTGAATAAAAACACGTACCTACCTACAATGTTTACACGTCGTGACGAAACAATGACCTGTGTTTACCATCGTCCCTTATTATGAAAACGACTATCCCTTTAGACCGGATAAAATGTCCATAGACACGCCTTTTACATAACAGATTTCTCATCCGCGAAATTAAACGAATTGACGAATTTATTGATCCCTCGACACAAAAACGATAATTACATTATCTACTATTATATGTCGTTGTTAGTTATTAAATTATTATAGTCGTGGATAATTTTTTGTACAATAGTTTTAGTTTTATATATGGCTCATATACAAATATTAGTAGGTATATAATATACTTGTTAGTTGCAGGACATTATAGTTGATTTTCTATACAAATGTGTAAATATAAAAATATACAACGACAACCATAACAACGTTACACAATGTATAATACAAAATATAAACATATATCTTCTTAAAAACTACTTATCTACTAAATTAATTAACTATAGTCATAAAAACTAATTTAATTTTACAAAGAGATATTTGAAATCCACATTATAAAAGTTGTATATTGTACCTATACATGTTATATATTATACACAGAAAGAAAAAAAATATCAACACAATATTTCTATAAAACATTAATAACAATATTTATAAACATGATTAGGAAAACATAAACTATAGCCATGATAATTATAACAAATGGAATTTATTATTCTCACGATAGATAACTAACTACTTGGTGTGTTAGGATACATATTTAAAATAATTACACTATATATTAAATCAGGAATCAGTTATTATACAGATTCTGAGAGTATTTGAAAAATAAGTAAATAATGAGATTTATTTTTATTTTTATGTAGATATTTACCACCTACCTATTAAGTATAATAAATATGAATTCTATTGAAAAATAAATAAATTATCTAATAAAAAAGGTATAATAATTAAAATCAGGTCATTGTCAAATGCATGTCATAGTTCAATATATTTTAATCTCAAAGAAAATTAATATTAAACAGTAAAAGCTGAATTTCTTAGAATAATTTTTGAAGCATAAGTTTGTTATTAAGTAGGTAGAAGTTTATACTTTATTATGCTATGCCGAGTTTAAATAGGATTATATTTTGATTGTTTAACATTTTGAAAATGTTTTATCATTTGGTATTGAAATATCTATGCAGCTCTAATAATATAATTCAAATTAACTACTGTATTGTTTTACGAATTTATGATCATATATGTTATGACTTACGTTTAATCGCTTAATGTTCAAATTAATTGTAATAATATAAAGGATACGAAATACTATACTCCAAAAGAGAATATCCCGTCATCTGACCAGTTTTCGTTTGGTAACCTAACCTAACCGGGTGAGTTCGAACTGGATCTTAGGGCTCGGATTAAATGAGGTGGCAAAATTAAAGTTTGTCTACCATCATAATGTGTACACTGTACATGTATTGTGTGTATATATTAAAACGTTTGGGCGTGATATGCCCATGATAATGAACCGATACATCAAATAAACAACAAACTCGTGAAATAACATTATAATTTATCATGCTTTTACACAGTTCTACATGGAGGCAATGTGATGAAACATTAAAAATATAATGTGAAAATTAAAAAATGCGACGTGTACTTGTATGTAATTAATAATATGTGTACATTTTATACACATTGACGAGATAAACATAACGAATCGCATAAATATTAATGTATTAAAAGAGGCGGGCATGTTCAATGGCTATATGAATCGAGCACTCGTATCGCTTCACTCAGCTCATAACAAGCCTCTTGTATTATAATTACTATTTCTGTAAATTTTTTAAAGAAATGATAAATCATTAAATTTAAAAACGATTCTGACTCCTGAGAGATTTTCCGTTAAGACCCCGGAAGATGAGATTTCTACAACTTCGTCCGCAGTTTACGTCTTTCAGGAGATTTTCTTCGGGGAAACAACTAAGAAAATCGAAAAACTACCTCATAAAAATAACAACTATAGATAAGGTTACCGATTTATAAAAGAGCTACATAAAACTTTCGAAGCCTTTTTTACTACCCTAAGACGTGTCCACAGAAAATAAAATTATTCAAATTATTGAAAAATAAAAAAAATACCAATATACATTCACCGCTTTGCTCGGAATCTAAAATTATTAATATCCTTTGAATAAGTAATTCCTGTAATTTCCCCTGCAATATAAGTTCAAACTAAAAACTAACGCTTGCAATGTAAACACAAAAAAGTATCAAAGCCGATTTAGCTGAGATTATCATATTACCACGAATGATGTCTATATATATATATGAACTAGGTGCCTAGGTATTAAAATAAATAATGTTCCACACCATTACAGCACAAATATCGTTTTCAAGTTATTTTTAAAAGTATTAAATACGGACTAACGCGAGTATGGAAATTGACTTAGTACCCGAGGTTTCAAGTATTATCATATATTCCCAAAAAAACAAACATTTCAATAACCAAAAATGTTCCATCTGTTCCAAATTGCTCACCTTTACCCAAACGGCCAGACCTATAATACCTAGATATTAGGACTAAAATAACTTTATGAAACTATAACAACCGCTTGCGATTTCCCATTTCAAACGGTTGAAAACCAAAACATTTGAAAACTGTGTAGGAAGAGGCAGACGGTCAGTAGAGGTAACTCTATACGCTGGGAAGCGATAAGCAAAACTTTTCACTTCGAAAAACGACAGGAAACCTTCAAACCTCTAATAATTCTTTGGATTAAAACTAAAAAAATCACACGCGCGTACGTAATGTAAAGGCACGTTCACACCTATGAGCGCATTCAAAACGAGCACCTTGAGCATAATTATTAAAGCGAGCAGAAGATCGCGATCTCTTGATTATGTCTTGTTCTCATTATACTCATACGAGTATATTATATTATAGACTACGTCTTACGAGCAACATTCACATTGCAATTGAAAATTGTAAAAATCATAAATATAGCCAATACCTACCTACCTACCTATAGTCAGACAATAAATATATCTTTATTTTATAATGACGTCTAATAATAATAATTATAACCCCGAGACACAAAATTCCTTAAAAAGCGGTAGATCTAGCGGAATCATCATAAACTCATAACCAACACTGTTTTCTGAAATCGGTTGTTTTTCTATTTTCGTGGTATAACATAAGAAAGTTAATAGAAAAATAGAAAATTTAATATAAATATAGATAAATAAATAGTGGATATTAATAAACTATAATATGATCTAGTGCAGATCTCTAATTCTGTGGCCACTCGTCGTCCACGTGGACGCATTTCGCGGCCGGTCTTGAGTATATTATGATATAATAATATACGCGTATTACAGGATACATTTTTTGAATATCGTTTTTCCGACCGTCGACAACACACAACGCCACCGTCGTGAGCGCGGCGCGATGTCGGCGGGCGGCGCGGGACGACGACGACACGTGCGGCGGCGAACAGTCGCCGACGAAACAGACACCCGAGAACAGCCGGACCGAACAGCAGTGGCAGTGGCGGTGGCGGCGACGACGACAACGACGACGACGATGACGGCGGAACAGCGGCAGAGGAAACGGATGAAGAGAGCGAGCGAGCGAGCGAGCAAGCGAGAGACGCGGAAATGGGTGATACGGGAATTGTCGCGGGGTGAGGAGCGGGGTGACCGCCGCCGCCCCTGCGAGTTGACCGCAATACGGGCGGGGAGGATGACGGCGCGCGCCCGAGAGGATCAATAGCCCGCACTGAGCGCATGCGTCATTCGGTCGGACACGTGCTGCCGACATGACCGCCCGCCCGCCCGCCCGCCCGCACACCCACCGCAGTTGGGGCGCGGCGACGAATACGCATTAAAGCCCATAAATCGGTATACGCATAGCGATTTAAACGACGTATTGTAATCGGTTTTAATTTGTATAATAATAATAATAATATAACCTAGGACCGGCACAGCAACTACTGTCGTCCGTCGTCCGGGCCAGAGCGGCCGCGCGGACGTGGTTTTATCGTCGCGTTCAATTCCGAACGATATAATTATTTCGTAATAATATTTTACGAATATTAAACGACATCCGAAACGGGGGAGGGAGAGAAAAAAAAAATAAAACGTAACGCCGTCGTTCCGTGGGCCAAGGGATAATAATGTCATGCAAAAAGTAAAACCCGATCCCCCCGCCGCCGACCTACCGACCGACTAACGCAACCCGCCGCCAATCGTGTAGTCGTCCTTTGTTTTCCGCGCCGACGGCCGACGGACGCTGTTTTCACGCGCGTGTACACACACATGTATGACCGCACTCTCGTTGTGTGCGCGTCCGATAAAAAAAAATAATAATAATAATAATAGTAATAAAAAAATTAACAATAATAACAATAACACTCTATTGTTTTAACCGTTTGAAATTATACGAAAAATATCGTAGTAAAAATTACTCCGGAAACAGTATGGATACTGCGGAAATAACCGTCAAATTATTTAGTCGGATACGACAAAAACGGTTTTTCACTGCAAACTTACGCGTCGTATTTTTTAATCAAATAAAAATCCTCCCCATAAGACGGCGGCGGCGTCCACAAACGAACACACGTGAACGCGTGTACTGCGAAACACGACTGAACTCTGCTGCAGATATAGATAATTAAACGAACGCCCAAAAACTATATACGAGTCGTATATACGTAGATATTATGTACGTAGATATTATTGTTATTTATGATTTTATGAATAATTAAAAAATTCGAAAATTATTTATACTTTCGGTAGGGTCCTGTACATTAATAAGGCACGTTTTGGCGTGGGGACCTACTCAATAATTATTACGACTGCCGATAACTTTACTTTGTCGTTTCATTATACGCCGATTTAGAACCGTACTTTAGTCGTGTATGGGTATACGTCTATTATACATATAGGAAATATAATTTGATGATTTACATAATATGTATATAATATTATGTACTTAGTACCTCCCGGAGGTTCACTGGAATACTGGATAATGAAATCTATATTACCCCAGTATACCCCTGCCTATATATACCACTTAGGTTAGGCTATTGCTAAATATTTTATTATGGGCTATATACCCTTTAAGTAGATAACATCATTGATTATAGATTGAACAATGATAATAAACATGATTATATCTATTAAAAATGAGTCGCATAATGCGATGAAGATTAACATCGTATTATTATGTAGAATCGAAACCATCAATTCCTATTATATTTTGCCAGTTATCATAAACCTACAATTATATTTAAAATACTATAAACCAATTTTAAATAAAACAATACAATTTGATAAACTTCAATTCAAATTATCAAACTAGCTTCAACATAGCATAGCATTGAACACATTCTAGACAAATGACACCACTCTCCATAAAGCCATACAAATTCAAGATACTCAAACACTTAAAATTGAAAAGATAAAATTAAGTTTAAGTCATTTTAGAATACATAATAATTAATATTGTATAACCTTAATGGTAAACTCTAAACACTTTATATAGAATAACTTCTGTGTATTGTTTAAAAAGGTTTAATTTACATATATTATTTGTATTACCAACCTATTTTGATCTTGTTTTTTCGCAGTGTTAATACTTTGGTAAAAACTACAATGATTATCGAATAAACTGTATTTTCAGTTGTCAATATTTTCATAATAACAAGTGACAGTGTGGCGGCAATGTTGAATCTTAAAAAATATTCATAAATATACGTTTTTAAAAATAAATATAAGATAGTAGGTACAATTCGCCGCATTAAAATATTAATGTGTTGGGAAAAGTGCACGTTACAAGGTTACAAGATTCTTTTTATAATGTCCAGACTCCTGCAGACTTTTACTATGGATGGCCGGGTAATAAAGTATAAAGTTTCCATCGTCCCCATCACTTAAAAAAGTTTAAAAAACCGTGAAACAACCTGCATTATATAAAAAAAAATATCATATAGGCTCTTTATGCTATGCTGATGTTCCTGCGCGGAGTAATACGAACTATAATCTGATTACAATAACCGCGTATACCAATTGTATGTTAACGAATAACGTCCCTGAAGGGCTTTAAATTGTGGTGAGGCGTATAAACGGGTAATCATATAAAAACTCATAACACACGACTAGACGAGACGGTAACGACAAGATAATAACAACTATGCGCATGTTGAGAATATGAGATAATAATAATATTATTATTTAGCAATTATGTGGAAATATTCAGAGTACACTGATAATTATATAAAATCTCTAAACCAGAATAGAAACCTGTACACTACCAGTACTATAATTACTGTATTAAGCTTGAATTTTTTGTATTGTTATAATTATAACAAAAATATATTAATAAAAATAAAATATAACTCTGATACATTTAAACTTTTAAAAGTCTTAAATAGTAAATATTTAATAAAAAAAAAATGAAAATATTTATGAACTATTTAAAATTTTAAATATAAAATCAATAATTATTAATGTTTCTAAACTATTTACCAGCATATATAATTAGCTTACTAAAAATACCATTAGATATATATTAATAAAATCAAATTATTTGAACCAATATGTTTGGTTTATTATTATTATATACTACAAAATAAAAACGTAACACACAAATGTACAGAAAAAATGTTATGTATGTATACGTGAACAAAAGCCAAATGTTTTGTTATAACCTCCTTCTCTTTCTTTCAAAATTAGTTTGATTTTAACGTTATTTGAAAAACTTAATGATAAAAGTTAGGTAACTCTATTAAATTTTCATTTTTATTTTATCATTAAATTTCACGAACGCTATTATTTACCATAGACAATAATAAATTAATTTATTATAATTCCTAAATTAATAATGAATTATTCACAAAAGTGAAAATAATAATGTTTTAAATAATATTAAGTATTTTATTTTTACATAGGTGTACCTATAAAAATCACAGTCAATAATTAGAAGCTATAATAGTAGGTACATATCTAGTTTAGAAAACTTGTCACTTCAGAGCATTGATTTGTTATAAATAGGTATATTTTAAGGGATCTGATGGTGATTTTCCGTCAATGTCTAAAAACACACACATACGTAATGTATGGGAATTTAGACATGACCTTATCCCATCGTACAGATGTGCGATTGATCTAGTAAAACCATAAAGATACTAAAAACAAGATTTTGAGTAGTCGTAGAGTTTAGTCTAGAGATGAAATTTTCTAAATATAATCTCTTAAAATCCTTAACATTTTTTTATAAAAAAAAGTATGGATTGTCATATTTCAATTTTTGGAGATATTAAAATCGTAAAAAAATAAAAATGTAATAAAGTCGATATCAAGTAAACTTTACGATGGATCCAAATCTTGTTTTCAGAATGTTTATCGCTTGATTAGATCACATTCGGTATAATTTTGAATGAATACACGTCTAAATTTTCCCGTTGCGTGTGTTAGGGCAGAAAAGGAAATCGCCTCTTACAACCCCTTAATTCAAAAGCAAAGAATAAATTATGAGATTAACCTTGAATTTATAAGTTCAATTTGTAGAACTTATCTGAAGTACATCAAAAGAAATCTAAAAAAATACCTTAAAAAAATTATGATATTTTATCAGAATTTAAACTTTTTATACTTGTATGCTCTGTTTTTTCGAATATCTAGCAGAATAATCTACATTGTACATATTATAAATAAATTGAATTACCTCGCCGACTTTCAATCCAATAATATATGCTATACACACACATTTTGAAACATTTTTACGTAACCTCCTCGTCAATGTCTAAAGAAGTTGACATTCAAGTAAAATCTAGAAACTGTTCATATACGTGTATTTAAATTCTCAATAAACCCATTTTAATACATATTATATTTTAACATTATATATACCCTGAAACATTATACACTATATAGGTACATTTCAAGATCAATTATTTCGCGCTTGATGGAAACAAACAATATATCGTATTACACTATGATGTATTAAATTGTTTTGAATTAAAAAATATGAACATAGACACAATATTAAATTCGTCATTCTTCATAAATATCATATTAATCTCAACCTTGATATTATATTATACTTTTACTAACGTCCCTCGTATACTTAATGTCTTAATATACACAAACTATCAGTATCTGAAAACAATGTAGTTACCTACCTATATATGGGCTATAGTTACTTAAAGATAAAATTCTACCATATTTACAAAATAAGAAATTACGATTTCCTATAATTGAATTAAAAAAATATATATACAATAGTTTTTAAAATCAACCTTGATTTTTTATTTGCAGTATTTATATTGTATAATTTATGTATTTTATATTAATTATAAAATATTGATGACGAAAAATTTGACCGATTACATAATTATTGAACATTGTACATTTGTACCTACCTACTTGATAATATAAATAAACTATAGGTAAATAATATTATATTATTAATTATTATTATGTTATTTAATACGAACCACCTAATAATATTAAAACTTTCGAAATCCTTCCAAATGTTAATATAAAACAAATATTCATTTCTGTATAGCATAATATCTTATATTGTTGCGTAATATATTTATTTTGTGTAATAATAACTGTATTAATAATGATAACCTACCTATCATAATTCATAATTTAATATCATATATAAAATATTACAAATTATAGTTATATTTTATTAAGTAAATATTTATAAACGTAAATTAAGAAGGCGTTAATAAATACACTTTCAGCATACCAAAATGTCATAATTATGTATTCAAAATACGAATTATGTTTAGTTTGTATATACTTGAAACATAGGTTATAAAACATTAAAACCTATATCAATAAAGTAAATTAAAAAACAAAATAGCTACAAATAAAAAATTTAAATATTCAAAAAGTATTTACTATGTACTTACAGACTACATATTACATAAACTAAAAATAAATATTAAACCCAACATAAACATTGCATTTTAACGTAATCAATGAACTTTGAAAACCAGACATTAAACAACTGATATTTAAACTTGATACAATTTTTATGGATCATAACGTCTTATGGTATTCAGAAACGTTCAAGATAACATATCAAACATTTTTATAACATGATGTCATAATATTGTGTACATTATAGGAACTTGTACAGAGGTGTCTCACCCTTTTAAGTATTACAACTGTCTTTTAAACCGGTTTTTTAAAAACCTCTCCTTCGACTACCTATACAATATATTATATTTCAGTGTTACAGAATGTTTATAAATCTATCACATTTTTATTAAGCTTGTAACTACAATTTGTAAATAAAATAATTTGAATATTTTATTAAAAATATGCATCTGAAAGTACCAAGGACGGTAATTCGGTCTCTGCGTCTTAATAAAATAAGTAATAACCAAATATTACTTCCTAATTCTCTAGTCCCTTTTGATGCACTGGATGGAAGTTGCACAGCAACAATGTTTATAAATGCGATTATTTATTCATAGAGTTCACAAGTAAAACCCTTTGTAGACAGCAAACTTTGAATAAATTACCTACACAGCGGAAGGAAAATACACAGGTGTCTCTGTAGAATACATCCAGATATCCACTTTCCGTGCCGGATAAAGATACGTTGTCATTCTAAATATAAATTTCAATGCATTATTGATACAATGTATGCATTATCATAATGCTTCAGAATGAATATATTATTTTGTGCAAAGAATAATATTATGCAATCAAATGGTATACCCTTTACCATGTAAAATACGAAAATTGTTCCAATTTATTAATTCATACGAGAAACCCGCAGAGACCTCGGAACACAATGGATATGGGTGTATTAATGGTATACACCGCGGTTACCAATCGAACATCCAGAGCAAAATATATCTCCGTTGAAAGTTAATCGAAATTAACCGGGTTTGCTTATTCTCGGCTCGTTTCGATCGTATATACAGTGGCAGTTACTACCTACCTACGTTTAATCGTACTGCACAGCAGCATTGGAGTGCCGAAGAAGGTATTTTTGTGGCCTCGAGTCTAAAATGGGTCAGTGTGTGAGAAATGTTAAAAATACAAAAAAATACAATGTTGTTTTTTTTGCAGTAAAAAAAAATTATTCATAGGACATAAAAATCCATACTCTCGGTGGATGGGTCCTTCATTTTTTTGTTTTGCCTCAAGTTTAACAATCGTTCAGCACGCCACTGGTATACAGTACCTACACTCCCGGTACAACAAATATTATAATACCAATATTATAAAATACCACACCTCGACGGATGAGGACACAAAAACAGGAAACCGCCGTCGCTTGGCGGGTGTTAAATATCGTCCGCAAACATGTTTTTATAATAATATATTAGTTTACAGGGACAATAAATGTCGGTCGGATAACGAAACAAACTATGAGAATATCATGTGCTCGACAATGGCGCAACTATGGGGTGCAAAAGGGTGTCAAGCACCCCTTATTTTTTTAGGTCTAACTATTATTATTTTAGTGTAATACGGTGTAATACCATTGATCTTATGTTTTTTTAAATTATGAAATATTTATAGAAAAAAAAATTTAAACCTATTTTGATCATAGTGATTTGTTATAAATTATTCCATATTCCTATAATTGATATCACTATATATAGATGTACGCTGCGGCGGACTGCAGTATACTGGTAAACCCCTATGAGTTTATATAAAAGTTTTATCAACCAAATCTAAATTTAAATTAATAAAAATGGTTCCCATACGTAATAGAGTAATATATTTATTTCGTTTTGATCACCACACACGACGTGTTAAAACGGGTACAACAATTTTTGAAGTATTAACTATTGCGGGTTTGTAAGTTTTAATAATCGTGTAGTTTTAGTAGTAAGGGGTTGGGGACAAAGTACCCCCCTCACTGTGGAGCATTTAAGATTTTAGCATCCCACGTGTTCGAGGTTTAGTTGAGCCTGAAATGCTTGGATACCAATATACCATAGGCGCAATGTGGGGGAGAGACTTAAAAATATGTATTTTGATTGAAGTGATAAATACTTTATTAATTATTACCTATCTAATCTACATAATACAGGAAACTGAAAAAAATATTTTCTACAGTTTAACAATGATTCATTATTACACAAATAATGTGTGTTTTTCATAGTAGATATCGAACCCACGCACTGAACTTAATATAAGTTTGATAATAGTATTACAAATTGCAATGCAAATTGTTATTAATTGTTTGAATAAAAATATTTTTAATTTTAGTAATAGATTAAATGTATTGAATGTAGTGGGTGAGAAAAAAAATGATAAATATATTGTGTTATATTATATTAAATTAGGTACACAGAGTCATGTATTTTAAAAGTATTTGAACAGGGTGTCTGAAGGGCAGAGCCTAACCTAACGGGCCTGCTTCATTTTAAAATATTAAGCCCCTCCAAAGTCCAAGTCAAAAACTTAAATTGCGCCTACGTTGGATACCGTCGTGGACAAGCTGACCATGAATTTAAATATGAATATCAAGTGCATAATATGTAGCCTTAAAAATGTTTTTTAATCGGCTAAAAAAACAATTAAAAATAAATTATATCGAAAACAATAATGACGTTAAATAGATCACGGAAAACTTGAGTACATTTAAATACTCACAGTCTACCCTCTGAGGGCAAAAATCAAAAATCAACCTCAATATTATTATGTCTCTAAAAGCAAAACCTACTTAAATATTATGCAACACAAAACTACAGATTTGGCTTTGTCACAACTCGAATCAAATTTGTTTCTAACTGGCCTCTTTTTAGCGCTAAGCAAATATGCAAATGCTTGGAAGTCCTAATGATAATAATATTAATATTACGATAATATTATTCAATTATTTTCGAGCGATAAGACGACGACACTGCGGCAAGTCGTCGGTGACGATAATAATATTATATTATCGCGATAACGGATTTACAAGACCCATTGGGCTCACGCGTGTTGTTCGAGAACAAGTTGGCAGGTATAGTGGTGTTCAAGTTACTACAACAACAGACTACACACTCACCATAACGTTATTTTTGTTATTGTTGTGATTGTCGGTGCCGTTGATACCGTTAATCAGTCTGTGGGTCTGGAGGCGTCGGCACTGGCGGTTCGACGGACGGTACACGGGACGAACGACGCAAACGACTGCAGCAGCTGGCGGAGGCGACCACGACCGACGACCGTAGACACGAAAACTCGTCAAAACACGCCGGCCGTTTATTTACATCATCTGTTCCGTAGTAGTTCTGTCCATCATTGGCACAACATTATTGATTAGCGGCACAGCCGACCGCCCAGTGCCGGCCGGTGCACGGTATTTTCCGCGCGCCCGAATAACCGTGCGCGCCCTCGGCGACGTCACACGCATCGTATATTATATTCGTGTGCGCGATACAAATATACAATGCATTATGCAATGCGCCAAATGCCAATGCGCCAGCCGCCGATGCTATACACACACGCACAGTAGTGGTGTGGTACAACGGTACATCGCTCTACTCAGTACTCACTAAGTACTCAGTATTCACTAGTCGGGTGTCTTTATTCTATGGTCAGCTGATGTGAAATTGTGAACGGCAGTGGACACGAAATAAAATATACTAAAAATAAAATGGTTGACTCGACGAATATCAATACGTATACAGTTGGAAATTTGGAATACACTAACCGTAAAGTCTTTTACGTAATTACGTTCCAACGCATTTTCACAATCACTTCCTTTAAAATAATATTGTTTATTAATCTCTGCAATCAGTAATCACCATGAATATCGCTCGTCGAAATTAGGTATCAGACGTTGGCACGGTCCTGCCTGGTGGTGGCTAGTAGGTACCTACTAGCTACCTTATTGGGCGATGAGGAAAAGTCCTTAGAAATAAAACCTGACCAAAATGCGAAAATATGTATAATATAGCGTAATACATGGTTATTATTTCCGAATTATTGCGTGATAATAATCATCATACTTCTCTTGACGTCTGTGCGGGAAACGCGTCGCTGGTCACGCGACGAGGCGGCGTGGCCACGCTCGAATTTATTTTAAGGGGGAAATAAAATCAAGAGCTCGTCGTCGTTGCACGACCCCCTGTACGGCCGTACATATTATATTATATTATTATATATTTATATATACATTTTGTACAAACGTGTTTGTGAAACTCGCAAACAACAGTTCGAGAAATCAACGTTCTGACATTGGGCGTACGCGGGCCGCGGGGCTGTGTAGAACTAAATATTATGCAGATGGAAACGAGAACACGATACAATAACGACTATATTAGTATAATATTAATGTCTATGGACGAATGATATAAAGGAGTGCGAAATGAAATTAATGCGTGTCTGAACATAATATGATATTATATACGCGCAATACGCATGGGTCTGATGTAGGTACCTACCATCCTGTAGACGTATATAATAACGTTAAATCGTAACAAACCCAAAACTAAGTAGGGACCTCCGAGTATTTATAAGTTCATTTATCAGATATACTTCACTAAGCCTAAACCATACGTCTGTACACAATATTTCAACAAATTGTTTAAACCTATGTCCAAATCGCTGTAAGGTTGAAGATGGGTATGTATTAACATGTGATTGGGTTTTAAAAATAATAATTATAAATATTATAATTCAACTTTTAATAGCAACATAAATTATTCATTTATTCGTCTGCAGCCGACATAAGATATTACTATGTCCGTGACGTCTTAAAGTCATTGTAGTATAAATAATCGTACATAAAATGTTTCAATTTTCTAATAATTACTTGTTTAACAGTAGACAAATAATAAACATAAAAAAGGCCAATAAAATAATTAAAAACTATGTATCTTAAAATAATCATAAACTCTATTACCCGTTCATATCCTACTATACACAACTGGATTAAGGCTTTTAGAGCCGTATATAAGCACATTCACATAAATGGGCTATATATAAGGCGTCGTTATCCCTTTAAACAATTGCATTGCCTTTTCCGACTATTTATTTCTAGAAATGTCATGTTTTACACAAATTAAGTTATAAACGCAATTTAGAATCTTCAAAAGCAAAACAATCAATATTAAAATTAAGTAGATTATAATTATAATACTTTATTATATGTATCACTATTTATACATATTCAATGCAAAACATTCATTACTTATTTATAACATTCGTTATTAAATTATAACTAACTACAAAAAACAAATTATAACATAATGCATTTTATACAGTTATAGTATCTTAAAAAATTAAAATGTATAATTTACCTATATATTATAATATAATGTCAGTAAATAATGAGCATTTATATACGTACGTGGTACGTCTTTACATAGGTACCACAGAACAGAGTTGAGAGTATGGCCACTGTGTGAATTAGCCAAATCTGGCCTTGAACACAGTCTCCAGGGGGGCGTGGCAAACGTTATCAATTTAATTATTCATATAAATATTATAAATTAATTGAATGGGAAACAAGAAAGCTGAGCCTCGAGAGAAGAATATAAACATGAATTTTAGTTTTAGTGTGAGACTGCTGCCTAGAGACTATTAGCATTGAGTATAGATAGTAATAATAGTAATAGTATACTATCTATACTCAATGCTATTAGTTATGTGGCCCACCACTTCACCGGATGAAGCGTGATATGTAGTGTAGGGTATACATAACTGTCTCGTTACACTGCTGCTAAGTGACAATGCTCGAGGTCCTAACCGATAGTCTATGACTTATGAGTAGATAGATAAAGTTAAGTACTACTATACTGACTAGTAGAACCTATACCTTCTTCTATGCTAACCAATATTTTAATAATCAATAATCAAAATGAGGGACTGCGAGTCCGCAATCCCAGCTAACAAAAATTAAACGCCCGAGTATCGGTACAGGGATACTCAGAGGGGTCAACCGACTCCTTAATCAATGAGTTGACATCGCCCTCGAGGAACCGCCTTAATGATCACGGTTGACCTCCACGCGAATGATTCAATAGTACTCAACGTTGGAGTGCAGAGCCTTATACACTGTTCTAGGATCCCCAAAACGGTAGACATTCGTACAAAACCAGAAGCCATGTCAGTCGACCGACGGTGACAGTGTATAAGGTAACCATTAGCTTTTCCAATTTTCGATTTTGAAAGTTTTTATGAATATTATGGAAACATTTGAGGAGCTTTTCAGACACCGACATATGCAACGACAGTTCAGTATGTGCCATCCGAAAAGTTAGTTAATATCTGCGCTATCTATTGGTTGAAAAACCGAAGACGCATTTTCGTTCATAATAGTTAGGCCATCTGGTGGATAAGTTTTTGGACTTAATCAATTCTTAATTTTTTAATCTAAAATACAAATTTAAAAAATACATTCTAATAATGCATATTTATTATTTTTTGGTTGGTCAATACCAATACGTGAACAAAATTGTTGATCCACTAAATAATGATTTGCTTTTTACATTTTTGAAATACGATTATTGTCGTTGATCAGATTATATACTTTTGTAATCATAAAACCTTCTTTAAACTTTGACTTATGATACTGGAGCATATTAAAAAAGTGCAATATCGCCCGTTGTTAAATTTCCTGTAGTACTATTTTCTTCAACTTTTCCGCCATTTACATATTTTTGAAATATTTCATAATATTTTTAATCATATATTTTTATTTTTATGGGTAGAAAGATATAATTTCCTATTATATAATTATTAGTGATTAGTATCAGTTACCTTCTAATAAATTAACAATAATCAATAACTAAAATGAGGGACTGCTAGTACGCAATCCCATTTAACAAAAATTAGACGCCCAAAGTATCCACATAAGGGATATTCACAGTGGTCAACCGACTCTTCTTGCAATAGGTCGTTCTCGTCATGGATGAACCGCCTAAATGACCACGGTTGACATCCACACGTGTTTAAATTATCGTGTACTCTACGTTGGAGTGCAGAGCCTTATACACTGCACCAGGCTCCCCAAAACGGTACACACTCGTAGAAAACCAGATCTATTATCACCTTTCATGGCAGTAAAAATGCTTCTTTTTTTTACACCAAGCCCTTTAAGGCTGTTAGAGTGTAATGGCAAAGTAAGAATTATATTGACAACTACAACTAAAACAGCATCTTGTGGTTCAGATACTCCAATATGCAATTACTAATATTCCTGGTAAATATATTTTTCTATTTAAAAAAAAATGTTATTGTTAACTTTATATATTTAGGTTGTTCAAAATCATGCATCACTTCTGAAACATATATTGTTGCAATGAAAATATGAAATACTTGCTCTTCCATAACCTTGTTCACTTGGTAAGTTTATATGATTTTTATAAAGATCCATTTACCTATTAATAATTATGTAATATTTTGATATAATATTCTTAAATTTTGATTAGAAATACATGATAGTATTGACGACACGTCTTTTTCTCATGAGACATCAGTATCATTTTCTAGTGAAAAAACCAGATGAGTAGATATGTCTTTGGGTTTAATAAGTCCTAGTAAGATTTAATCAAACAATTTTACTAATCTATATATTTATAATTTATTGTATACTTATTATAAATATGATATAGATTCTTCAAACTGTAAACTCTTGACTTCAATACCCATTGAAAAATGAAAAAGAAGCTCCTCTTAAAGGTGAAAAAAACCATTCAGTTCTTGAGCAATCAGTTGAGTGAACACAATTTTTTTTTTCGTTGTTAGAAAAACACTCGTCACCCAGTGTACTAGCAATAATTGTGAAATCCCATATGATGAACAAAACAAAAAATCCTCATGGTAACAGGTACACAAATCATGAAACAACAAACGTTAACAATATACTTCTCGAATGGGTTCTTGGCCTATCTGTGTGTAGGTTTTTTACAACTACACTAAGTCTACATTCTGTAAGAACTTTAAGAAGAGTCACTTCATAATACAAATTAATTCCTTGATTAAATGATTTTTATTTGAATTTATTAGATCAAAAATTTGCAATTTTCAAACTGAGACGTATGACTGTATCTTATGTGATGATGATATGTTATCAAAAACTCATTTGTATTATTTACTTTCTAAAGATGAAACTGAATATAATTTCATCAAATAAGTCTCACTAAAACCTATGATGCAGCCAAGTACCTACTTATTAGTTTTAATGATAAGAGAAATGAATATATTGTGGAATAAGGCGATACTATTTTTTTTTTGTATCTTTTGGAACCTACCATTGAACAATAACATTTCTTTAAAGCATTTATCACTGACCAAGGCTCAAATTTTGTTATTTTTACTAAAATTATTTATGTTAGGCCATAGTGCTCTTATTTTACTGTTAATGGTAAGGAGATTGTGTATTTATTTGATCCACTACATGTATTAAAGACAATATGTAACTTGTTTTTCAAACATAATTTCATCACAGAATGAATTTAATTTAATCTATTCAGTGATTTTAGTACTGATCATGAAATTAAATAGCTGTGAAAGCCTTATTTCAGTTAAGTACCTAAGCTTACTCATGCTCACATACATCACCAGGACCTTTTGAAAAAATGCAAGTCCCACTCCTGTACAATTTTATATACCTTTTCGGAATATGAATCCTCAGGAAGTCAGAACTTCCAATGTTGTGTTGCCAGAGCCGGCATCAAGAGATACATATTACAATTTAAAAATTGATGCTGTTGACTATAGACACTTCAATTTACCTGAAAAAAATATCCCAACATACCTGTGATTTATGTGTAGAGTATGGTAGGTATCAAAAATATTAAGACAAAGCATTTTTATTTTGCTATTTAAAAGCATACACTAATACTGCACAAACAACTTATGGTAACCTATAAATGTCCATCGATGATATCTATCAATTCTAATTTGGCCTTAAAATATTATTAATCAACGCTTCTCTTAATTTCCAGTTGCTAAGGGAGTGGCTTCTAATTTAAATTAATTTTTATGTAATGAATTTTTTAAGCACCCATGTACAAACTTTGATTATGTTTATTTAAAAGGTTAGGTTAGGTTAGGTTAGGTTATTTGTAAGATACAGAATATTTTTCTCTGTTAAATTTTTAAATAGAGAATTAGTTTCAAAATGGTAACTTAAAAATAGAAAGCTTACAATTATAATACATATTTTAAAATTACTATAATTGATGTATATTTTGTCACCTATTCATCATATTTTTTGATCATTTTGTTTGATTAATATTTTTTGTTTTTTTTTTTTTTTCTGTACAATTTGGCATATAAATATTATTACTTACTTTATAGTTAGTTACTTGCCTAACAAACTATCTGGCACATAGTAAATTAATGCCCAACAACAAAAGACACAGGAGGTTTTGAGGAAATCCACTCAGCCAGCGATGATGCCATTTAGTGGATGAAAAATTTAGATGTGCGCCTGTGACCCAATTCAAGAATAATCGGAGAGACAAAGAGAAAAGTTACCAATTTTGTTACCAAATTTATTTTTTATTGTTTTTTATTTTTATTTTATTTTGATCTTTAATTTATGTGTTAGCTTCAGCTTTAGTTCACTAGTTTTATTAGTTCTTATACCTATTGTTATATTGTGTCTTTACTATTTATGCCAAAGCCATATGCTAATATATGATACTTGCCTAATTAATTTGAAAAATGAGGTTAATTTCTTTAAAAATTATAAATAAAAAAATGTTTCATTATAATATGATACTACATGTTGTATAATATTTTGAAAATAATGACTTATTTTATATTATTATTTTACGGGGACTTAAAATGCTAGGATTGTCGAGATACTTAAAAAATATACCTAAGATACTGGACATCGATATAATATGGTAATGAAGTGATCTAATTTGCATGGCTGGGCATTTACAAGTTTAAAAGTTAAGTTATTCTAATCTAAGTTACTTAACGAGTTACTTTTATTTTAAAGTAACATCTTACTTACCGAGTTAATTTATTTTAAAATTACGTTAATTTATATATTATTCCTAACATAAATTTCATAGATTTAAAATTATATTTTGATTATTATAAATCATTTTTATATAAAACAAAAATAATAATTGACTGAAAAATCAAACACTATTTATGTTATTTTATTATTCTTTATTTTTAATAAGTTCTAAATTGTAAGCATGTAATTTGTATTATTTCTGTATTTGAGATTTCAATAGGTATTATAATAATTAATAACTTAATAAGTACTTAGTTATCCGTAAATAACACAAAGGTTAAATATATATAATTAGGGAACGTATTTTAATTTAAATAAATATTTTTATGTAGTTGTAACATCGGGAAGTTGTTGAAATAAGTGTACGTTTCATTAAATTTTGAATAAGCTGATGCTAATTTTATTTTAAAAATCTTACTCTTACAAATAAATATATGTTATCTGTATGATTGTAGAATTGTTGTTGCTATTACAATAAAAAAAACTATTGAGCTCATGTAATGTAAAAACTTGCAAAATAATTTAGCATTTATTTCCACTAATTTTGGATTTTTAGTTGATATCATTTCAAAATTAGAAACCTTTAAAATGGAATAAACTAAGAGGCTAGAAATAGTTGATAATGCCATAAAACAATTTAAACGTGTTCCTGAAGAAATTGGACTTTTAACCAATCAAAATTATAAAACATATTGTGAAAAAACCCAATATTTAATGCTGTAATATCGATAAGGGATATACTGTTAAACAAAACTCCTAAGAACTATTAAGAAATAGAATACAATCCAAAAAAATTAACATGTATGTAATAGGCACCTATCAATATTTATCAATCCATATTTTTAATTTTATACAAAATGAAAGTACATTCAAAATATATAATGTATAGGTACTGTATAGTATTAAGAATAATAAATTATTATATTTTAATTGCTAATTCACAAAAAATATGTTTATATACTATTATTATTTAACAAAAACATTATAGGACTATAGGGGTAATCATAGGGGTTTTGTTGAATTTCATAATTGATTGAACTATTGAAGTATGTAACTATGTAAGTAACTACTGTAATTACTAATTAATACAATTAAATACATTTTAAAAAAACTAAGACCTCTATTATATTATGTTATTTGTTACGCTTTACTAAGTTAGTTACTTTTTTCAAATTAGCTTTTAACATGTTAAATAAAAAATAAAAGAAACTTTAAACTTTAAACTTAACTTAAATTTGTCTATATTGACTTAACTTAATGAGTCAAAAAAAGTAAGGGAACTTGCCAAGCCTTGCTAATTAATATCTATATCATTTATGTATAAAAAATGTTCAAATATTATGGAATTTAAATATTCCAAAAAGAATAATTTAAAAAATGTTAATACTTTTTGAAATATTCAATGTCTTCCGATAAATTGATCATCCTTTATATACGTTGTACTTTCTAAAACCAAATCATATGTATACAAATATCTATGGATATCAGATACTAATAAATTTCATACTTTATTACCTATCTATTGACATTTAGTATCTTATACTTATCTTTCTTTTGGGTTTCTTTAAAATAAATTACGACTGTTATAGCTTAATACTTAAATAGTTAAATGTTTAATATTTATATTATTAACTATTATTGTAGGTACTAGTTCTTAAAAAAAAAGATTTAATTCATTTGATGACGAGATTCTGCTTTTATTTTTGTTTTTAGTGTTTGAAAGGTTTTCTTGCGTTTTTTTTTTTTTTGATATGTGATGTTAGAGAAGAATATACGCAGGAATTTAGTTTTAATGGGACGGCCACGGTTTGCCGGAATGCCGTGGCCGCGATGGGGCGCCCTCTATGTATATTGACGAGTGTGAGAATGCTGCGTAGCGACTATTAGTTATGTGGCGCACCACTTAAATGGATGAAGCGTGATATGTAGTGTAGGGTATACAAAACTGTCTCGTTACACCTGTCACTGCTGCTAGGTGACAATGCTCGAGGTCCTAACCGATAGTCTATGACTTATGAGTAGATAGATATAGTTAAGTACTACTATACTGACTAGTAGAACCTATACCTTCTTCTATGCTAACCAATATTTTAATAATCAATAATAAAAATTAGGGACTGCGAGTCCGCAATCCCAGCTAACAAAAATTAAACGCCCGAGTATCGGTACAGGGATACTCAGAGGGGTCAACCGACTCCTTAATTAATGAGTTGACATCGCCCTCGAGGAACCGCCTTAATGATCACGGTTGACCTCCACGCGAATGATTCAATAGTACTCAACGTTGGAGTGCAGAGCCTTATACACTGTTCCAGGATCCCCAAAACGGTAGACATTCGTACAAAACCAGAAGCCATGTCAGTCGACCGTGTATAAGGTAACCATTAGCTTTTCCAATTTTCTATTTTGAAAGTTTTGATGATTTATGAAAACATTTGTAGAGCTTTTCAGACACCGACATATGCAACGACGGTTCAGTATGCGCCACCCGAAAAGTTAGTCAATATCTGCGCCATCTATTGGTTGAAAAACTGAAGACGCATTTTCGTTCATAATAGTTAGGCCATCTTGTGGATAATCTTTGGACTTTACCACTTCTTAAATTTTCATTCTAAAATACAAATTTAAAAATTACATTTTAATTACCTAATACATATTTATTCTTTTTTGGTTCGTCAATACCAATACGTAAACAAAATTATTGAACCACTAAATAATGATTTGCTTTTTACATTTTTGAACTACGATTATTGTCGTTGGTCGGATTATATACTTTTGTTATCATAAAAAAATAATTTACACTTTGACTTATATAAATAGACTTATACTTTTTTTTGATTAATATTTTTATTGTTTTTTTTTTTTTGTGTACAATTTGACATATAAATATTATTATTTACTTAATAGTTAATTACTTGCCTAGCAAACTGTCCGGCGCTTAGTAAATTAATGCCCAATAACAAAGTACACGGGAGGTTTTGAGGAAATCCACTCAGTGACCAAACATTGCTGGATGATGCCATCAAGTGGATGAAAATTTAGATGTGCGCCTATAACCCAGTTTAAGCCTAATTAAAGAGAGAAAAAAAAGAATCATAGGTTACCAATTTTGTTACCAAATTTTATTTTTATTGTTTTTTATTTTAATTTTATTTTAATCTTTTATTTATGTGTTAGCTTCAGCTTTAGTTCACTAGTTTTATTAGTCCTTATTACCTATTGTTATATTGTGTCTTTACTATTTACGCCTGAGCCATATGCTAATATATAATACTTGCCTAATTTTTAATAATTTGAAAAATGAGTTTAATTTTATTAAAAATTATAAATAAAAAAATGTTTTAGTTTAATATGATACTACATGTTGTATAATATTTTAAAAATAATGACTTATTTTATATTATTATTTTACAAGAACTTAAAATACTAGGATTGTCGAGATACATAAAAAATATACCTAAGGTACTGGCCATCAATAGAATATGGAAATGAAGTGATCTAATTTGCAGGGCTGGGAATTAACAAGTTTAAAAGTTAAGTTACTCTTAACTAAGTTACTTAACAAGTTACTTTTATTTTAACATAACTTATATAATTCTTTTTTTGATAATTATTGATACATTTTTATTTTTCAGGAAATATTTTAGTCTGTTTTTACTTCTTCAGCTTCGCCTTTATTCCATGCAAGTGTGGTCAACAACTCTTAATTTTTTTCAACATGGCATCCTACTTCTAAGAACACAACCTATAGTATCTTTGGCAAACCTCTTTCCTCCACATTGCCTCACCTATCTTGACTTTCTCATCATTTCTTCTTACCTCAACAGGACCTCTGAATCTGTTCTCTTATTTTCAATCCATATATCTACATTTTTACCTCTCTCCACCGTTTAAGCTTCCTCTCAAACACCATGTTTTATTAGCTTTTAAAGCTACATTATATCATTGATTATAAATATTAGTATTATAGTAGTTATATGCATTTTATTTTCTGTTAAATAAAATATTTCTGATATTACAAAAATTTTTGTTGTCCATTTAAATAATGTGAAAATCTACTTAATTAATTACTTGATTTATACTTTTCTTATATGGTTGCTTTTGAAAAAATGAAAATTTTAAGTAAGTACCTATTTTAAATTTGCATTACTATAATTGGATCTATACAATCTTGAAAAAAATTGTATTTAACATTATGTTTTTATGGTATGTTCATACCAGGAGTGGATTCAGTGGGGGGCTATGGGTGCTCGTGCACCCCCTGTCGGCTAAACCACCAATAAGGCAATAAAATTAACTTTTATTATAAATTACATAATCTATGTTATTTAAGGTATAATCTATTTTTTTAAGCTCTCCTTGTTAAAATGTTCTGAATCCGCGCCTGGTTCATACTGATTAACCAACGAGGAATGGCCGCCAGGTATTTGTGTGTTGAACACACACACGATTAGGCCAATCGATTTTGTTTATTTGGTGGAACTCAAAAACGAATAACCTAAGATACTTGAATTTTTCACCAAATGTTTAGATTAGCATTTTCTGTACATGATATAAGCTTTATAATATATATTGAACCTTTTCGTGACATTTATAGACATAGAAATTTGAAATTGTTCGTGTTTTTTTTTCTTAATGTTGATAAAAATAATATTGCTAAGTCAAAAACTTTGAAATTAACTAACTTTTTAACTAAAATCCAATACAATAAGTTTCACTTAAAACTTCAAATCATCTTATAACCCTTTATTCTATCACTTATTATCACGCACTTTTCCTGACCATCCACCTCGCAGCCTTAAAAGGAGCTGGTGCTGTGACCTATAGAGTGTACATAACTGTATTAGTTTTTTAAATAAACTAATTCTATTCTGAAGGATTTTATCACTGGATGGTTTCCGTCTTTATGAGTTTCTATGTTTTGTAATATTATGAATGCGCCTGATGATAAAATTACAAGTTTTAACAATATTTAAAACATAATTGAAGAAGTGGCTGATCATTTTGAACGTTTGAACGCTTAACCCCTCTAGCACTCCTCTCTTTATAATGTAGCAAATACTTAATAATAAATTGGTGTCTAGTTGGTTTTAACTGATTTTTCAAAACAATAGAGTACTTACCTAACTGTTTCAAGTATTAGTTAATTATAATAAATGATATTTTTGATAAAATAAGAAATACCTACACGTAATAGGACCATGCATGGTTGTGTGACTACCACACTTTAATGTGGTCCTAAATCGTGGTCCGTGCATATCACTATAATTTTTTATATTATTACAAACAACATCGTCAGACCAACTTAACAAAATCTGTAAAATTAAATATTATTATTCATAATTAAACATTTATTTATTTCCGTTTGAGAACTAAAAATATTTCTGGTTAACTATTTCGTTTTCGTTCTATAAAATAACTAATTGTGGTTCCGTTTTTGTTTTCGTTCGTATACATTTTCCAATAAAACTGGTTAATAACAAAAACGGTTTTAACCGTTTTGAAGCCCTGGCATAAAATATAAATATAATAATGTAAGTAGGTACCTACATATAATATATCACGTAGACATAATGTATAATTTATTGTTGTAAGCAGTGGGACCCACCACCCACCCGGCCACCCACCAAAATCCAGAAGCAATCGCTTCTGAAAAACACGGTTCGTCGCTACGCCACTGGTTGTAATTTTATTGTAAGGATATAATACAATACAGTAATATATAGGTAGACAATAAACCATACTCGGAACGTAATCTCAATTCTGCATTTATATTGTTGTTCCCTATTTATACAAATTATACTCAATTCTTAAATAATATTAATATACCTACATCCATTGATCGAAGAGTCTCGCTAGAGACTCCTTTCTGTGCATAAGTAACACCGAGAAGAAACAACACACCGATACAACCGATAGCGAGACTATTATACATTAAGTTTCGTCTCGGCGCTCGGACCTCTCACTCGCACACGTTGGTTGAATGCGGAGTGCGAGAGAGACAGAGCTAAAAACTGCTTTTTTGTGCAAAAATTCTTTCAAAAATTCTTTTACGTTTGCAGGATTATTATTTTATATTATAATATATAGATTATATTATAAAATATTTTTACGTACTCGCGTTGTTGCGATACGGAGGTCTCATGCATTGTACTCATTTTGTACGTGTTATTTTACGCAATTTATTGTTACAACTTACAAAACAACAGCTACGTGCGGTGCAACTCCTTATGTTATAGGGAACTATATGTACCTATTATTACTATTTTAATACTATAGTAATAATAATTATTATTAAATAATTGTATTATTAAACAAATAAAAAACCAAATCACGAAAATACATAAGTGGCCCCAGAATTCCAAAAACGCCCACATTTTAGTATTCGAAGCAAAATAATTGCATTGTCTTCTTTATTAAGTTCCAAATTCTATTTTTTCAACCATGGCCCTTTTTGGCACAGAACTTTGAGATTGATTTCACATCTTTATTAACACCAAAGTTCTATCTTTTCTCCCAACCTCTTCAACTTACGCACAGAAAGCCTTTTTTACTTTTCCGAAGTAGTTTTTTTGAGGATTAAATATACATAGATAGCCCACAGCTATACAAATAATGTAATAGCCGTAATCACGGACGTACATACGTACGTCGTATGTACGTCCGTGGCCGTAATTAATAGTGCGGCCTCTCCATAGATGGCATTAGTGACATCAATATCTAAGAAATAATTAAAATTATGAATAGGCAGTGAAAAATTAATAGGTGGTGGGTCATGCCAGTGATCACAGCCATCATACATTCTAAAAACCGGTTTTGGAATTTTGATAGAAATAAACTGTGATAAGGAAACATCAAACAACACCTAAATAGTATCGTATTATATATTTATATTTAATATTGTTATTGAAAAATACGATTTATTATAAAATTGTAAAATATCAAACATGAAGGTTAACCGCTTCTGTAGTTCTGTTTCTGTGTGGCAGACGGCAGTGTTATGTTCACTGCTCAAAGTGTGAACAAACGACAGATTAATTAAATCGTAAATTTGACTTTGACTTTATAATTCTTCTCAGTAATTTATTATTAATTATTTTGTTACCAACAATACATTTTTAACTAGGACCCGGGATTAACAAATTCGCAACATGATTGCGCTCGAATTTGGTAACAATTGTATTTTTATGATTAATATATATTTATTTTAAAATAACAAGAAAAGATTCCATTTATATTGACATGGGAATTATCAGCTATTAAGGGTTTATGATTTATAAGTTTATTTATCTTACCTATACACAAATATGAAAAAATTAATAATAAAATATGTATTATAATTTAGTAAAAGATTACACGGCGTTTTCGATATGTAACCTAACGTACGGATTTCGGTCATTTTCTGCCCGCCCATAACGAATACCTTATGATACCCTGGTACCAAAAATCGGATTTTTAACGCCACTGACGTTCCTAAACCCTAAACCTTAAAGTCCCTAGCTTCTTTACTTTTAAAAACTATTTTTTAATTTAATCATTCCTGCAAAATAATATTAAATTAATTAAAAATTAAATATTAAATTGTACACAAATATTTGATTGTATATTTTTTTGATTTATTTAATTTAAATATTTGAGTATTTAATACGAATTTATTTAGGTAGTAAAACTCCAAAATAAATATTTATTTATTATTTACCATCTAAACAAAAAATTAATTCATTAGCTATAAAAAAAAATGCAAAATTTCGCTTTCAAAAATATGAGAAATCAAAATATAATATAAACAGTTATTATACAATACTTATCTTCTGTAAAAAAAAACTAAGAAAAGGAATGGCTATGTTATAGCGTAATATAAGTAATTTATATTTTATTAGATACCCATACATATTACTGAATTTCCTTTATTGCTGAATTTCCCGGCTTCGCCCGTGTGTATTTTTTTTCATATTTACAATATTATTTTAGAATATTATAAGTACTAACATTGTTGAGTGCAAAATGGTTTTTATGCTCTTCGTTACCGTTTAAAAAAATTAATAATGCACACTCTATACGAATAATATGTTTTATTTTATAATATAACGGTTAAAATATACTAACTAATATCGTTACAACAATATTCAATTTTGAATTTAGTCATACCCATGGTTGCCTGAGCCAAATATTAAGTTAACATTAACCTGAAGTGATTTACATGTATCTAAACCACCTAGGTAGCATAGGCGCAATTAGGTGGGTTGCTAGGGGGGGGCTTAGCCCCCCCCCAAATAAAGCCATGACTTACGTATATTTTATTCGTCATAGAAATTGGAAATTTTTTTTTTTGAATTAATAAAAACCTGAAATTATTATTATTTCAGTTATTATCCAGGTTGCACATTCCATAAAAAAAAATATACACGAGTTAAACGCATTAAGGCGGGTTCATACTATACCGTGTCGTGTCGTGTCGTGTTATGTTGCCTTATGCTCTGATTGGTCCAACCATGTGTTAAGATATGGTTTATACCACTCATTTTACGGTTTCTATTACGGTTACCACGATGTTACCTTATATACCGCGAAGTTGAATTAATCCAACTTTTGATCGTGTGGTAACTGATTTTAATAGTGATACTGCGATTACTGCGATAGTAATAAATGATATAATATATTAATGATAAAAAAATGTAAAGTTAAAATTAGATTTTACAAACTGCAACGGCGCCCGTAGTCATAGACAGAGAAAATATTTTATATTTATATTCTCGTAGTCAACTCACGACACCCAACTCTTGTAAAATCAACGTGGGCATTTAACGTTGTTAATTATGTCATTTGTAACAGTAAGTATTTTGTTCATTATTACAGTTACAGATAATTCCAAATACTATTAATACCCATTGCCATAACTTCAACCCTATCACAACTTTTACTTTTTACCATAAATATACAAACACTTAACATCCACTAATTTCTTTATATTATATTAAAAGGGACGGATGTGTAATGAATGGAAGGCTTTTGTGGTGAACAATGGAAAAGAACATATTTGTTTAAAAAGTATGAAATGCATAATATCTAATAGATATTCTTTAGTTCACTTATTTTATAAATTTATTTTTACTACAGACAAGTTTTTAGTTACAGAGATACCAAAAAAAATAGTTGCCACCAATAGTTTGTTTGATTTTTTTATAGAGGAAGAATCCATAGTCGAAACTTCTATTCAGTCTGGTTGGTTTATTGAAATTATGTACTTCAAATATTATTATATTCTAAATTTGTTAGTTACTTATTCTGTGTTATTACCTATTTATTATTATTAACGTTTATTACTGTAGATACACCTATAACTTCAAGTAGTGCTAAAGTCACTAAAAATGATGGAGTTAGTAAAGAAGATGTATATAAATTAATTTCCATCGTGGAAACGAGTAAACCACTTTGGGATCATAGACTATCACTTGGAGAAAGATCCGAAAATATTAAAAATAATATGTGGAATGAAGTTTTTGTCCAATTAAATGGTAAAATAGTTAAATAGAATAAAACAAAATATATGTTATATGTTTGTAATATTAATGTTATATGTTGAGTCTTAATTTTATAAACATCTCTTAACAATGTAGATTACTTTGATTTAGCTTTATAAATTTTTGACTCCCAAAATTAAGGTTAGTGGCCACCCCCGTAATATTGTGTTAAATATTCTCTTTAAATACAATATATATTTATAGGTAAATACTCTTTACTAAGTTTGAAAAATACCTGGAAGTATATAAGAGAAAGGTACACAAGGGAAAAAAAATCAAGTGCAAGTGGTAGTGCTGCCAGTACCAAAAAAATTTGGGAGCATTTCAAAAGTCTTAAATTTTTGGATGATGTACTTAGTTCAAAAACCGTATGTATTTTATGTTTTATTAAAACATTAATATGCTCATATTTCTATTTGAATTTATTTTTTTTCATAGTACAACAGATAACATCACTCAATCATCAATAAACAATGAATCAACTCCCTCACTAAAACGCTCTAAAAGTAATGTTATTATTTTCATAAAAAAATTGTATTGTTATTCATTTTTTTAATTATAACTTTAACAGAATCTACGATTGAAAATTACATGGGCTCTCTTATCGAAGAATTAAAACGGAGTAGACCTATCACTCCCACTGAACCAATGTCATTGGCCCCCGAACCTACCATTTCTGAAGACCATACATTTGCTAATTATCTATCAGGAATTATGTCAGAGATACCAAGAAAACAAAAAATAAAACTACAAGGGAAAATTATAAATATGGTTGTACAAGAACTTAGTACAGACCCTTAATATCCTATTAATAATAGGTCATAAATCCAAAGAAAATATAGTATGCTGAAAGCTAAAAAAAATAAAAATCCAAAGAAAGTAACTTATGGACTGATTAGAATTTTATTAACTGTACCTCTTAAAAAGTGATATATTTTTTTTTTTAACTGTAATTGAAAGTTGTTAATATTTGTTTTTTAATTTTATATAATAGTTATAAGTTTTTAGTTTTTTAATAACAATGTTTTTCTATAAAAAGTGAATATAGAATAAATATTATATATACAATAAATATATTTAATTATTTTAAATTTAAACTAAATATTAAAGTATTGAAATGGCACAGAACCCTCTGTTGAAAAATATTCAGTTAACTGTGACCGTACTTCTTTGGCATCACTATCAAAAAAGTTAGATCCCATCCTTCCAACAGGAACTAAACATGAATCAACACCAATGTTACTTTGGTGATGGTTTTCGTATGAATGTAGACCTGCAAAATATGTAAATTTATTATTTAATGTATAATTTGGATAATTTAACATACAGTAAATAACATATTGATATAGATATACTATAGGTATTACATCTTTTTATGTTACAATATCAGTAATTTAAAAATAAATAAGTTAAATTAATACATAAAAAAGGTAAAAAGAAAATATGTGTCATTTTCATTAAAACATTTCACTTGAAAAAAAACATAATTTACAAATAAAATTTGAATTAGTTATATGATTAATATTTATTACCTATACCTATAGCATATTTTTCAAGCTGTCTCAATATGTTTTTCTAACAGTTAGATTTCTTATTTATTATAAATGAATATTTTATATTTAACCTGACTCAGTTTCTCTGTTTTTCACAAAATTATGTAGCACCATAGTAGCTTTAATTATACTGTCTATAGTTTCCTCACTAGCAATTATCACTCTCTTATATATTCTCCACCTAGAGACCAGTATACCAAAAGTATTTTCAATGCATCGACGTGTTCTACTCAATCTAAAATAAAATATTTATTTTATAAATAATAGAATTACATAATATAATCCATACTTTGATTTCATGTATTTATACGAAGTTATTATATTACCTATAGTTAAAAATTGTTTCTTTAATAGGAAGTTTTGATTTTCCGCGTCCTGGATATGGTCTCATTATACAAGTTTTAAGTGGAAATGCTTCATCTGCCACAATATAGTAGGGTATACTTGTATAATTTTCACTAATGGAAGAAGGTTTAGGAAAGTTTAATTCATTGTTTAAAATTTTCTTGCCCATTTCACTAGCTTTAAATACACCCCCGTCACTACATCTACCAGGCATTCCGATATTTACACAGGTAAAATTACAATTAGCATCACAGAGTGCCATAAGAATAGTGCTGTGGCTCCCTTTATAATTAAAATTTATAGAACCACTCCTTGCAAATGCCTAAAAAAAAAAATAACAGTTTATTAAAATAGATTATCTCAATTCTCAGATAATCACATAATTACTTGATGTACTACGTGCTTTCCATCTAAAGCTCCAACACAATGTGGCATTTGCCATTTAGATTCAAATTCATTAGAAATTTTTAACCAGCCATCTACACTTGGATTGAATAGTACCTGAAATAAATATTCAACAAACCTCAATATAATACAAATTAACATAAAATAAAAATGATTTTATTATACTAACTTCATTTTTTAATTTATTCCAAATAACATTACAACAATCAAATATTAACTTCGAAATTGTTGATTTTCCAATTCGAAAGTTGAACATAATATCAACCATACTTTCACCAGTAGCCAAATATCTGTATTAAAAAAATTATACGTAATATTGTAAAAAAGTTTTACAATATTTAAAAAAAAACTACTAGGTAAAACTTATTAAGCATTATAACAATTAACCTTAATGTGGCTCCAACAATTTCTCCAACACTTAGAATATCAGGTCTTGAAGGTGAACGTTGAAGACTAGAACCAACTATTAATAATAGTTCTTCAAAATTCGAAGACGACATTCTCGTAAAATTAAAAAATAAATATGAATTGGAAAGCTGATGTTCTTTTAACATAATGTTAAAATGGCCAAAATTTAAACGTTCATTCAGCATTGGCCGTATGTGCCATCTTCAATACATAGGAAAATAAAATAATTATTCAGTTAAATTGCTATATTATTATTGTGTGTGTATAAAAGAATATTATCAACGCTTATTCGGGTAAAAAAATACTACTGTAATATATTAACAACTTACCTTCTCTCAGATACTAACATTTTTTCAGAAAGATATACAAAACAAGAAATAATACATATTCGTCTTTTATATAAATAACTGTTATACTCTTTCACATCATTTAAATATAGTTTTCTTTTAAGTTGCTGATTCATTTTGAATTTGGAAATTTAATATTTAGAAACTACAAAACAATAAAAATATAATCATAATATTATGTATTTCACTCATTTTTAATTTTAAATATATTTCATATTTGATAAAAAAAAAACCGCGAAGATTACTAACCAAGTTTGATAACAAGTGAAGAAAAAACTCGTTCATGGTATAAAATGGTATCATGTTTTTAAAAATCCACGATGGGGTGAAACACACGACACGACACGACACGGTGTAGTGTGAACCCGCCTTAAGAGTATGAGTTGACAGCACGGCTATAGATATATCTTAAACCGTGGTTGACAGTTATCATATCGCTGTTCAAATGTTTGTGGCAATCACAATATTCTCTCTCTAGTAGAATAAGTTTTAAGATTTGAGTGATGACTCAGGGGCGTAATTAAGGGGGGGGATGAGGGGTATAAATCCCCCCCCAGAGCCTATATCATAATTAGGGCCCGGATTTATATGCTCTAAAACCTAAGAAATATGCACTATAAAATATGCATTTATGCTCTTATTTTATAGAAATATACCCTACAAAATAAAAAATATGCATTTAAAAACCTTATATATGCAAAAAAAAATCGTAAAATACAGAAATATGCAGTACGTCATGTCAAAAAAGGACAAAATATACAAAAATATGCAAAATAAAAGTTTATATTTCGGTTATATAGATTACAATCCAAACTAGTAGCTTACCTAGCTACTTTTTGGATTATTCGGAAAAAACATGCAAATGCATATAAATCCGGGCCCTAGTAATCACTAATGTATGATTCACTAAAACCTACTCAATAACAGATTACTACTTGTCCCGATATGTCTCACAAAAGATAAGAAAACGACTTCGTCAAATTAAACGGATTATAAATATAACTATAAAACGTTATTTTAATAAAAAATAACCAAAATATTACATATTAAGCATTTAAAAACCTTATATATGCAAAAAAAATCGTAAAATACAGAAATATACAAAATAAAACTTTATATTTTGGATATATAGATTACAAATCAAACTTGTAGCTTACCTAGCTACTTTTTGGATTATTCAGAAAAAATATGCAAATGCATATAAATCCGGGCCCTAATCATAATAAATCAATTGTACTAAATCCTGATGATATGATTGACGAGTTGACAGCCACTGTACTTGAAAATTTAGTATTTTGTGTGTAAAAAAATATCTATCCCCCCCCTAAGACAAATTCCTAATTACGCCACTGTGATGACTGACGAGTGTACCTAGTGTTTAAATTTGAATTGCAAATAACGATTATCGCAATGTCTACGACCAACTATTTTGATATTTTTAAACCTAAAAATGGAGAAAAAACAAACCTTAATGTGATGAAGCCGAAGGTAGGAACTACTGCGAGTGTGACTACAGTGACTACTGACTACGGTCACCGAAATTACTACAAACTCTAATTTGGATCTTGGTGATTTAATGTCTGGTCCTGTAAGACCTATTTTAGAGGTAAGATATATGACATTAAAACTCGTAGTTCACTATTACTATAAGTAATCAGTATTATTCTAAAATGCTTATTGCTTATAAATCTATGATCTGGTTTTTTAAACTTGCACAATGACTTATATTTACTCTTCTTGCAATTTTGCTTACTGCTTTGTGACACTTAGGTTTACCCAAAAACTAAGCATGGTAATCAGAATCGCTCATTTTCTGCTGCTTATTTTAATGAATTTAAATGGCTCGAATATAGTGTTCAAAAAAATGTTGTTTTCTGTTTTGTTTGCCGTAATTTTTCCCATGATTCTGGTTATACCGAAGAGACTTTTATTCGAACTGGATTTTCAAATTGGAAAAAAGCAAGTTTACTAATTATTAGTTAACTACTTAAGTAAATTATTAATTGAGAGCATTTATTTTTACCATTTAATGCTACAAATTACAATGCAACATTATTATTTATTATGTACAATTTTAACATTTATTATGTAATTATGTTTAGTTATCTACAAAATTAAAAATGCATGCATCAAACAAAATACATTTGAATTGCCTAACACAAATGACGTCCTATGAGTCAACTATAAAAGAAGGTTCTATAATGAGTAAAATGTCTTCAGTTCATCAAAAACAAGTTGATAAAAATTGTACCTACTTATCATATTTAATTGATATTCTACTGTATTTAGCAAAACAAGGGCTGGCTTTTCGAGGTCACTCTGAAACTATTGAATCTCAAAATCAAGGTAATTAAAAGTTAATAGTAAAATATAATTTATAAAATGGCTAATTTATTTAAAGTTAAAGTACAATTTACTTATTAACTTTTTTCAGGTAATTTTAAAGAGTTATGTGTTTTATTTTCAAAACACTCACAAGAATTTTCTGAAATATATAATCAAAAGATTAATCTTACAAGTTGGAAAATTCAAGAAGAAATTATATCAATATGTGCTGAACAAGTAAAAAACCATATTATCAAAGAGATAGATAACATAGGATTTTTTGCTTTGATGTGTGACGAAGCCCGATATGTTTAAATTATACATTATATAATAATTAATAGGTATATATTGACTATTCATTTTAAAGGAAGTAATAGTAATAGTAAAAGAAGTAATAATAATTATTTTTACAGGTGTTATAAAGAGGAACAACTTTCAATTTGTGTTAGATACACTGTGAAATTACAGGCGTATGAAAGATTTTTAGGATTTGTGAATGTATCTTCAGGCCAGGATGCAGATCATATTGTCTCTTCTATCATCAGTTATTTTGAATCTAACAAAGTCGATTTGAAAACTTTAAATATAATTGCCAAATCAAATGATGGGGCAAGTGTGATGTCGGGTTGCTTAGGAGGAGTTCAAGCTAAAATTAAACAGTTGTATCCTTGTGCTATCTATACGCACTGCATGGCGCATCGGTTAAATCTTGTTGTAGTGGACATGTGTAAAAATATAAAGGTGAAAATAATTTGATAAAAAATTATAATGTATTATTATGTTGAAATCAAAAATATTTATTTTAGAGTGCTCGTACTACATTCAATGTATTAGAAGCAATATATGTACACTTTTCACGACCCTCAAACAACAAAAAGTTATGTGATATTCAAATGCAATTGGGCTTAAAGAAAGGAACTGTACTAAGAATCTGCGACACTAGATGGGTGTGCCGTTTTAAAAATTGTGAAGATATGTTATTAAACTTTAAAAGTATTATTGAATTTCTTACAATTGAAGTTGATGAAAATAATGACAAATATACTGCTCAAGCATTAGGTAATGCTATAAAATACCTTTTTTTAAAACATTAAAATTTAACTTTCCACTATGTTTTTCAGGTATATTAACTTCAATTCAAAAACCAGAATTTTTAATTTTAATTACTATTTTAAAAACTGTTTTGGGTATTATTAATGTCTTGAGCAACAAACTGCAAAGTAAATCTGCTACTCTTGGAAACTCTTCTAATGTTGTTCAAAGTGTTATCACTACTTTTGAAAATATGAGATCTGACAGTGAATTTACAGAAATATGGCAGACAATTACAAAATTAGCAAATGAAAATAATGTTGAATTATCTACAGCATGTATGTTTTGAGAAGAATATCTTGGTTAAAATCTGTTTTATTAAAAATTACTGTTTATATTCCTTTTACAAGGTTACAAACGTAAACGCCAAGAGCCTAATGCTCTTAAAGAATATGTTGTAACAACTACTACTGGATAAGAGTGTGATGATGAGCAAACGGATACATCAGTTAAGGTATTTTGGAGGAGAACAGCATATATGGCAGTTATTGATACTACATTAGATAATCTAAAGTATAGATTTTCAAATGATAGTTTGAAATTGGCAAACTCAATCGATAGTTTTTGTAAAATGGACTATAATAATGGACTTTATTTCATCGAACACTACAAGGTAAATTTAAGTTAATAGTAATCTAAGTAAGTAAATAATAATTTAATATTTTTTTTTTATTTTAAGGATGTAACACATACATCAATTGATTTTCTGAAGTCAGAGATGCTTGTTGCCAAAAACTGCCTGGCTAGAATTAAGGAGAACTTTGATATTGATGATATCAAACAAGAAGTCACTGAAGATGTGTACCCAAATTTATATAAGTTGCTACAGGTAGCTTTCACAATACCTGTTAGTTCCGCTACATGTGAACGTTCGTTTTCTTCTATGCGTAGATTAAAAACTTGGCAGAGGACTACAATGACACAAGAGCGATTTTCAAATTTATCAATAATTAATATTGAAAGGGATCTAACAAATAGTTTAGAGACAAAAACAATTATTGATAAATTTAAAGCAGCTAATAGAAAATTAGTATTTTATTGAATAATATCTTAATTAAAAATTAACATGTATTGTGTATTTATTTATTTGTCAGTAGCCATCCGGTTTATTATAAGCTTTTGAGGGTGCGGGGGCGAAGCCCCTGTGGGTTAGTGTGACTTATACAATTCTAGCTCCCCCAAAAAATTGACCCTAGTTGCGCCTATGCTAGGTAGGTAATCCACTGCATTAGATCACGGACAATATGCGAGCAGTATATTATCAGGTAGGCAATCCACCTGCGGTGGATTGCGAACCCCATGAGGTGCTTAAATGAGTGAAATCAGAATTATAGGTACGTACATGAAAAACGTCGGGACGTTGGCCTGTGCTTAATATTTGTTTTTTTCTATAAATTTGTTTGCCAAAATGTGTATAATATGATATATATAAATATAAATTATAACGTAGGTAATAGGTATATCGTTTATCGTATATTATGTCATGCACGTCCGAACTGCTGGTAGGTACGGCGTACAAAAACTACAAATGAAATGAATATTCGTTCGCGTGCACGTAAAGACTAAGGAGATTATTTTTATCAATAAACTTCTCAAAACAATTATTAATATCTACAAAAAAAAAAAAATTCATGCCGATATAAAACACATTATTTGACGGACAAAAAGGTCAGGTTACAGGTAGCTGGAAACCCGCGGGCCGCCGCGCCGTGCCGCACAATACGTATTGGCGGTGAATAATTATAATTGTTAATTACTCCACTAAAACGCAACATTTTTGAAAATCCTTTCTTATTGCACGGTGAAAATATGAGAAGAACCTCTATTCCAAATTTCAAGTCCTTACGTTGAGTCGTTTTTGAGATACAGGGATCAGTGAGTGAGTGGTATTTGGATTTTATAAGTTTAGATTATGTAGACATGTAGTTATAGAACTCTGTTTAATTTTATTGTTTTAAATAATACATACCGACTTAAGTGAAAAAGTATTAAGATTACAGTAATATAGCACAAATGGACACATCACAAAAAGTCACAAATATTTAAAAAATCTTTTAAACAAATCTATTTTCCACAAACTCTACTTAAAATATAATAATAATATGTATTTTAAAAATTCAAAAGTAATACCATTTAAAATTCTTTTCTATACCTACTTAATATAAAATCATAAAACTATGAATTAAACAAATTATATATTCCACTCTCAGACTTCGGGTAGTTTAATAATAGTACCATCATAAACTTAAAATAAAAAATGTCAGAAAGTGGGTACCGTTCTGCTGTACAGTAGCCAGTAGGTGTCGAGTGAGTCCCTTTCATGGATATGTTAAATTTCTATTCAATAATATAAAATCATTGTGTACGAAAAACGATTCTAAGCGAAGTCCTCTCAGCCTACATAACTAAGTGTATTTTATGATATTATTGCTATTAAGATAATTATTTCTACCATTATTAACACAATAACACAGTAGGTTGAATTGCTTTTTGCAGAAGACATTGCATTAAAAAATTTAATTGAGTGTATAAAATATAATAATATACTTTAAAAGTTACAAGCACCCACGAAAAATATTTTTAAATTACAACAAAATAAATAACATCGTTATTCTTTGTATAAAAATATATGTAATTTCTTTAAAATTTGAACTTAAAATATCTATAAAAAAATTTTTTTGTCTAATACTTATCATAAGGTGTTGAAATTAAAAATTAAATTGATTTTTAACTACAAAATAATTTTGCGGTGTGTTTTTAAATTTGAATACATTTTTTTATCACCAATATTTTTTGCTTTTTGGGGCAGTAAAAGTACTTAGATTTTCTTCATCAGCATCTTTTCCGGTAGGAAAGTGAATCTAGTTGGTAATTTGGTGAGGTCAAAAATATCGCTGATCAATGGCTATGGACATTCAATCACATAAATAAAAGTAAGTACTAAGTACTAGTTTTCAATACTTACATTAATATGTATCAATATTTTAGTTCGAAATATCTAAATAATGTGGCTAATAAAAATCATACAATTTTTTTTTGACAATATGATTCTGCTGTTTACAAATAATGTACTAATACTGGTAACTAAATACATATTCCTCTTGTGATTTAAAAATAAAGACAATTATTGTGTTATCAAATTTAATTATATTTTTGTTATGTTCATCAATCATCACAATGCTAACAGTCTCAGTGTCTCACAAAAAAATGTCAAAGAAAAAGCAGTAAGTGCCTATTATAGTAGCCAGTAGCGGCAGTAGGTAGGTACCTAACTGCTAATCAGGCAAATTTAAGAAAGAAATATATAAAAATTGGCTTCCATAAAATGTGTCCAGGTTCTTTCACGTTGCTAAATCCAGCAATGCTTGTGCTTACCTTTAAAGTTTGACTGAAATAACTATTTAATAACAATTGTATCATAACAAGTTTATTAGTAGCAGAAATGGACTATTTTCTTAATTTTATGTTCTCAATTTCCTCCCATGGCCTCATGAATGAGGAATTTCTTTTAAATTTAATACCAAATTGTATAGTACTTTTATTTATTTTGTAGTATTATTTACAAATTGCATTGTTTGGAATTTCTAATTTTATAAAATTTGTATTTTTTATATTCTATCCTTTATGATGCATTTCACAAAACATCAAAAGTTAAAGGTATAGAAATGTGATTATGTGTAATGTGTTACAGTTTTATTTAGCTTATTAGCTTCAAAATTGAATGCTTGAGGTGATTTTTATAAGAATCCTAGCTTTAATAGTTAAAATTAAGGCTGAAATTTCAATGAACTTTGCATTGCTACACAATGCTCGTTTCATGTATTTTTGAATCAAAATAAAAAGTTTTTATTTTGCATATTTGAACATTTTAAATTTTAAGGTTAATTTTTTTAGTTTTTAGGGCAGTTTATGATTTTTTGTGCATTTTTGGAGCTTTTGAATCCAAAATTTGAATTTGAAATTGTATTTTAAGATTTTTACATGGTTTCTATATAAATGTAACAAACTATAAGTCTATAAAGTAGGTTTTTGTATTTTATTATTAAAAATAATTTTTAACTGTATGAAAATAAATGTTTTTCAGATTAAAGAAGTCTAAAATGATCAGTTCTGTCTGTTAAACTCTAAAACAGTTCTTTAAAATGTATATAATAATTTACCAATCATCATTTATACGAAAATTATGAAGAATAAAAAATGAATTTTTAGGGCATAAAAGCATATCATTTTTTGGAGTTTTTTTTTAGTGTATTTAAGTTTTAACCTAGTTATAATCGAATAAAATATGAACTAATGTAAAAATTAAAATACATGAATTTGGTTAGATAAGTACTTCAATTAAAATATCAAGGTTTAATACATTTTAACACATTTCATATAATTTACTCACACTCATAGGTCATAATAATATAATGATAAGATATAGGTATCAGACAATATTTGTATTTAAATAATTTTAACCAAACATAATAGTAAACAGTTCCATAGACTCGAACTTTCAAGAACAAAAAAAAAATATTAAAAATAATTTGTAACATTTATAAATCAACTTTTAAATGATTAATAATTAAAATTAATTAATTTTATAAGACTAAAAATATTCTTGAAATACCCAATATACTTAGGATGAATGTTTTTATCAAACAGCAAAATAATACAATATAATTTATTTCTTAGAATAATATAATAAGTTGGTCAAACTAGTAAGTTCTCCCTGTTAACTTTAATTTTAATTTAATACACACTAAACCTACTATGGGTATCTATTCAATATTGTAGTAGATAACCCGCTAACTTTACAATATAATAAGACTGGTAACAATAATAAGTATTAACTATTTAGTACATAGAATTCAAAAACTAAATAGAAAATACTAAATAGCATTTTAGGCCAATACAATGTTGAGACAGAATTTTATCAATTATAAAATACTAAAAATGTAACAAAGAAGATAAGCACAAAAAAAAATGTGAGACTTAAATTGTATTTTAAATATTACCAGTAACCAAATTATACTAAATACTTGCAATTTAAAATACATTTTTAATGCTAACAATTATAAAATCTTAAACCAAAAAAATAAATATATAATAGAATAACATCTATACCACTAATTATTGTTTTATAAATAAAATAATATAATTAGTTGAAATTAAAATTTTATAATTTATGTTATCAGGGAAAACAATAAATTTAAATATACACCCTGACTGGCACATTCAATTTTAAAAGGAAAAAATATTATATTTGAAAATAGAAGCAATCTATTAAAGATCACAGACTTTTATACCATACTAGTTAAGCAGCTCGTGTCATCAAATTAATTTTGTCACACCATTTAATTGGTTGGTAATTGGACACAGACATGACAATATAAATATCATCTATGTTTTTGGTATATTACATAAACAGTTTGCAAATTTTCAACCAAAAACATAGTGGATGAGCTTCAGTTATTTTGTATTTGTTTTATTTAGAGTTGCTAATCTAGTATACTCATAGACAAATAAAACAAAATGTTGTTTTGCATGTCTATAATTACATTATAAAAATCTGTGTTAGAGACACATAAAATATTTACATGGATATAGATTTTAAGGAATTAATTTCTCTTTGGATATTATTCCTAGCCACCGATTCATATTTATCTCTGTAGAACTTTGTAGCATATATGTTAGGAATTTGTAGAAAACTTTCAAGAACCTGTTAACATAAAACAATATTTACAAATTCAATACAATTATATCAGGATGACAGCATTAGAATGTGACTAAATTACCTTTATACGTAATTCTTTATAAGTTTCTTCATCAAGGAAAGCGTATTCTTCTCTAACGTGATTTGTGTATTTTTCATAATCAGCAGGTCCCATACCTAGGATGGCCATGTCTACATCCAAAAAGTAATGTTTATCCTCACATCCATAACATCCTTCAGTTTTATGTTCTTCTGTACTATTAGTTGCGCCAACTTTTAATAATGAAATAACATTGTCACACAGAACTGTATCCTAGGAAGAACAAAAATGCACAATGTTTTAAAATAAAAAATTAAGCATATAAATTAAATATGGTAAATATTTACCATATTAAGTTTTGATTCTTCGGAGAACCTCCGAAAATGATTTATATTGTCTTCACTACAGTCGGCTAACTTAGGGTCATATTCAAAACTGAAAAAAGTTTATAAATATGTGTTATATTTTTTATCAAAACTTTAGTGTTCCAACTTACTATCGAAATATTAGAGCTAAAATTACTGCATTTGGATTTTTTACTAAGTTTTTAGCAGTTTCAAATTGTTGCAAACAGTCGTTCAGATCATCCAGACCATGACACCGGCGGTCAGGTGCACTATAACGATCCAACAATGCTCTCACCCAGACATCTCTGACTGATTCGTGCACATCATTCGACAGTGATCCATTAAAATATTTTCTCAACATCGTGAAGTTTCCTAATCAAACAGTGAAGAAATTAATATATTGATGTGAATAACACATTACACTGAGAACGGACGGATAGACACACACTTCTTCAGTACTCAGCTGTGCAGTAAGGTATACTTGTTAAATTATTGATTTTTTGAGTATAAAGAAAATTTAAACTATTTGGTAGATTAGCTCACAGTAAAAAGTTTACAATTTTATTTTATTTTATCGACGATGAATTTGAATGTAGTAGGTATGCATTATGAAAGTATGAAACTAGAAAATTAGTGAAATATGAGAATAATAAATAATAATATTGTATGAGTTTATAATTAAATTTCATTCAACTTTCATAAAATAAAACTATTATAGCATAATTGTTGTAACGAAGTTGGTAACACTGTAAAATGTTATCAAGACATATCGCAAAAGCAAAATCAAAAACAAACGTCAAATATTATTCAAAAAATAATAAGTTTTAGTTTGTAATTTTTAGTATCTCAATATTGCAGATGAACGATTAACAATCGACAACAAATAACAATGATGAAAAAACAATATTAAATTCATTAGTATTCCCTTACTATAAAGTACAAATTATTATAAAAATAATTGTGAATTCATAACAGAAAATTATTTAAATGTAGAAATTATAATAACTAAGCACTTCTAGTAATAGTTAGGAATATCATTTTCTCCAAAACCGGTGACGTGATCAACAATGCCATGAACTTGGCTTGGCCACTACTGATCGTTGTCTTACTGACATGCGTGCATTCAGCACAGCCGTCTACGGGCCCTGGAAAAACAACCATCTACGAAACAGAATGTAAACATCTGCGAATGGGCCAATTCATGTGCCCCGATGATGGGTACGAATTCATTGACCCAGAGACGCAACAGCTGCGCGGATGTACCAAAGACAATGTTGCTCAAGGTTTGGAATAACTCAATCTATTAGATATTGCTTAAAATTGTCATTTAACTAAATTATGACATTTTTTTTTAGTTCGATGTAAAGCAAGCGATGGTATTGTGTGTTTAGAAACCAAAAACTCAACATTTTGGAAAGAATTTCCATGTAAATGGACGTAAGTTTACATTGTTTTGTGTCTCAACTAATCATCTAAGTTAGGTTAGTTATCTTAATTACCTTACAACAATTTGTATTCTAGCAACGGATACCATTATGACACAACTCTGTTACTGTCCATTTTTCTGGGCATGTTTGGTGTGGACCGTTTCTATCTAGGTTACCCGGCAATCGGTCTACTGAAACTATGCACACTTGGGTTTATGTTCATTGGCCAATTGGTCGACGTAGTACTTATTGCAACACAAATTGTTCGTCCGGCTGATGGATCACATTATATCATTCCTTATTATGGTCCTGGCATTAACTTCATACTGATGGACAACGAAACTTACAGACAACCACAAGATGATTGGTTTGTTGATCACAATGAACTATAAAGTGTTGTGAAAAATACTATATATTATGCAGATTAAATTTAAGATTAAGTTTTTACTATTATTACTATTAAAGTTATAAGAATGATGTATCAATTATTTTGTATAATAAATCCTCGATAATAGGTATATTAAAAATTGTTCTGTTGCTCCAATTGTTATACATTCTATGATTTCTTGTTTCAAGTTTTTTTTTCTTTAAATAAAAAGTTGTATTGGGTGGATTTAACAAAAATTAAAAAATTTGAATAGATGTTTAAATCACTTGCCTAAAATATATTCAACAAAGAATCTACATTCTTGGTTGATTATTGTAAATTAGAATTTTTAAAAAAAATTTCTCATATTTTGTAGACATTTCAATTCAACAATGGAAAATTTTAACATTCAACATACCTTATATTTTTTTTTCTTGCTATATTTTTTGTCATAATTGTATTATAGTAATTGATTTTTATAATGAAGAATAAAATATATTTTTGAACACTTTATTCATAGACAGTTGACCACCCATTTTATATACGTACAATAAATAATATGACAACTAAAATATAATTTTCTACATCTATTGTTCAACCTTAAAACTTTGAATCCACTTTGCAAATGCGTGAACACGCTATTTTTCACATTTTCAACACCACCGAGCATGCTATATTATTATGCTTAAAATAAAGCTACCCGTGATTATAGGTTTGAATTTTGGTAAACTAGGTTGTACATTTTGTAGTGTAATTAATCTTTCATTATAATCATTGGTAATTAATAGAAAAATTATAAGAGCACTTTATGGGTAATTAAATTATTTAAGACATATTATACTAGGATTTTACTATCCTTTAAATGTTTTAAATTTATAGAATCACATCTCAATGTTACTACTGGGTAGCTACTCTTCTCAAGCTTTCGTGGCTCATGTTTATTGTAACTGTTATTACAGATTGTATATTTTCTAATAAATTATAAGAAAAAAGAAATAGGTAGTTATAATTTTTAGAAAAAAAAAACAGAATTAAAAATGTTAGTGGGAACCTAGGAGTACATAAAACCTTATACATTTCCCAATACATTACAAGTTATTAAATGTAAAGTAAATTTATACAATCAACTCATGCAAATATTTATGAAAATCGATTTCTAAATTTCTTTAAAAATAAAAAATTATAATGACCTGTCATAATTTTGACTGGTTATCACCTGTCACAACCACAAGTACAAAATATTAAATTCTGCCCTTATTTATATACATTAGTACAACATAATATAACTTAATAGTATGTATAAAGAGTAACAGAAAATATAAAACGGGTGTTCATAAAAAACAAGATAAATATGATGTTAAAAACATATTTTATTAAATGTTCCAATTAAATTATAGGTACATCTTGATATATAGTTGTAAATATTTAGGCCGTACTAAATTATTGATTAGGTATTATACTTTACTTATTAGTTACTACAACTACAGTCTACAAATTATAATAGTTAAATAGTATTAAAAATTGTTCTACATTACATCAAATTTCAAAGGATTTTAATTAATGGTCATACTAACCAATAGGTACATTATACGATAAAAGGTAATATAATTTATCAAATAAATATTAACTATTAAGTAGGTACATTAAATCAATATTAATAATACATAATAAAGTATTATAGATTTTAAGGTTACCATATTGTATTTTAGGCGTTGTATAGAGCAATATTAAAGCTAATATAGTATCATATTATATTATAAGAGATTACATCAATAGGTACCTGACTAGTTAGTTCAAAAATGATTGTATTAATTAAAATGCACCTAAATAATTATTTAATAAATATATTGTAGTTTCTTAGATAATGCTAGTCTATATTATAATAGTTCTTTGTAATACACTAATGCTATGAAAAAATTTCATTAAATCGTAAAATTACTTTAAATGCTTGGATAATATAAAATTGAAGTTATAAACTCAGTAATTATTATTATAATTAAAAATTAGGTATTATAACTAACCTACACACTATGCAACTATGCAGAAAAATGTACTTACTAAAAAATACTAACAACTAAAATAGGTAGATATATAAATTATGCATTATTCATAGGTACAAATAAATAAAATGTTAAAATTAAGATTTAAATAGTATAGTTCAATTAATTTCAGAATATTTTAGGCTAAATAAATGTTCTAAGGTTTTTCAACAGCATAATACCTACACATATTTTATTTAAGATGTAACATAAATAAAAAAATAGGAACAATACATAACTAACACATAAAAATTGTACGTAATAATAAATACAAAACAGTAAGTAGGAGCTGTGTCGACATGGCGTAACTATAGAGCAATTGGAGCCTGAAAGGGTGCAGTAATATAGGTTGATACTTACTTATGTATTGTGATATATGTATCATGTTAACAGTGTTTTAAAACACAAATAAATTACTCATTAGAAAATAGCCGAAAAACAGCAATTACAATTTACTGGTATAACTATCAAATCAAAACTAAACGTTGGTATATTATATGGATTAAAATGCAGATTTTTTTTTAAGAGACTAAGTACCAACCCAATTACTACTGAAGTATTAAAATGTATATTTAAAAGACCTTACAACTCATAGCACCCACCATATAGCCACATAGGTATATGGTTATCCGGATAAAAAGAGCCACCGGAATCTTCAATCCTGAGCTCAGATTTTAAAGCTACGCCATGGACTATATTGAACAGCAAGATAAGAAACAATATAAAATGTTTAAAAAATAAAAAATTGATTATGAGTAATATTTTTATAATGTGTTGAAACTTAAATTTATTATTCCTCAGATGGTTAAGTAATTTCTTAATTTTTGAAAGATTTTAATAAATATTTAGATTCAAAATAATGAGAAAAAATATTATTTAAAGGATATTTAGTATCAAATAAAAATGTATATGTTTAAATATAAAATAACAAAATATTAAATAAAAAAAAATACATAATATTGACTGTTTGAGAGTAGGGAAATGGCATTTATATGTTATATAAATTAAAGTTCTTACTATAGTCACTTGATTCGTTATCGGGCTTAGATTATTATGTGTAAAATCTTACTGGACTCTTGGTCTTGAGCAGTTGATCTACTCTCATTGGATTCGCTTTCAATAGTTCTCTGCAACTTGAAATCTCGATCGGCATCATTCTCTCCAATCTAGGATCACTGTCGCAGTAGTTCACAACAGTCTAAAATGAGACATAGGTAACTGGTAAGTGTAGGTATATTATTATAACAAGTCACCAGTCTATTACAACATATCAATATTATAAATTAAAAATTAAAGGTGGGTACCTATAGGTACTTTTATTTCTAGCCGTTGAATGAAAATATCTTAATAAGCTACCAAACATAATATAGAGCCATAGAGGTATTAATATATATATTATACATTTATACCTATTTTAAAAGTATGTGATATTAATAAAAATTATATTTCTAGTTCCAATAACAATAAGACACTATTTGTGACTATTATATTATACTTAAAAATTTAAATATTCAAGAAAGGCCTGTGGCCTGTGCCCTATGTAGGTACTGTGTACCTATATTTTCTAAATTATTATTATTGTACATGTGTATTTAATCAAATAAGAATAGTTGTACAGTCTTATACTCTTATGAAGTCACCTTTGATAGATTTTAGTTAAAATATGGGACATATATGTCAGCTGCAGATGCTTGTCCACACAGCGACACAATCAACCACTAGGTATCCGATATAGGTTTGATATGTCCAATTTAACCAAAATATATTGAGAACAATATTTTCAAAGTTATGTGCCATAACTCAGTACCGTTCTTAGAATTTATTAATGGACAATTTCTAAATTTGAGTTATGAAACACTTAAATTGTAAGAATGTAAATCTATGTCCTAAAAATGAACATGCATATTTTTTTTAAATGTTATATTTTTTAATTTATTTTTATTTTTATATTCTATAGATTTTAAATTATGTGAATTAATTTACAAAACAATTAGGTATTTGAGTTGGTTTTTAAACATAATATCCCAGACAACAAAATTGCATGGAAATTGAAAATCCTCGTGTTGTGTTGATATAATGATACATATAGGTAATATCTAAAATTCCTATCCAAAAACAAAATGGCGTAAATAATGAAAATTCAGTATAGCCGTATAGGTACCTGATAGTATTTCTTACACTTGAACAAAACCTCCAATTTAGCGTTCTTTTGAGTGATAATCTTTTTATTAAGACATCTAGCAATGTGCATGTGAGCTAACAGCATTGGTTTCACATATGATTCGGGCACTCGTTCTGGAAACTGTCTTTGCCTAAAAAATCAATGCAAAATTATTTTTTTTTGAAGGTCATTAATGAATACAATGTGAATATCAATTAATAGTAAACCCAAAATGTACACATACACGTAAAGCGATTCGATAAATCTCGTATAGTATCTGACGGACGAGCACGCGTACCGATTAATCTTTTTAATCGCGAATTCCGTGAGCACCAAACTATTATTGACGTGTCGCTCGTACTTGATATCCATCATATCGCTGTACACTGTTCCCAATTCGTACCAGATGCGTCTGCAAGTGTTCATGCAATTCTCCTCGTTGAGTCTGTTGACCGCCAACTCCAAGTCCACGATTCCTTTTTTGAAAAGCTTTCCCATCCTATATATTTTGAACACGGACACGATATTAGAAAAATCGGTGCACCCCCTAGGTATATTATGCACTGTGGTGGAGTGTTGGCCGTGATTTTGAAGGGCAATTGTCCGGTGATTTTTTAGGGATGGGGGGTGGTGGCGGTATACGGACAATTAGTCCCCGGACAATATTTTTCCTTGAGACAATGAACATTTTTTAGGAGTGCATATAATGCATCAAAAAAAGGTTATGATCACTCTAATAACATATCAGAAGCATTCAACAATAAATTTCAAAATATTGTCATGATTAAACATCCAAGTATTAATTATATTTGTATTGAATCGATACAAATAATTAATTCTACAACGATGATATCTCTGACAATTTTATTTCTTTATTTTACGATATATTTTATTCAAAAAGTATTATATTATTGAAAATAAGTTTTAAAAAACGTTATTTTGTATTTAAGTATTTAACATTGTAATTATTTTACTTTGTTCAGTGTCACGGGAAATGGGAATAGTTAATATAATATTAAACATAGAATATTTATTATTATAATTATTTAAATTATATTATATAAGAACATTTTATGCCAAAAAAATATTTTGTATTTAATTTTTAAGCCGAGGACCAATATTGTCCACGTATAAAATTATAACGGGGGCAATTGTCCGCATGCTGCGTTTTTTCGCTAGGGCTAGGCGGACCAATATTGTCCTAGATCCGGTGGTGGTTGGGTGAATTAGGTTATTGTTACATGAACTTAATACTATAGCAGGCCCTATTTTTATGTGCACTACGACACACAATGTGCACCACGAATGTACAAGTGTGCACTACAAATTGAACGTGTGTGCACCATGGTCTAGTTCATCCACTGGGTAAACAATAGGAATGGTTCGAAGGTGTCTTCCCTGAAGCCAAATTAAAGGGTGATGAACCGTCATTGTTCAGCAATCAAGTTTCGTTTTAACTACATATTTCATAAAAAAATATGCATTGTTAGATTTTAATTAGGTATTAAAAATTAAGTTAAGGTTTTTATTATTATATTAAGCTATATAATTTTTATGATTTTTATTAAAAGATTAGTATTTTGTTGTTTTATTGAATTGCATTGTTAATATATACATATAATATTTATATATGCAATACATTCCTTTTCCTAAGACGGTAGCGAGAATAAAATGAAGTGTGCAGTCCGAAATTTTACAAATAATAGGGCCTGTACTATAGTCTATAACTACTATACCTACGGTAACTGTATAATATAGTAATTAATAGGTACTTCAAATACAACATATTTTAAAATAAAGTGATTCATTTTTGTCGTGTACATGTTGTACATATCACATGATGGGTAATGACTAATGAGTACTGCATAAGAGTCGAGGAGTCATTCAAAATTGCCTGGTAAAATATTTCACTTTGCCACGTCAGTGAGTATGCAGTGTTGGATAAATTACTTTTGAAGAGTTATACAATTACGTCACTCGTTACATTAAATAGTTTTATTTAAATTACGTTCAAGTTACCCACCCAACATTTATCTTTATCGCGTTACATTACATTTTTATTTGAACAGTTTAAGGCTTTACAATTAGCGATACATTTTTAAAAATTAATTACAAAATCAGTCCATATTATAACGATTAATGACTAATAGTCCCTATATAATGATATAATATTATACGTCATACCTATATAAAATGATTAGGTATAATATTGTGATGTTGTACATTGTTAATGTTATAAATAAACAAAATTTAAAAGTATTATACTTCGTATTTGGTGTTGGGTGAGGTATAGTCAAGTATAACATTGAGGTAGCGGCTATAATTTTTCTTGAATATCCTAGCCCCTAACGTCATTTTAATGACTTGGAAACAAGCGCGTTACTTTTAAAAAGTAATTTCGTAATAATAATTTGTAATTTGCGTTACGTCAATACTTTACTACAATACTACCCAACACTGCACATAATATATGACGCATAATTTATATATTTTACTTGTCTGGATTGTCTTGAAAGTAAGACAATAGCTTGTACGTGATTGATGTGTCCATGCACAGATCTGCGTAGTAATTGGCCGTCTTTTCAAACGTATAATACTTTTTTGTACGATCAAGGTTCATCAATATGTTGTTAGCCAACAATTGAGCGTCCTCGTAGTTATTCACGTAGTACCGTGTCACCCGCTCTTCGTTCCACAAGTTTATATTCTTGAAAAATAAACTACCAAAGATCACTGAAAACAGTAAGCACGTAACGTGTATTACTTACCTACTATACATGGTATATGATAAACGTATAATATTATTCCTATTTTAAATTATCCTCATGAGCCTGCAAGAGGCTGGACTATACATACTAGGCGGTAGTCTGTGCGTCTTCTGCTTCATCAATCTGGTTTTGGACTTCTTCAATAATCTCATTCCGTATCTTGCCCAACAACGTGAAATGTCGGCCATATATTGTCTGTACTTGTCTGTACTGAAACATTATTTTTTTTTTTTTTTTTAATAGAGAGCTCCTTAACTGCAGTAGGCATTTTGAATGCATTCGTTTCAGGCTACTCGGGAAAATAAAAGTAACTATCTATATATTGGTATTTGATAATTCATTATTTTACATAATGATAGTGAAAAGTATGAAATCATTAGTTATCTTTAAATATCCTTATTTTAACTCAGTGGGGTGTATGTATAGTCGGTATAAGTAATCGTAGTACGAGTATAGGCTATAGCCAATAAAAATGTACGATTTTTCCCCCTCTCCATTATCCATACTCTAATCTATCTAAACTATATTTTTTTCACATAATTAATATAACTATTTATCTTTTAACAATAAAATATACAATATGCTCATACAAAGATTTTTTTAATTTTATTCAACTCTTTCTTCAAACTGCATTGTATAAATTGATTTAAGTTTTCTAAGTTTTAAAACCAGAAGTTATTAATAACATTATAGGCATACAATTGCAAGTAGGTATGAATAAATATATTAACCTATAGATAAATGTAATTTACTTAACAAACTTTAAAATTGTGAACATTAGCTAACCAAACATTGTAAATATTACCATTATATATATATTATGATAAAATAATTGTAAATAACGTTGGCTAATAACCCGAATTGTTGTAGCCGTAAATGCATGTTAATAAAAAATAAAATATATTAGGTAGGCGGTATTTAAATTACAGTAAAATTTACCAGATACTTATGTCCTATGTACCTATATAACCGATGGTAAGTATTAAAATATTTAAACATTAAATATTCATGCTAACTGAAGTTTATTAAAATTTGTGAATTAGCCTATTGTATACTATTTACTTAGTAATAGTAATGAGTACATATTTACAATCACAATGGAAGTAGGAATACGCACTTGTATAGATTGAGGTGTTCTGCAGGTACAATCTTTTCCATGATCGTAGATGCTGCCGCCAAATGATGTCTGGCCTGTTGGTAGGCATTCTGTTCGCAAAGCAAATTCGCAATCAGGGCAGAAGACAGGGCCCAATCTAGAGGGCTTTGCAGAAACAGATTGTTTTCCACTTGTAGCTTGAGTGAAAAATGTGTGGAGATAAGCGAGTTGGTGATATTGCCACGGTCCTTGTACACCTCGATGATATAGAATAGCGAAAACAGCCGTGCACTTATCAGAGGATTCTTGTGCGTCAACGAGCGTTTTTTCGGACAATTCGGCAGCAGCTTACTAACGGTCGTGGCCGCTCCCATTCTCTGCAAGTCGTACTCTTGGTACACATACTCTGCCTCCAATAAAAATTGCAAAGCTTCCTCGTTAGCTACATTATTCTTCTTCTTAATGTAAGCCAGCATGTTGAGGGAGTTGATGGCGCTTATTATGTTGTCAGGTTCCGATTCGTGATCTTCGACAGAGTCTCTGGCCTTGAAAAACATGGTCTCGGCCTTTGATGGATTTTCTTCGACGTCGTAGTATATTCGTCCTAACTGATAGCATACGGCCGCTAGACGTGAATTCAATTTATTTACCTCAGGTCCGTTTAGTACATTAATTCTCAACACGAGTGTGTGATACATTTCTTCCAAGCTTTGTTTAGTGTCTGCGTTGGCATCGTACGGCTGGAGTTTAAAAGTCGAAAGGCCCAATAATTCGGAGTGATTAGCTCCAGCACGGTAACGAAGTGAGTCTGCGTTATTCATTATGTCACAGTTTCCTTTCTAATGACCGTTGTTAAAATTTTATATTCTAAAAAAAAATTTTAAATATATTTCATAAAATATCGATACCAAAATCAGTTTACTCTAAATAGTCTAGTAGTCGTCTAGTATTTAAGACAATCCAAACCATCGCAACATTACAATAAGCATAAAAGTATTTAGGTTTTCCGGAATAACGACATCCTCCGGATTCCTATAATGTATGAAATATAAAAATGTTTTATTCAATAATATTATAATATTATTGTTCGTCAAATTGCCTATAAATACAACCCCTTAGAAACGTCTTGCAATTTTGACAATAAGATTAAAAACGAAGTTTTCATAAGTGATACAACTATGGAATTATTTTATTTGCACACAACACATACTAGAATATAATGGTATTTCTACGTGATTATCGCGTGTTGCATTTGTAATCGCCTGATTTACTATAATTAACTATAATAATTTGTATTTTGTACGTCACAAGTGCTCCGATTTAGTCCGATTTAATAGCATCCAGCATAAATATCAAAATCGAGTACTGTATGACGCAACCAGTAGACGCGAAGTCCCTGGATCTACCCTTCCCCCAGTCCCCGCCCACACCCACTGACCCGTATATTTGAGCAATCGTATATCAAGCGATACGTTTTATTTGGCATCAGCCATAAAATATAAATAAATTGCAAAAATAACACTTAAGAATAAGACCAGTGAGTACAAAACAAACATAATTTATATATCATTTACCGCCTTCGACGAATCACTACTGATCGCGAGCAGGCGGTACCACAAAATATTGCTCTGCGCACGAAATGTACACTCGTATAATATCATTATTATATTGTACATTTTTTTAAACGTTCAATAATTGTCGTGTACATGCGGACACGGTTATTAAAACGAGTTTATACACAACAATATATTATATCACTTACCAGAGACGTGTGCCGGGAACGAACAGTCTATACGCGGTATCTTATTAAAAGAAACGCGAAGAGTGAAAGTCTGTCGAGGGTTGCGGAAAACGCAATGAAATAATGTTATGTGTGTGTGTGTGTGTGCGTGCGGGTAGCTGAAAAATCAATACTCGGTCGTCCCGTTTAAACGTCTGCAGGTATGTATACATCAATACAGCTCGCTGCAGGGAGAGTTGCCAACCTGTCTTGCTGGTGCCCTTAAATCATCATCACAATATTATGTGTACATATTATTATATAAAAAGAGTGAGAGTAAGTACGTCTTTATTACTTCCGACGTGTATTATTATGGTTAGGTACTAATAAAACTGCAAAACACGCACAGTCGATAAATATTATAATGTCACTTAATTATTGTTTTGTTCTTCGGTAAATTCATCACACGATCGTTGCCGAACCACCCCTATTTGTCCACTCAAATATCTCACGAATTATATACAGCTTATATTATTACTACCTGCTGGTTTTCATTTTTGCTACATAATTTATTGTTATTAACCTAGCTTAAAAGTCTAATATATAATATATATCCTAACCTAACCTAACCTTCAAGCTACACCAATACAATTTTTCGTTACCACAATTTATTAGAAAAAAAGGTACTTGTACATTTTATCGAATCGGATATTTATATACATATCACCGTAATAAAAGACTTTCAAATAAAAGTAAATAATAGTAATACAAAATAATTAATTTGTTGTACAGATATAATTGATTAAATTTGCACAAAAAACAAATCGATTTCTTAAAGCTTCTCCGATCGTAATTTCTTGACTATTATTGTAACAGTCATAATCAATATTTTCAACATAAGAATCCTCATGAGTTATAATTATTGATTATTTAAAATATTTAATAATAATCCAACTGCAGTATTATTATAGGAATTAGAAGATTTAAGTCACTGCAGTTTTCATGAATCTTTTTATTAACCACCCAAGCAGGTAGTTGGTACGTTAATTTTTTGGGCGGTACTCTTTTCGCCCAAAAATTTCCTTTCGCTTTTCGCCCAAGAATATTACATAGCATTTTTCGACAACATTTTTATGATACACACTTTGGGAAACACTTCCTTCAAATTATTACATATATCTACAATATGTCACTCAATATCTTAATCTTATCTTTATAATATTTGGACACTATAGTCTATAAGTATGTAATTTCTACAATGGTCCGCCGTCCAGACTCTAGATATATCTATCTCAGTGTGGTCTGATTATTATTTTATAAAAATAAGATAATAAAATTGTATACTAGCCTCAATAACATTTGACAATTAGACAACTGCTTCAGTGCAGTTTCGTTTACTTTCGAGTTGAAGTGTTCGAGTGCGTTTTTCGACTGTAATTTTTATTAAACATTGTTGACGATTTTAGTATTTTTTTAAATTTGAGTATAATCATGGAATTCTTAGAAAGTAAACGAGGATGTCGTATGGTAGTATTTAATAATTTTAAATATAACTTTGGATCGACAAGTAAGAAAGACGGCTCTACCCGTTGGAGATGTGTTACGAGAACTTGTAATGCACTAATATACTCAGACAAGAATGATTTTTTTATTTCAACAACTGGAGAACATAATCACGAACCTTGCGATCTAACAAATATTCATCGTCAAATTGTAAATGTTGGATGTAAACGGAAAGCTGTAGAAGATATGAGTATACAACCGAAAAAAGTAGTATTAAAAGAAATTGCTCATAATGATCACGCGGCATCAACATTTACTGTAAATGATATTAATAGACTGAGAAAAAATATATATAAAGCTCGTAAAAGTATCCTCCCTCCTAATCCCACTAATATTAATGAAGTGCATACACTTATTGATATGGAAAAAATAATTACTACTAGAGGAGAGCCGTTTTTATTAATTAATGATAAAAATAAAAATGTATTGATTTTTTCATGTGAAAAAAATTTATCATTCTTGAGCCAAGTCGAAAATATATACGTTGATGGTACCTTTAAATATGCGTCAAGATTTTTTAATCACATGTTCACTTTACATGGATTTCAAAATGGACATTATATTCCGTTAGTATTTTGTTTGCTCATTGATAAATCGGTCAAAACTTATGAATTTGTGTTTACTATGATTGTTGACAAGTGTAATACACTTGGTTTTCTATTCTCTCCAGAAAAGGTTACTGTTGATTTTGAATTAGCAATTCATAAAGCTGTATAAAATGTCTGGCCGAATACAACAATGGTTGGATGCCGATTTCACTTAGCTCAATCATGGTGGAGAAATGTTCAAAAGTATGGTTTAACTTCTTTCTATAAAGACGAATTTTCAGAAATTGGGAAGTGGATACGGTGTACATTTGGTTTGGTATTTTTAAATCCAGATAAAGTATCAAATTGTTTTGTTGAAGACCTACTATCTGACTGTCCAGTAAATGACAAATTAACAAATTACTGTGACTATTTAACCGATACTTATATCTCTGAAGATTGTTTATTTCCACCGAGTATTTGGGCATCTAATACGTCGGAATTAATAAGAACAACCAACGCGTGTGAATCTTTTCATTCTTTTTTTAACAAAAGTTTTAATCATATTTCTCCACCAATAAGTGCCTGGTTAAGTGTTATAAATGAAATTCAAACTGAGGTATACATTAAACTAAATAGTATTCATTTACAAAGGTGTCCTAAAGATAAAAAAATTATAGATCGACAGCGAAAAAACGAGGAAAAAATACAGCAATATAAAGCAGGAACAATTAATCCTGCTTTGGATTTAATAATTCCAATAATCCAATTTTAATAATTAATCGGTATGATTTTATTAAATCAATGTCATTTAACTATCATATCTACATCTAATACTACAATACTAACAAATAATATTTTTACGATTTATATTTTTGATAAAAACTTACTTTTATAAAAATTATATTAATATACAAAAACACAAGACATTTTTGGAGAGTAATAGAAGCCGCCTCCTCGTGGTACTCTCTGGGTAATGCTAAATGGCTTTATAAAAATAATTCACAAAAATAAATAATTTAAAATAGTGTTTCCCAAAGTGTGTTTTATAAAAATGTGGTCAAAAAGTGCTATATAATATTCTTGGGCGAAAAGGGAAAGTAGTTTTAAAATATTTGGGCGAAAAGAGACGTGGGCGAAAAGCGAAAGGTCATATTTGGGCGAACGGGGTCTTGCCCAATTTTTTTTTCCAACGAAATATTAATTTTTGGAAAACATTACCGGCGATGTACCGAAATTGCCTATACACCTCGCCGGCCAACGAATTTGATTAGTACTATATTTTAGTTTATTATTAACATATTATATCATAATGTATAATATATTATAAGCGGGGCTATAGGTAATCCGAGTCCCTTATAATAATAAATTGGGTGCGTATTATCTACCTTAGTCCGAACAACTTTAACGTGTTAAAATATGCACATATTATGCCATCATGGTATACATTTTTTTTTTGGTGGAGGGGGGTGTGGTTAACAATTAACCAGTTTAGACTTTTTAGTGGCAGCCACAGGGATGGGAAAAATGAATCGGCTAAGTGAATCGAATCATTATTGGCTCGACTCACTAAAATGATTCGTTCACTGATTAATTGATTCACACGAGTGTTGGCCATGGGTAGGTGTAGTGAATCAATCGACTCGTTGATTCACAAGACGTCACTACTAGTAAATCGGTTCAAGAGTTATCAATTCGGAAGATTCAATCAATTCATTTGATTCATATGAAGTTAGGAACGAGTGCCGAACGATAGAACGAGTCCAGTCCATTAAACGGCATGAACTAATGAACGAATCGTTCTTTCTTTTCGAATTTGAATCGATTCGTTCACTGAAATGATTCGTTCGCGAACGACCCATCACCCATCCCTATGTAGTTAATTTAATTAAAAACCTAATTTTTATCCGCGCGTAGTCGTCCGGTTAGTTAGACTATTGCTGTTACAATAAATTGTACTTTATAATTGTACTTATTATAATAATATTGTCTATAATAAACATACATTAAACTACTAAACTAGCTGTCCCGCCCAGCGTTGACTGAGCCAAGTATTAAGTTAACATTAACCTCAAGTGATTTACATGCATCTAAACCACCTAGGTGGGCACTACTGGGCAGTCCACCGCATTGGATCGCGGACAATATGCGAGCAGTAAATATCATAGGTAGGCAATACACCTGCGGTGGATTGCGGACCCCATGAGGTGCGTAAGTGAATGAAATCAGAATTAGGATGATACATAAAAAAACATTGCAGAGTTGTCTTTTTTAACACCATTCGCATATTAAATGTCGATAGCCGATCCGGTGCACTTTTTATTTAATTTTTAGCTGTTGATCTGGGAATGACTGGCAGCGTTTGGCGAAAATCTCCAGCATAAAAATTATCGCACCTCCGAAGAGGTTCCGACTACTGTGCTAATCTCTCAAACGTTTTTAATTTATATGAACCAAAAACATGTCCAATTTTTTAGTTTGTTGAAATATTTTAGAAGTGTTTGTTGCGCGTAAGAAATGGCACCTTTTATATGATTAAAACTTTATTGAATTTGTTATTTAATATTTTAATAAAATAAAATATATGACTAAAATGGCAACCATATAAAGAAACAGAAATTATACATAAACCCCATCGAAATAAGCATTTTCAGTTTTTCCAGTATTACAATTTGTAGATAGATGGCGCTAGGTTAGGTGGCAAACTAGGGGTATAACAAATAGTTTACATTACTCTCTGAAACCTACTTGATCTACACACAAAATTTCATAAAAATCGGTCCAGCCGTTTCGGAGGAGTTTGGTAACAAAAATTTTCCGGTGTGATACGAGATTTTTATATTATAATAGTATTGAAATTATTATTTCTTAAATATTTTCATTGGTTTGATGGTTTATAAAATATACGGTAGAGCGCATATGAGGCATGGAACGAGACACCTAGAAATTCGCTAGGCTAAACCGGTATAAGATTATACCACATTATCCCGCACCGGGATAATGGTGCAAACATCCCGGTGCGTTTTTTTTCACACTGGTTTAAGTTGGTGAATTTCTAGCTTTATTAATTGTATAACACAATACACAACAGTAGTTGTTGGCACAAGAGGTTAGAGGTGTAAATCGTATTTTATTATTGTTTCGACCACGAATCACGATTTTAAACTATGAAAGTATATCTTTAATCGTGGTTTCGACCATGACTAAATAGATCATGGTCTAAGTCATGGTTTCGACCTACATTTTCAGTCGTAAGTTCGTGAAGTCTCATTTAATCTATGATAGCATGCTCGGTGATAACGATGGCGCTGATAACGGCAAGTAAATACCATAGACATAATATAATATAAGCAACGTTGTTTATATATGTCTATGGTAAATATTAAATATTATACTCGATGTCTCGATCCGAGAAATCACAATGACGAACGGTAATAATTGATTTCGATATAGTGGTATATAACGGTTAGATTATAGTCGCGAATAACTGAATAAGCTCGTGTTTATAGTCATTGGATATTTGCCATTTGGATCACAAGATCATTCGTGTGAAATATCGTCGAGTTCTCGTGGTCGTCGTTGTTCCGCGAATCGTCAACACTTTTGACCCCCCAGCCCCTCCTACACACCATGTACGACCCGCCGCCGGAACTTCCGTCCGAGTCGGACTGCTGCGGTGCCGGATGCGCGGACTGCGTGTTCGACGTGTACGACCGAGAGTGCGCGCGGTGGCAACGTCGGCGCCGGCCCGGCGAGGGCGGCGACCGGCTGCGGCGGGACTTGCTGTCGGCGACGGCGCACAGGCCGTACCGGATCGTCTCCGCGCGGCCGCTCGGCGACGACGTGCACGCGTACACGTTCGCGGCCACCCCGGCGGCCGTCGGGCGGCTGCCGGTCGAGTACACGCAGCACGTGCACGTCCGGCTGCCGGGCGGCCACAGCAGACCGTACACGCCGGTGGCCCTGGGCGACGACGATTGTTCGTTCGACGTACTGGTCAAGGCCTACCCCGGTGGACGGTTCACCGGGCGGCTGCTGGAAATGGCCGCGGACGACGTGGTCGAGGTGCGCGGGCCTTCGGGCGGCGTGCGGCACGACGGGTACGATTCGATAGTCATGTTTGGCGGCGGTACCGGCGTGGCCGCCTTCGTGGGTCTCATCGGGTCGTTGCTGGACGACGACAAGTGCGAGACGTCACTGAGACTGCACTACTCGTGCAAAACCCTAGACGGGGTGCTGATGCGCAAGGAGTTGGCTGGGTACGCTGCCTATTGGAATTGCACTGTACATCTGTACTTGACGAGGGAACCCGATTGGTCGCAATGCTCGAAATCCTTTTGGTATAATGAAAATATAACGGAAGGAAGAATTTCGCCAGACGGCATGGCTGAAATAATCGATAAACAGCAAAACTTGAGAACGCTTTGGCTCATTTGTGGAGGCGACGAATTCAATAAATATTTTTTCAACTGTTTACAAAATTACAATATTAAACAAGACCATATTGAATTATTAGATAATACAGCAAGAGATTTAAAAGTTTCTTGACATTATATAATTAAGTATCTACGGTACAAATAAAACACCCAACTTCTCAAACAACTATTGTTAAAATGTAGTGAAATGTATTTAAAAATTTTAATCTTTGTTTCAATACAATACAAACAATTTATTTAAATGCTATTTTTCAGTTTTTACTACTGGTGACAAAACAATAGTTCTTATCAACATCCCCTTTAAAGTAAAAATTATATGGTAGGTAGGTAAAACATTTCTCTGTACCCAGTTTTTATAAAATTATTAGAATTAAAATTTACCTTAAACATATCAATAATACCTATTTGTATGATAACTGAATAGTAATTAAAGTGAACATTGAGTTTTTACTTTTTAGATGTTCTAATTGCTAATATTTTTATTAATAATCATTTTAATTCAGTGCAGTATGGTCAAATTCATACATAGATACCTTGTAATGGCAAATAATATAAATGAACTGGTTAGGGCAAACCTCTACAAGAGTGTACATATTGCATAAAAATAGCTGAAGAATAAAAAAATAATAAATATAGCCAGTATTACAGGCTTACACATAAAATGCATACAAGGATTCCAAAAATATTTATATCAAGGTCAAAGGTAAATCTAAATTTAACACTCTTACTGAACCTTTCTTTAAAATAAATAATAAAAACTGAATACAAATCACATTTTATGTTTTCCTTCTGACCCATACATTCTATAATAGCATTAATTAACTCGCATCTAAATAAAATTTGCTGAATTTACTTGTATCATGTAATTTAAGTTGACTGTAGACATAATAATACAATCAACAGGCAAGTGGTGGAATTTTGACATTTCCATCATATGCTCCATAACTTATAAAAATATATATTTTTTTTTTAGGTACAATTAAAACATAATATTTGTATTAATATAATATTTTATTATTTTATTTCATCAAATAAAACAAAATAATCAATGTGAACAAATTATTTTTAGAAATAAAAAAAAAATTTTAATTTCAAATATTATATTTGACATTATTTTATTTAACAACAACAGTAATTCAACTGGGTATTAGTTTTCACTAAAATTAAAAATATAATATAGATAATATAGAAAATATACATATATAAATAATTTTATATACATATATATATTCATACTTAATTAAAATGATCAGTAAGTGACTCAAATATTTTGTTATACAATGATCTACTCTTTAATTTTTACATAACAATTTCACTTGATGAGTAATTTATATGTTTACAAATAAGTAATAACACAATAGGTACTCAAATTAATTACTACTACATAAAAGCTGCGATTTCGTCAAAAATGATAAGAAATTAATATACATAATAATAACTCAATTTTGATTACCTACTTAATGATCTAGGTAAATATTTATAGTAAAAAACACTTATAAGCACACCGTAAGGAAAGCTGCTTTATTAATAGTTTTGTTGGTATCAAGTATGATATTTCATGAGTCATTATTTTCAACAATTAATATATTTGTCTATGCACAGATCACAAGTTTTCTTCGATAACTTTGTTTAACTGTTAATAATTTTCACTTAATGTTATTACTATTTTTCGTTACACATCATCGTCAGATTCTGTATATTGCTGATGACCTCGCATGGAGTTTTTCTCATGTCAAAATATAGGAGGTTCATCTCTATATCGTCTGTCTCTATACCTATCCAAATGAGCATCATATGCACGTTCTGCTTCTAACCAATCCTGGTATTTGTACCACCATTCTTCCCACTTGACATAATCTGTTAATGTAAGATCACCTAAATACCCTTGATCTTTATAATAAGCAAAACGACCTTTAACATCTTCAATAGATGTACCCTCTGGTAATGACCTAATAAAAAAAGCACGATTAATTTCGGTAATCTAATTGTTTTTCCTAATATTTACCCTAAAGCTGGTGTAGGAAATGGATGAGGAGGTGAACCAATTTCAACTCTAAATTCATCACCAGCTGTCACACGAAGACTCCTTTGTGGTAACTCATGGGCACGACCCATTTGAGCCATTTTACTAAAACGTTCAGATAATGTTAATTGACCTCCAGAAGAAGAACTCATTGGCATATCTGAACCACCAACACTAGATTCTTCTTCAGACATTGATTCTACTTTAATTGATGGTTGATGTAAAACAGCCTAAAAAGATTAACATATTTTGTAAAATTATAAAATATAATTTAATATTAAAATAATTTATGCATACAGTTTCAATTTGTGAAGACTTTGATCTATGTGATTTTTTCTTTTTGTGCGATTTCACTTTTTTGATACGTTTAGTTTTGGTAGGTACAGGGTCCGGAAGTGGACCAGCCTTAGGTAATCCAGTAGTAGAACTTACTTCTACTACAGGTGTGTACCTTGGTACTGAAAATGATCTTGATCTAAAATACAATTAAAATATTATCAACTCAATAAATTACATAAGTAACTAATTACCTAGAACGTTCATGTATGGGAATAACAGGTCTGGACATTTTTGGAGATTTTGGCCTAGCTAATGGTTCTGGTGGTGGCTCACGTCTAGCAGCAGGTATTCTAGCTTCACATACTGAACAATGAGAATCTGAACATGTACTTACACTTGATGAACGTACCTAAAATATTAATTATTATATAGCCATAAAAAATAATTTGTCTTATAAAATTAAAAATATACCTCCTCAGCTGATGATGTTCGAATACGTTTAAGACCATGTTTTTTAGACCCTCTTCTTTTGAGAGGTGGTGAAGCTATTCCTAATCTACGATTGCGACCAAGTACAGGAGATCTTCGTCTTCTACTTAATGATCTAGACCGCCTGACACGTGAACCATTGGCTATTGGTGACACTGAATTAGATCTACGTCTTCTTCGAGAATGTAAAGTTAGAGGAGACTTTCTTGTTCGGTATGGTGAACGGCGTCTATTTAATGGAGACCCTCTTCGAATTGATAAAGACCGGCGCGATCTTCTTAAATCTGGAGACCGTGAAAGTGGTTTACGTCGTTTATGGGATGGAGACCTACGTATAGACGTACGTGAACAACTAGAAGAAAAGCTACTAGATGAACGCCTACTGATTGACCTAGATCTTCGATCACTATACAATTCTTTGAAACCAGAATGTTTCCATCTGAAACAAACATTTATACATAAATAAGTTATATGTGTATGCATATTATTAAGGCTTCCTAAATTAAACATCACATATTACTATTATAATAAGTAATTACAAAAGCATATTTTTCAAAAAGTAAAAATGTCTCAATAATTTTTATTGTGTCAGGAAAAACAAAAAAAAAAATTAAGGAAAAAACGGCAATTTTTAACAAAATTGATTTTTATTTTTGGTGTAACAAAAGAAATGATCGTAGAAACATAAAATGTTCACAAAATGTTTTTATAAGCAATTTCTATACACAATAAAATTTTCAATATATTTGACTTTTTAAGGGCTACTTATAGGCATATTCAATATTTTTGTTTTATTTACTTTTTTTAATGACTATAATATTTTTTAATCAGTCAAAAAACTTGAAAGTTAGTGAAGGTTCTTCATAACTTGTAAATTAAAATTAAAAAAAAGTTGAGAGTAAGTCTCCATTAGTTCTTTTAAGCGTCTAAGTTAAAATTTCGACAAAATACGTAAAAATCACGAAAATTTGTTGTTTTTATAATTAGGAAATTCATAAAAAATTTTCTATTTAAATCTAAGATTATTATTATAATAATTGAAAATGTTTATCGGAAAGTCAAACAAATTTTTTATGAGAGTTTGAATTTAGATATGGATATCCACTTGTTTTCTTCAGGAACGATTTTATTATTTTGACGTAATTCAAAAAGGAAAACCATAGACATTTGAAAATGTACCAAATTTTTAGATTATTTTCTATACATAAAAAATTTTTAAAATTATTTTGAGAATTTTCAAGCTAATTGTAGGCCTAAACATTTTTTGGTTTTTTCAAATTTCTTTAAAATTGAATACAAGTTTCTTCATAAGTTGTTAAAATAGCAGATTAAAAATAATAAAAATAAAGATTCACAATTTTTTTTTAAAAGCATTTAAACTTCAAATTATGACCTAAATTCATTATTGAACATTTGCTATCTTTTTTCTAGTTAAAAATGTATAAAATGTTCAATTTTTATATCTAAGGATTGAACATTTAAAACAAGGTTTTCCGTCAGTATATAATAGTGTAACCAAAAAACCAAATCAATACATAAAAAAAATAATTTTTTATAGATATGTTAAGTTAAAATCTGGACATTAAAATATAGAACTTTTTAAAATTATTTTGTGGTTAAAAATTTATATAATGTTCAATTTTTATAACAAAGAAATAAAAATCCAAAACAAGGTTTTTCGTAAGTTTTTTTAAATGCAGTTTTAAAAATATTTAAGATACAAATGCACACTTTTTTTTTATAAGCATTTTAAGTTCAAATTTAGGTCAAATTCATCAAAATATATAAAGTGACCAATTCTTATAGCTAATGATTGAAAATTTAAAACAAGGTTTTTTGTAAGTATTTAATAGAGTAACCAAAAATCAAAAATATATATACTAAAAAACGGCCGGCAAGTGGGTACCGCTTTGCTGTACAGTAGGTGTCGAGTGGGACACTGTAATGGATGGTATTCAATTTAAATTCAATGATAGAATATCATTGTATACAAAAAACGATTCTGAGCGGAGACGGTCGTCAGCCTAGGATATTTTATATTATATTTACATTGCCATTATTAATAATTTCAAACGCTCACAAAATATTAGTGTCCAACTAATCCAAAAAAACCAGGAATTGGACTTTCCTGTACATTTTTTTTTAGTTAAGTTGGAAAAACTTTTAGAGATCCTTCTGTTGAATAGAATTTTTTTTATGAATTTACTAATCAAAAAAAAAACTGCAAAATTTCGTGATTTTTACGTATTTTTTTGAAATCATAAATTATTCAAGTAAAAATAGTTAAAAAAAAGTCAAGTCATATTGAATATTTTATTGTGTATAGAAATTGCTTATACAAACATTTTGTGAAATTTTCATGTATTAGGTCATTATTTCTTCTGTTACACCAAAAATAAAAATCAATTATGTCTGAAATTGGCTTTGTGTAAAAATTTCCGTTTTTTCATTAATTTTTTTTTGTTTTTCCTGACACATTTTCAAGTTTTTTGACTAGGCAAAACAATTTTTATACCTTTAATAGCACAAAAAGTCAAAATATTTTGAAAATGTCATGGTGCATATAAAACAATAATAGAAGCATTTGGCGAAAATAGTATGTATCTGCGATTATTTTGTTTTGTGTTGTATCAAAAAACTAAATTAATTTTGTAAAACACTGGTTTAGCATAAAAATCTCTCCAAAAATCTCTGTTTTTCCCTAACTTTTTGAAAACTACTAGAATTTTTTTACGTATCCCTAACTAGGTTCTCCTACTTACCAGAAAAACTGCTGATGAAGAAAATCAAAGCATTTTTACTGCCCCAAAAGATGATGAAAGACAACAACAAAACACAGCATTGTAAAATCAATACATTCATTGCTTTGCTCAGAATCATAAAGCACTTAATAAAAAAGCATCAGAAGCTTATAGTTTTTGCAAGTATTCTAAACTTAGCTTTAAAGTAGACAGTGTTTTATAATATTGAATGTATAATTATCATAAATGCATTGTTAAATGAATGCACCTATATTCTATTTAAAATAAAACACTTTGAAGTTGAACATTTTTTACTAGGTATATAATATATATATCTAAGGTTTATATATTATATACTATGTATAACCTGAGTATATAAATTTAACTACTTATTTTAAAATTTGAATTCATCATAAATAACAAATATTCTAATTTAACAATGTGTAGTACAGATGTATAAGAAGATATAAGTTTTAGCATAGGTACCTGTTTGGATCTTTTTCTTCAGCTTCTAAAACTTTATTAATCCAATATTGACTTTGATCTCTGTCTTTCCGGGCCCTCTTAACAACATTTTCCAGCTCTCTTCTTGGTGATTCTAGAAATAATAATAATACAATAATTGTAGAATAAATTTCAATTTTAAAATCAATGAATATTAAAATACCTTTGGATCTGGCACGACTTGATGAAGCTCTCTTATCAGTTCTATGTCTTTCATTTCTAGACATGTTAAATCCTATAAAACATTTCATAATACCATATTATAAAAAGTTTAAAATAGTAAGTTAATGTTTTCAATTTATTATCACATGTAACACATGGCCATTAAATAATATGATTATATTATGTAATTGATCAATTTTTGACGTACTTCATACCATTAGTCGAGCTGTCAGAATTACTTGGATTCATAAACGTCCAGATGATGAGTTGCGACTCATAAATGAAAACACCGAACGAAAGGAATTCAATGGATTTTGATATAAAAGGAAAATGTTTAATACTTAGTTATTATTCTTTTTGATGTTAAATTTTAAAGCAATTTAAAATAATTAGGTACGTATATAATTTAGAAATATGTAGAAAATATCAATTTAGGTTACATTTTAGTCTTTATTATTTGTAATTAGTACTTTTGATATACTCACAACATTTAAACTATTAGTTCTACAAAAACAATAGTTTGATACAAACAACTACACAATGTTAGGTATAAAAATAATGTATAATGATTTATAGAAAAAAATTCCAGCAATATGTACTTAGGTAGCATATAAATTGATAAAATGAGTATGAATATTTTTTCAAAACACGAATATAGTACATTTAATTTAAATTTTAAAAAAGAATCAAGTCAATTATTGAAAATAGCAGGTGTACTGGGTACGCCTACTAAATCACAATTGAGTATACATCTTAGAGTAGTAAGAATATATAAATACAGGCAACAGATAATTACACAGATTGCTGTATAAGGTTAAAAGTATTAAATTGTCTTATGTTTATAACATTGAATTGTGTGATTTCACTGAAATCACTGATTTGACTATTTAAGAGATGGCAAAAGAAAAGCAAACAGATATAGGTAATGAATACATTTTAAGATATATTGGTTGGATACAAATTAGCAAAACGGTTTGCTTAAGCTTAAATATAAATAATACTAGCAGCATTACATATTATGCAATTGAGTTTTGCAAGTAAGAGCATTGAACCCGTCGAACGTAGTACGGATGAGAATTAATGAGAAGCTACCCGAACGCTCCGGCAAGCGACGTATCCACTAGAGATTCGCGACGACCGAACGGTAAACGGATACAATTTCGACGAACGGACCTCGGCAATACGCGCCGGTCGGAGGCACGGTGTACATAGCGTCGCGCAATCATTATACAAAAATCCGACGGAAACGGCTCGCGATCAGCTCGACGGATCGGATGACTTAACATTCTACGTGCACGCTCTTAACAAAGTACGTGTTTTTTTATTTATTATTTTTAATTACAATAACATTAAAACTTAGATCATGAAAAAATTAAAAATAAAAATCATTTCAGCCATTCCAGATTGCCAACAAAATACATACTTATTGAACCAACGAACGTGTCACTTTTTACTTTTAATATTACGAATTTATATTTTCACACACAACACCAAACAGATGAGAACACCAATCGAACTCGAGAAAACGCATTCACAATCCCATCGGAATGCGATTTTTATGAATAACCGACCGAGCTTTATTTTCACATTAAAAGCGTCTTCGAAACGATAATGATTTATATAACAGTAACAGGCAGCAGCTAAATATTATAAAAAAAAAAAACACAAACCCAGCAATAACTAATAAGAATAAAATAAAATAAAAACATCGACCCCAGTACAGGCTGTCTCGGACGAGAGCAACAGATTACAGTGTCGCCACCGTCGGCCGTAATCAGCTGCTGAATAGTGATATATTTTAGTTGTACTAATTCAAAAATAAAATTAATAATAATATATTAATTATTCTTTATACTAATATAGTTAAATATACTGTACCAGTGTACCTTGTACCGCAGAATAGATTATAATGAATCATTAATCATTATACATTAATTATACCTATATAATATTAACACCTCAATTTTATTGTATTGTTCTGCGCGGTTGGGCAAGATGTAGAGGAGATTACTGATTATAAAATAATATTATTATGATATAACATAAGAACAGGACTGTGATTTCATTATTCATCGTCATTCATCGATCCTCGACAGTCGACACCGTATCGCCAATTCATCAGTCGTCACTCGTCCACGGGCATAATTAGGATTTAATAATTACAAGGGATAGAGACCTAGAAAACCAAAGTTTAAAATAAATCGAGGAGGCAACCCCCCCCCCTCCTACCGTCATCGTTAGCGTCACGAAAATTTAGTAGTCACATAGAGAGTCTTGTAAAATTAATTTTGAAAATAACCCATAGGCTAACGTTTAATTTACCATGCCCCTCGGGAAATAAAAAAAAAAAATATTGGAACTTAAATGTACCACCGACTTTGGTCCCTCGGACTTCGAGTTTGGTGACCGAAGCTGGTAGGTGTAAGAAGAGACTACTCGTGTTACCTTAACTGTTAATATGTTAAAGGAGAGGTCCGAGGATAGGATCTCAAGTTTTGCCTTTTGCAACCGGAGCCAGTAGGCCTACTGCCTAGGAAGAAAACTTCTTGCCACGGTAATGTTTCTCCATTGAGTAAAAATGTAATACAATTTTTAACAATCGATATTCATCGTGGAAAAATTGGTACATGTCGTGCCATTTATATTAAGCTCTATCAAAAACGTAGATAAAATGCAAATATATTATGCAAAATTCCTAGAACAATAAAAAAAAAGATTATTATGTGTTGTTGAAACTCAATCAGCTACTATGGGATTAATTAAAAACAAATATACATATGCGTTTGTGACAGAAATCAGAATTGCGTAATTTAAATAATATATTATATTGCGATGCTACAACAAGCGTATACTGAATACTGATAAGAGGTCATTTGTATAGGGTCAGCAACAGACTGCTAACATACGTCCGATTTAAATACGACCAAAAAGATCAAATTATATTATCATATCTCGAACTTTTTTCATCAGCAATTTTCGACAGTAGACACTAGTATGAAACATTAATACTTGCAGGTGACTGTGGCTACTATTTGATTAAGACATTGACCTAAATTAATGGCCGATAAATGGTAAAATATTCGCAATAAATGTAAAGTGCATGATTTGTGTTGAATGTTTTTGATTAAAACCATCATTAAGGGGTAATCCCAAATATAGAGTAGAAAAAATATGTAATCAATGTTTCAAGACGTGTGGTATGGATTTTTCAGGACCTACGCGGTGATTATAATATTAAGCATTCAAGCCACAGACAAAATGCAGCTGTCAGCATGGCATATATATTATTATGTATTTTTATTTATTGGTTTTACCACCCATACTATGTCGTAAATGTTTAAACTTCAAACGCTCATGAAAAATTCATTTAACCTTCCGGTAAACTTTTTGTTTTTTAAAAAGTGGACAAACTTATGAGGAATCTTGCATTCAATTTTTAACTGTTAGATATAAAAAAACAATTTTTTATGAATTTCATACTCAAAATAATTTGCAAATGTTCGTGATTTTGACGAATTTTGTAAAAATTCTATCTTCAAAAGTGATGAGCAAAATCATCTTGGTCTTGCAGCAAGACCAATACCGCCAAGACCAAGACCAAAACAAGACCCACACTACAAGAGTCTTGCAGTCTTGCAATTTTTATTGTAATTTTTTTTAAAAAGAAATTTCCCAGAAAAACACATTTAGTGTAGGTTAAATGAAAATATAATCTATTAGAAATATAATAAAAATGTAATATTCAATTATTTGACGCAACGTTAAAAACAAACAAAAACATATTATAATAATAACATAATAATAATAATAATAATAACACCGATACGGGCGATACGGTATATTTATAAACCACAATAAATACATCTTTCCATTTAATATAATTCTAAGAACAGGATTTAATTATAGTTGGTACTTGGGATATTATTATATTATACGCATTCTTTTTGTGGCTATTCGGCCTACTCGTGTGATAGTCGACTGTTGTACTTGCGTTGGTAACTTTTAAACAACTATTTTATTATTTATTAAAATGAGTGACGATGATAAAAATATGGATCTGGATAAAATGATATTCATAATTTATAAATATATATTATACTAGTATACGTATAAATATTATCTAAGAGATAATAAGCAATTAACAAATTCTACAAACTCCTAGCCTAAATAGGGATATAATTATATTTTTTTCTTTAAATTTTAAATAATGAGTCTTCAAGAGTCTTGTAGGAAGACCAAGAATTGAAGTGCAAGACCAAGACTGCCAGTCTTGGGGCAGTCTTGGTCTTGGTCTTGGTTTGCTCATCAGTCACTACTTCAAACGCTCATAAAAGTTTATTGTCGATTTAGGCTCAGATTTTTTTGATTTTTCACAAACAAAAACTTATGAGGAATCTTTATCTAATTTTTAAGCTTTTTTTTGAAGGAGCAAAACATTTTTAACCGACAATAATTTTAAAAACAAAATAATAAAAATCAGATATTTCCCATAATTACTAATATTTTAAAGACTCAACATTTTTTTTTAAATTTTAAGGTGTATACAAAATGATAACATAAATATTTAGTAAAAATTGCATATCAATTCTTTTTTAGTGTTACACATACAAAAAACAAAATCGATTTTGTCCGTAATTAGTTTTGCACTTTTGCGTTCACACAATAAAAGTAACACACTAAAATCAGTACATTCGTCGCTCCTCTCGGAATATAAAAATTAAAAATCACGTTTTTTTGAGGCATTTACTCTTTTACAATAATTATTATAATGCCTAAAGATAATAAATTGATCTAATGTTTTTGTCAATGCTTTTAAATTCTTAGTTGGTTTAATTACAAAACCAATATTTTAAGAGGTCGGAAGTGGAGATTTTCAGTATTAGCATAACATACAATATTTAGATATATTTTCATTCTAACTTGCTGATTTTTATAGTGAAACAATCTGAATTATGAAAAAATATTTGGATTTTCCATAAAGTTTTCTTGAGATAGATTTTCCAACTGTTTTGATTTAACTTCATTAAAAATTGATGTATAAAAAGTTTTTAATTTCTCATTTTTTTACGATTTTAAGAGACAAAATCCAAAATTAGTGAATACCGATCTCGAGTAGACTTAACGAAAATTAAAATCAGTGTTCACAACTACGATGACTTACTAGTTCAATCAGTGTATTGGATTTGGAATATTGGAATATTATACGCAAACTTACTGTGTTAGACCAAGACAAACAATGAATTGGTTCACGGAATCACAAAACTTTCTTTTTACTAAACTTTATTTACACAATACTATGAGATTCAAGTGTAATCAAACTTAAACACGAAAAAAGAAAGTAATGCATATGTAATTTAAGACTTTTTGATTGAATATCATATACCATTAAAATAATAATAAAATTAATTTTTAATTTTCTTAACTTTTCGGGGGGGGGGTGGGGTGGCTGCAGCCCCCTCAGACCCCCCCGGCTACGCCACTGGCATAAGCATAACTATTAAATTTAAAAATAAATTATAATTATAATGTATAATATTTAAAATTGAATAGATGTATATTATGTAGAATATTATACATTTATTATTTTAAAGACTTATCGATTAAATTTTACACACTATTACATGTGCTATAACCAAGACATAATCCCAGATAAGAATTAGCATAATCTTAATAAAAATATAATGATATGGTTATAGTTATAAAATAGATGTTACGCCCGAAGACGTCAACTTGGAAAATTACGCATTCCCGGACATTTTATATTCTGACATTTTTACTTCAGGTTTTTTTACTCTATTCATTATGTACTCATATATCAAGTATTCAAGTCATAAACACCGGTAAATGGGGATGGAAGACCATATATTTATTATATTATATCTTATCAGGAGGACGTTACAGAAGTACACTGCAGAACACAACCTGTGGGCTGTGTTCGTTGTGTCCGTCGACCCTGGGTGGATATGTCCACCGGGAATTCGTGATTTTCCCGGTAGGCCTATCTGCACATGTCCCATAAAGTCTCATACAATTATATAATATTATGAATACAGTACTCCCTCACGAACTCGGTCAACACAAATTATTGGATAACGCGAACCGGTTATTCGGTCCCGAGAGAGGCTCCATATACTACAAGAAGGGGTTTTTTTTATTTCCTCGGTTTATACGAATTATTTCGGCATACTAAAGTTACAACGAAACACGAAACTCGAACAAATTGTAAGTACCAATTACCTGTAGGACAACCATATTGTCGTTTTGTTGAATAACACGAACAAAAATGCGGGTAAGTAAGTGGATGTCGCTCTGCTGTACAGTAGGTTACAAGTGGGTCACTGTATAATGGATGGAATTAAATTTGAATTCAATGATACAATATCATTGTATAAGAAAAACGATTCTGAGTGGAGACGGTATGTCAGTCTTGGTTTAAGACATATTACATACTTATCTATGGTATTAAAAAAATAATTGACTTATAATAAATTCCAAATTAATCATTTCACAATATCCATTAGGTACTTATAAGTTATAACGCGTTATACATCAACAACGAACCGTGATACTATCATAGACAATAACCACTCTTTTAATTATTCGGACAAAAGCTTATCACTCGACGATAGAAAGTGATAACACAGAATATGCTGGGGTAATCGTAATATTAAACTGTAGATTGTATGGATAGGCCATATTTTGATTTTTTTGATTCTTCAGTTTCATATTATACCGACGAATAATATTTTTAAATTACAACAAAATAACCAAAATCGTTATTACTGATTTTAGTATGTAATTTCGTCCAAATTTGAATTTAAAATATCTGTAAAAAATAACTGTGTATATGTATTTTGTAGATTTTTTGGTTACAGTATGAACTATTTATGAGAATCTTTGTTTTAAATTTGCAATCCTTAGTTATAAAAACTGAACATTTTATAATTTTTTAATTACAGTGATTAATAATTTTCGAGATTTTGATAAATTTTGTCAAAATTCGAATTTTAAATGCATATAAAAAAAAATTGTGCCTATGTATTTTAAATATTTTACAATTGCTATTGCAAAAATATATCAGGAGCCTTGTATTAAATTTTCAAGCTTTTTCGCCCAAGAAATAAAATTTTATTGGTATTTATAGAAAAAAAAACTAAGAAAATTGAAAATTGACAATGTCCGTAAACATCTCAAAAAGAGTCAAATTATTTTTAAAATTTTACCGTGTATAGAAAATCCAAATATAAACAACCTGTGAAAATTTCATATATCTACGGTCATTCGTTTGTTAATTACAACAAAAACAGAAAATCGTTACATGAGAAATCGAGTGAATACCAAATGTTGTAAAAATATGAATTTCAAACGCTCATAAAAATTTAATTTGACTTTCTTCTAAAAATTTTTTTTTTGATAAAGGTAGACAAACTTATGAGAAATCTTGTATTAAATTTTAAAATCTTAGATTTAAAAACAAAATTTTTTATGAATTTCTAACTTAAAATAATTTCCAAATTTTCGTCGTTTTTACGTATTTTGTCAATATTTGAACTTTAAATGCTTATAAAAAAAAACTGTGACTAAGGATTTTTAATTTTTTTCATCTGCCTTTGAAACAATATACTAAGAGCCTTGTATTAAATTTTCAAGTTTTTTTAACCAACAAATAAAATTTTATTGGTATTTATAGAAAAAAAAACTAAAAAAATTGAAAACTGACAATGTCCGTAAACAGTTCAAAAAGAGTCAAATTATTTTCAAAATTTTACCATGTATAGAAAATGCAAATATAAACAACTTGTGAAAATTTCATGTATCTACAGCCATTTGTTTTAGAGTTACACCAAAAACCAAAATCGATTTTGTTAAAAATCAATTTTGCGTAAAAATTCCCGTTTTTCCTTAATTTTTCTTTTTTTTTTCACGTCGCTTTTGAAAACTACTGGGAAATTTTTACTTTTGACCCCCAAAGTACCAACTAGATTCACTTTCCTATCAGAAAAGTTGCTATTGAAGAAAATCGAAGCAGTTTTACTGCCCTAAAAGGTGATGACAGACACAAAAAAAAATAAAAAAATAAAAAAAAAACACACATCATTGTAAAATCAATACATTCATCGTTCCACTCAGAATCTAAAAAATTTCAATTTCTATTTTCGTTTTATTACTCGTATAGTGTCGTTAGTCATTTAATCATTATTACATCTATATAGTTTTATCGATACCGTATCTTATCCTTACATATTCTCTATTGTATGTGTACATTTTGTGTATGTGTGCAATCTGGTTCGGCGATAATAGCTCTCGTTTAAACGATTTGCTCTATCGATCAGTTTTAAGTTGACTTTGATGAAAACATTTATTAAAAATATTTGTTTATATGTATAGTATGTACCATACTAATGTAAATTCATTTTTTGAAGATTACATAAAAATAAAAAATGTATTTGAGCGTAAAATAACGTATTAGATATTTTAACCTTCTCTGATAACGTGAACAAATTCGTGTAAACGTATCGGATTGCACAAATTTTTTTAACACGAACAGGTACATTAGCTAGTGGTCCCGTCGTGTTCGTGTTAACCAGGGAGTACTGTATTTAGCTCAGATATTATGTAATACCACAAGGCACAGATTAGAAAAGACGTAGCCACCTAAATAAATCTAATCTCTGATTATACTATATACATAGTTACATATAACAAATAATGCCCCCCCCCTCAATTAAAGCTTCCCAAGTTACGCCCATGTAAATAAATATGTACGATTGTAAAAATGACAAAAATAAACAACCATAATATAATTATAATTAAATTTTTAACGAGTGTTGTCGTGTTGATAATGTTAAAAATAATTATTCTTATTTAATTTTTTCGTTGATACACGTAATCTAAACTTAACGTTGAAATGGTTCGTTTGAAAAATTACGAATATTAACATTCAATTGGGTAAAAACCTTGCCAGCACGTTAAAAAATTACTTTTTTATGTAAAAATCATTAAATAAAATTTTAAAATGCCGGATTTTAGTGTAAATGCTCTCTAAAAGCTCTAAAATGCTTTAAATATGAATTATCTTAAAATTGAAAATTGTCAAAAACGCAAAAACTTCTTATCCTAATTCAATAATACGTGAAACGTATAAGTATGCTTTAAAACAAAAATCGCTTTGATAGGTTTGGAAAACAATGCAAAGTGCATTATAAGATATGTAGGTATTGTGAGAGTAGCTTGCGTTTTTTTGTATATACAGGACCTATAGTTACATGTGCACCTAATAAATATATCCCGATAAAAAAGTACCTATCCGCCCAAGCGGCGTCTACCGTCTTACTAACTCGTAAGTGTTGTATACTTTATGATAAATTTACATCCAAAAAATTACTCGTTGGTTATATTAGTTTTAATATTACAGAAATTTGACCTATAAAAAACTTTAAAACTACATCATTATCTGTGTTTTCTCGTCAATTGTATATTATATTTTAATTTTTGTGCAATTTAGGAGCAAAATATATTACAATAATGTCTTTATTTACCTAATTAAACTATGTATAATATTTGTTTAACTGAACTGTTTTCTATATGTATTTTTTTCTAAATGTTATGTATTTTTCTTATACATGTTTCTATATAGTATATACACTTATAATTTTAATGTCTTGCTTAAGAATACTTTATTATAACACTATTGTAATAAAGCTAATGACCATATGTGATTAAAAATAAATAAATATTTTAACAACTCCTTCTATTTGTTCTATAGCTTAATAAATGAAGGGGATTCGATACCAACTGCTTCATTGACGAAAATTTTCCGATTAAATGCATTTTTTATATTATCGTACTGATAATATTATCATAATAACAAGTAATGTGATGAGAAATCTAAAAACATTAAGTATTTTGGTCTGAACACTTAACCAACAATAATTTACTATGTACACGTTCACACGACAAGCTGCACCAACATCACATGTACAGTATGTCGGTATACCAAACAAAGCTATCTTTAAAAGTGCTGAAAACCTAAGTTTGGAAAAAATAAATACTTTCCCTACAAACATAACACATACCTAAATTAACTCAATAAGAACATACTACGTAAATCAAGAAAGATACATAGATACCGGAAAAATTAACGGACAACAGAGGTGTAGCAATTTAGCATACACAAACCGCCGTGTCGCCGCTGAGCTGTGTGATCATATATTTTCACCATATATTTTGTTATTGAAATGCTTACAGAAAAAATGGAGTTAAACAAAAGAAAATTATATTTTAGACTATAAGTCAAAGTCGATTATACTATCTTATAAGTATGTCATTATTTTTCATGTATTACTAATATTATATTTTTAATAATTGTCATTATTTATTTTAACAACATAATTATATTTTTAAGAAACAAACAATTAACGACTTGTAATTTAACTATTAGTAGGTGGGTAACTATTTACAAATTTATTAAAATAAGTGTATAAACAATACGTTTGATATTTCGTTTTTAAACAATATTAATAATTTTGATAACTATGATGAAAAATGTGTATTAACAGTTAACACCTATAAATGTAATAATTATTCACTCTGATTTTTTTAATAACAATTTCAATTCAATCTCCTGCTGTTATTGCTCTAGAATTTAGATAGAGATACCACTTCCAGAACAGTCATTTCTCTCATTTTACGTCACTGAACATTTCTGGGGTCTCTAACACCTCTGTACCTATGAACAATGTTGAATAGGATTTAAATAATTACTTATTGAACTATCAGAAAGATTTAAATATTTAACATATACAAATTTGTACTTTGGAGGTTATAACCTCTGCTCGAGAAAATTAACAACTAACGAATGTAAACAACACCGAGTTTTAACATTGTCAAGTCACTGGTTCCGAGAATTTTTTTAATCACTGTGATGCATCGCTTAATTTTCTGTGATGGGTAGTTGAGTTTATACAACATTACTTTAAATCTATCCTGTAGTGTGCACTAGAAGTTTAAAAAATCGACTTGAAGATTGGATGAGTTGTTTTTAAGCTAATTCGTGACAAAAAACTAACTTTAATAACTCTCTTCCACACCTTGTGAGTTGAATTTCGAAAAACTCCTTGTCAGTATTTTTTTATGCATAGGTATTAGGTACATTATATAAGGGAACATCTGTGCAAAATTTCAAGTTTATAGATTCTGTGGTTGGTTTGGGTTGTGCGGTGATATGTCAGTTTTTCTGTTATAAATATAGAATATACCTATATAAATGTGCAGATTTTTTCTTTGTTGAATAAATAAAATTGATGATGCAGTCAAATATTATAAATATATAACATATAATTAATAATCATACTTAGTTATTATTTATTTTAATAATTATATTATTTGGCGTGCAGCTTGATGGCTAAGGGAATAATACATTCACAATACTCTAACTTTCTATACACGAATTTACATTTAGTTGTTAAGCTATTTACATTTTATTCAAATGATGTTTTTAAGATCCCGACATCAACGTCGCTTCAGTTACCTGGTCATATTTTGAATTGTATTTTTTTTGAGCGGGGTGAAAAGAATCGCCCTGTATATTATATAATATTTAGAATCATGTCGTTACTCGTTGTATACATGTAAATCTATACATATATATATATATATATATATACTAATATTATGTACAAGCATTAGGTTGAGTACAAAATGGAGTGTATATCGATCGAGACGTCCGCCACCTATCGGCAACAGCAGCAGTGAGAGAACGCTGTGGTGGCGACGATACAACGGCAGTGCTATTCGCGGCGCACCCGCATGTCTCACGCACGTCGCGCTCGCAAATATTAAAATATTATATAATATTGTAGATACGACAATATTTTCCAAGTACGACGAACGCCGAGTTTTGTTCCGTCGACATACGCGATATGACACCGGTCGGTTTTCTGTTGATTTTCGCCGTGGTGGTGCGCGCCGGGACGGCCGCGGCGGCCACAGCTGACCCATTCGGATGCGCTAACAGGTTCGAAGTGCACGACGATAAGATCATCCGGACGGAGGACTCGAAAAAGCTGGGCGCAAAGTTCATAGACTCAGTGGAACAGCATAACCGTGCCGGGTGTCTGGAACTGTGCTGTCGGACGTCCCGGTGTGACGTATTCGTGTTCGAAGAAAAAGTAAAACGATAAAATAATTCATGGATTATTATAACGAATTATGAATTTATTGATATGCGTGTTGTGTGCATAGTTGGAATTCCATTAAAATTTCAGGGGGGGTTGACATATTTAACACCAATATGAGCGGGGGGCTAAGACCTCCACAAGCCCCAACCCCTCGATTTCCGATTGAAAATTAGGGGGACTGTTCCAAATTTAAAGAATGAGGCACCCCTGTTCCCATAACTCTTTCGCTGCATGGTATATTGAAGACTGGAGTTGCGTGTTAAGCCATATCATGATTCTTTAAGTTTAAAGATTTATTAAAATCAGTTTCTTATGTTAGGTATATTCTATTATGTTACATAATGAAATACGTAATTATAATTTAGTGTACTACACTACTACTTCATTAGCCAATTTTTGACTTAAGTTGTAACATACAATCATATTAAACCTACCTACATATTATGTTACATATATTAGTAAAAGGCAATGTGTGTGTGTGTAAGCAATGTACAACCAAGTCCATCGCAATCATGGATCTGAAATTTGTTATATTATAATTTATAGGTAATCCTATTATACTCAAAAATGTGGCATCTCAAAGCTAAATTTTTAAATTTTGAGTTTTGAAGAGAGACTCGCACAGCAATTTGTTGGCTCACGAAAAATGAATATTATTTTGTTTGTAAAGGGTTGTCATTGGTTACAAAAAATAAACTAGTTATTATAATTGGATATAATTTTAGACTTGTATTTAATATTTGGTCTAAACAACCCAAATAACTGTGTTAAAAATCTATGCAGTTTACATTTAACGGAGTTTAAGAAGGGGTTACCCCCTTCGAGGTCATTTAATTTGTCACAACATCGTGCAGAATCAGCTAGTATATTATTAATGATTATTCATTAATAATATTTTATTAGGTATAGATTTATAGATCATAATTACTAAATTATGGATATATGTAGAATGTAGATACTTAATACTAGAATGCGTTATGCGTGTATACTAAATTATATCATTGTGCAGTATATTATGGTATATCGACATTGGAATTATATTTAATAACACCACAACCATGAACCTTAGATCATAATATCATATACTAGTAAAGGCATCGATTTCTATTTCTAAAGGCGTATGACATAATTACTTTTAAAGCTTTAACGCCCACCCACAATTACTGACAAAACAATTCTCCGACTATTACCTAACCTAACCAACTTTTGGCACCTCTGTATAGTGTATACTCTTAGATCATCTACTATTAGTATAGGCAGGTATCTTAGTTAGATATTGACCTAACTTAACCCAACTAAACTTTTAGTTTTTCTGTTAAATATGTTATCTGTAATCTGTTAACCTACCTACTATAAAAAAAACTATTGGTTCCACTGTGGCATATAGCGCCATATTACTCAATAGATCTGTGGACTACAATATACAACAAGTTGCGTCTAATTTTAGTTATTTTTTCTTTAAAACATCACAATATATTTCATTATCAGCAGTTTCCGATTGTATAATTTACTACGTTTTTAGCTACTGTCATCTTTGACGGAATATTGCAGGCATTGCCTATGGTAGTTTTCTACTATCATATGATATTGCTACCGTACTCCTGATTCTTGAACATTTCTAATAAAACATCAAGTCTTAATTAATTGTTTTAAATTCCGAAAAATCAACTCTAACTGTACCTATCTAATTTTTAATCTATAAAGTTTTCTTTCTGCCAATCAGATATAATATGTACGTTTTGGGGTACTCTTTTTATCCCAAAACCCAATCACTAACTGCTAAGTTTACTTAATCTTAAAGATTAAATATTATTTTATTGTTAATTTATGTTTTGAAATTCGATTTTGATTATAGTCACCTGGGACATGTTACCTGTTTGAATGTGGACCATCAGATGATTTTAAATGCAAATTCACCAATCATAAGAACTATAGTAGTGCATTGATGTTGTCTAGACATGCAGCAGAATTAGAAAATCAGATTAAACTCACGCAAATTGAACATGAACATGAACTCATCCAACTTAAGTAAGTAAAAACAACAAGAAAGTCCTAAGGTATTCATGTGTTTATGGGCCCCCATCAAAAAAGTTGTATACATTTATCGACATATTTTATTTTGGATATTGGTGGATATCTTTGACCTCATAATATTATGATCAATGAGTAGGTTTGTGTATTGCACTATTCCAGTGTAAAATCGAAAATGAATCTTTGAGGTTGTATCATTTATAGTTTGTTCTATGGTATCAATGGTTTATTGTTTGGTAACGTTTTGATAAATAACTTATAATATATTATGATAAATTATTTTTTTAATTTATTGCATTGAAATCTTATCACAAATATAGGATATTATGAATTTATGAAAATGAAATTTTTCTTTAGATCATAATATATATGTATAAGTATACATTTGTATATAATCTAAGCATTTTTGGATACCTTTATCATATAGGTATACTTATTTATCGTGAGCAATGAATAATTTATTTTCAAAATTGACAATAAACTATAATAATTAATGGCATAATGCACGTATTCATACATGAATTATAACACACTAATTTTTAACTAATTATTATTGTATAATAAATCTCGACTCTAAACACCTAACATAATTTTTGTTGTACATTATTCAGGAAACTAACTTCATTTACAACACCTTCAACAACTATTTTACCAATCTCAGCTATCAATAAAGAAACAGAAATAACCATTCCACAGGATAAACATACTGAAAGTAATATTTGTCATTCATTTTTGAATATGAACAAAAACAAATAAAAAAGTAAGCACTATATCGGTGACTTATAAATACTTTTTTTTTAATGTTGTAAAGGAACTCCTCGGTGTAGTAGATTTCAATTTGAATGTAAAACATCCAGCGAATGTATTGCGATCTACAATGCATGTGATGGAATACCTCAATGCAGTGATGGTAGTGATGAAGCTCTTGAACTGGCTTGTCCGACCACTCAGAGTAAAATTATTGAATTAATAATAATTTGTATAAGTATTATGGTTTTCAAATTTCAAATTAAAGTTATACGTTTGTACAAAAATAGGCAAACAAGTACTGATGAAAGATGCGAATTATGGATTGGCACAAGGAAATAATTACATACAAACATTACCAAACAAGCCAATGGATATAACGGGACAGCAATTAATTCAACCAATCCCACAATACCAGTGGAAGAATCAACAACCGATATTTAGTTAGTTGGAAATATATAAACATATCACCACGAAATTAACATAATTTTTTTTTAAGGTTCCAATGTAAACTATAATAATGCAAAAGTAGATAAACCTGCTTATGGCGGTAATTTTGGGTCTTCTCAGTACGGACGGGAAGGCGAAGGGCTCAAATGGACAGGCCAAGATATGGTTCACCAAAATTATGGTTTGATATACATTGATTATGTATAATACAATATTTATATTAATTTATTTATATATAGGGAATAATCGAATATTCACACATGTCAATGCAGGAATTTTACCGGACTATAATCGGCAGCAAAATAACTTATTACAAAATAAGTAAGATTAAAAAAAAAAATGGATAAAAATAATAAAAGTAAAATTTTGGTGCACATCTACCTTTAGAGAAAGTTTTAGGTACACGCACTCATATATAGAGAAATAATTATCTGTATTATTTTTAGTCCATCGGGTTTCAATAATAAATTATGCTGACAAATTATCTAAAATGTATAAATAATAGATAAAATATTTTTTCATGCATTTGTTTTTATTTTATTTTATAACAATTAAAAAAAATAATAACGACCATTGGATTTTATATTTTTAGATAAAATATTTTTTTTTCCGAACAATTTAATAAATAGCCATAAGCCATATATACATATAATTTAAACGTATAATTTCAACATTTTAGCATTTTAAACAACTTAAATCTATTTTAGTATGCCGAATAGAGTATATAATGCTGAACCGGGGATGAACATTGATCATAATTACAACCATTTGAATAATATGAATCATGAATTCCATCACTTTAACACGGGTATTATATCTAATATATTAAAAAAGTATAACAATAATGCGTGCAGTGGATAATAAAAATAATATTTTGAATGTAGGTGGTAAAACTAACTATCAAAATCAAAACAATCCAGATTATTTCTACGAAGACCTAAGACCTAAGATGGAACAGCCAAATATCATTCCCCAACTTGTAAGTTTAAAAATATTCGTATAATATATTATATGAAATTATATATTTTGTCTTTTGTTATGATATTTGACTGATTAAAATAATATAACTTTGTTTATTTTAGGGTACTGATTATCAGAGGCCTGTTCAATCAGAAGTTAAAAAATCTGAAACATTACTAACCGAAAAACCAGTAATTAAAAAGCATAATGTAAATGAAACCTTTACTCAATCAACAACTACAGGTTAATTGAATATTATTTTCAAAATATTGGTAATAAAGCTAAACTTAATCCAAACGGTATTTTTAGAATACACGGTGATTCATTTTAAAACACTCATTGTATCAAAAAGTATTGACTTTTTCGAATTTTTTTGTTTTACATTGTTTCAAATAATTACAAAACAAAATTTTTTTTATATTTGTTATCCTCATAATTTTTTAAGTTTTTTTTAATTTTTTGAATGACAACATACAATTTTGATTTTATATTCTAAATAAGAATATTTTTAGTTTTAGTTTTTAGTTTTTCGATACATAAAAATCAAATATTGGACTAGTAGATTCATCCAATATTCATAAATCAAAATACTAAGAAAAATATTCTAATTTGGAATATGAAAACAAAACTGTATGTTGTCATTCAAAAAAGTAAAAATCTTCAAAAATATACATTTTTTTTGTTTTGTAATTACTTGAAACAATGTAAAACAAAAAATTCGTAAAAAAGTCAATACTTTTCGATATAATGAGTGTTTTACATATAATGAACCACTCTGTATATATACAGTTTAGACTCAGTTATAATATGATTTCACAATTTTAGATTCTCATTTGCCTCGAAAATTAGTACAGCCACTGACAGAAGACTCAATTGTTCGGGAAGTGTATTTTGAAAGTAGCGATGATGGATATGCAATAATGCCAAATGGAGCATTCATTTCTCTTGTTCTTGGTAACTACAATTTAAAATTCAAAATGTGTAGAATAGATATAGGATACCTTAATAATTTCAACATAACCTTCAAAAACTAAAAACCGACCATTTCATAACTATTTAACTAATTAAGTATCTAAAATGTACCTAACGGCTAACAGAGTTTCAGAATAACAAACTGTAAAAATTAAACAAAACTTCTTATCAATAACAAAAAAATATAATCTAAAATCATACAAAGATATACCTACAGACTACATTACCTATCTATTATGGTTATTGCCGCTATCGGTTAAATATATATATTTTTTAATGTTGTTCAAATCTTTCAGGTATTATTGCATCGACTATAATGCTTATTGTGATTGGTTGTCGATTAAGAGTGATGCGTAATCGTCATCGGAAAGGAAGCAAACAATCATACGCTCATGATGCAGACTTTTTAATTAATGGCATGTACTTATAAATGTATAATAACAAAAAATGGAAACGCATATTGTGATTTATGAACATATTTTTTTTTTTAAATTAAGAAATAATAATATTTTATTTATACATATATCTATTATTATTTTCTATAATTGTGTTAAGTATTAGATTTTTATAATATTAATTTTCCTATTCTGCAATATTATATGGCTTTAAAACACTTTAGTGTTGTTTTAAAGAAGATAAATAAATTAATCGAATTTGTAAATATTAAGTAGGTTTATATTTTGTTTTATTCCCTAACTATAGTAACTATACCGTCTACCGAGCACAATAGTACCCCTTATAAAAAAGATAATTAATAAGTACTAATGATATATTATCAGTGTCGTAGGGCTGAGCCTCCCTCCCAAGGACCGTGGTTAAGGATAATATTATTTAGTACTTTACGACTCAAGTATTAACTAAATGTTAACGTTAACGGGTATCATATAAGCGTTATTCGTTAACAGTCGACAATCGAACAATCAACATATTAGTCGTTAGTCGTTACATTCATAGATTTCTATACTAAGTTCTAAAGTTCTATCACAGAATAGATTCATTTAATTTATTCAATGGCTTATAAAAGAATTTTTAATATTGAAGTCTCTGACTTCTTAGTTCTTTAAGAGAACTTTTCCATACTCCGTGGTTACTGGTTACATTATTATAACTCAAGCTTTTATTATGATATTTTTTCTTGTGGAATTTTAATCACATGTTATTAAAAACGTGATTATCACTATAATCTTTATTCGTTTTGGTGGTCATAATGAACTTACATTTGACGTAAATAGTCTAAATGTATAGGTGGTACATCGTACATGGTACCATAGAAGTAAACTATGAGTTTTAAATGTATTTTATATTTAACAATTGTTAATACTTTATGGGCCTCACATAAACATGTTGTTTAGTAGTGCCCATTGTTCTGTTGAAATAAAAAAGAAATAAAAATATAATACTCGTTAACGCGAACAATTTGAAACAACATTTTATTTAAAGCAAAATAATTTTTTTTTTTGATTACATAAGAAAAATAAATTATAACAATATAATATTCTAATAACTGTATATGATATAAGTATGAATATAAACAAATAACATAATATAACATATATGGATACAAAAATGTTGACGACCATCACAAAAACAATTTGCAAGAATATGATGAAAATGAATACGAAAAATAATCGTAATTAGTAATTGTGTAACGAAAATAATGGCACAAACTGTGCAAAACAACAATAATAAAGGTAATATAATAATAAATAATAATAATAATAGAAAAAATGCATCCGACGAGGTGCATAAGCAAGGTGGGAGGTACGTGATGGTGTAGTGGGTGCATAATATATATTATATCCAGTTCAACAGTTAAATAGGCTGTACTGGTCACCTCTACAGAATTCTCTGGTCGGTCCCGCGAGGGCGTCACGGCGCGTTTGCTCGAGAGCGAGATGACGACTATGCCGGCTGTGGAGCCCGACCGCGACGGCCGCAGGATTGACTACGCGGGGGACGACGACGACGGTCATGAGAGGTGTCCAGGTTGCGATCCCTATACGGTGCTGCGCTGGTGCCCGCGAAGACGCTATACTTTTGCGATGGCGACCACAGAACGCGGGACGAGCGAGTTAAGACCATATTATTATAATTTCGGTGCTGCGGAATGTGCCGAGACGCGCACCGCCAGACCCAGAAACGTTTCGTTTCCGCGCGCGGAAAAAAAATGTGGTTAAAATAACAATTTGAATAGTTATCGAATACCAATATTTTGGTGTGGTATAGTGACAGCCACACACCTGCATAGGTAATTAATTTACCATATGTATAATCGGTTGATACATTATGGTTATTAATTATTATAACTATATGTAATATAGTTATTTTAGCTATAACTTGAAAAGCAATAATTATCATACTATTAAGTCACTTCTACGATAAAATATGGGTAAAGAATCATCGCATACCGACGAGCACATGGATTCGTGCTAGCTGCAGACCCCCGGACCACAGGCCGCTGAGGGGTTCACGGACGACCCGTCTGAAGAAAAAGAGGTCGATGTGGAAAAGGACTAATAGATTTGTCCGGCGAATAATCGTGTGCGGAGCTTAGTGCGTTCAGCAGACGCCAGTTTTTGTTCAATTAAATTAATTGTACATATTATTATAAAATATAAGCTATTATAATATGAGCGAAAATCGCCACTTTGAATAAGTATATAATATATACCCTGTTGGCGCTTAACGCCCCTTTTTATACCACCGTTGTGGGCGCGAATTACCGCATTTTATAACCACTCGTGTCCAAATTTCCAAACTTTAAACAATAATAAAAATTTTAATTAAAAATCAATGAACACAAGTAATACAAGATTTATTTGTTTAAAATTCTAACTTCAACGGTGAAGACACCATGGCTAAATAACTTAGTTATTTAGCTATACATGATTCGGAGTAGCCGAGTAGGTGTTAGGTCCCAAATTTAATCTCTGCGGATCTACGACCATAGACCAATAAACTTTGTTTATAGATTTATGACTTCAACTAAACACATACAGCACATTAGTAGGATCATAGAAAATAGAATAAAGTACAAGACAGTAGGCGCCTCAAACATCTGAAGCCATACGACCTTGGCTAAGGAAAGGGGCTATATCATTGGAGGTATAACCCCAAACAGGTTCAAGTATAATATATATTTGAGTAATTATTATTATAATATATTAAATTACTTATATCATATTGTACTCGCCCACAGTGGCACAGTGTAATGTATTGATAAAGACATTTGGTCGTTTAAATAAAAATGCCACAAGCAGTTAACGCAACACGCGGTGTTGTTCAAATAAAATATGCCCAGCAAAAATATTTATTCAAGATGGAATCATTATCAAAAGACATGGTATGTTGCAAAATATATTTATGTTCATCAAACGTAATGTAACCATAAAACTATGTTTAAATATACCTACCTATTACATAAAACAAATTAACTGTTTTCGCAATATTGAATTTGAATTTTATACTTCGTGTATATCAAACTTAAAATTTTAATTTATTTTTTTTAAGAGAATAGCACAAATATGTTTTAAATTATAATTCATATTAGTTTATTATAAAATAAAAAATCACAAATTAAGTACCTAACAAAAATTGAAATCGTAGATGCCAATGGTCGCCCACGTACATAGACAAAGAAAATAATGCCCGCACACAAGAAACATATACTAACATAGTTGATCTAACTACTGGAAATATTTAGCGCATATATTTATTAGGTAAATTTAACTTATAGTTAATAACTAAAACTTCATGGTATTTTCCACCAAACAGGCATATAGCTGTAACCAATAAATTATGGTAATATTGACTATGATATTTTTTACCATTTACTATAACAAAATTATTTTTTTCCGCGCGGCCCGGCGCTGCTGACGCGTCCTGCACGTTCATACACCTATTATTATTGGTATTCCACTCACCCGCCGCCGAACACTGAGGTCGCCGTCGCCGCCATAGACATAATAGAATTCTATTATGTCTATGGTCGCCGCCGTAACTATAATATAATAATATAATATAGTCGCCTTCTGCCGTTGCCGCAGCATCCGTTTAGGCGCCGTTACCACTGCTATAGCGTCCAAAAACTCGTCCATATGGGCTTGTCCACAGCGTCGTCCACAATCGCATCTTTGCGGTCCATATTTTCATCGGCTGTTTTGTCAGATCCTTCTTGTTCAGCGGTGTCGCTTAGTCGTAATAACTTCTATGTTTTGTGCGACAGTCTCGCTGATGTCTTCTTTCGATTGTATACGATTGACGTGGCCATTTCGTTTTGTTAAACTGTGAGTAGATTTTATATTGACGATAAAAAGTTTGACTGTTTGGTCTTGGACACGTCGTCTGAATTGAAAATGAACTGTTTTCGGAATTCGTCCTAAACCGTTTCCGATAGTTTCAAACATCACCCAGACGACGACGTTTTCTACTAGCCAGCGAGTACGCGGCGGCGGAGGCGTTCATCACGACGTTATTATTATTTATTCTATTCGGCCTGCATCAGCTGTAGGGTTTCGGACCCTTTTGTTTTTTCGAAGATCATAAATACTATATTATTATTGCGATATACCAGCCATACCTGCGTGGAGGTATTATGCTGCTATAGTGTTATAATATATTTCAACGAGGATTTGTATTAGATTCTGAGCCGAACGAAGAATGTATTGTTTTACAATGATGATGTGTGTTTTTTTTCCTTCTGTTCCTTATTTTACTAGAAAAAATGCTTAGATTTTCTTCATTGGTATATTTTTTGGTGGGAAAGTGAATATAGTTGGTACTTTGTAAAGGTCATTTTTGAAAATTCCCAATAGTTTCCAAAAGCATTGAGAAAAACAAAAAATAAAATATCGGCTAGTGAGTACCGTTTTGCTGCAATCATCTTCAGTGGGGTAGTTATAATAAGGTATGTTATGAATGTTATAATTTATTTCCATGTCTAAATCAATTAATTAGTGTATATTTTTATCTACAAAATAATTTTGCAAGTTTTCGAGATTTTGGTCAACATTTGAAACTTAAATGCTTGTTAAAAAAAGTGTGCCTATGTATCTACTATTTATAATCATTTTCAATTTCAACTACTATTATAACAATTTATGAGTAACCTTGAATTACATTTTAAAGCTTTTTGAACCAACGAAAATTTTTTAATTGATATTTATAGAAAAACATTTTTAAAAAAACGTAAATTTCTTATGCTTACAATTAGCTCAAAAAGTGTAAAAATATTTTTAAAATTTAATGGTGTATAGGAAATAATCATCTCAACGTTCGGTGGAAATTTCAAGTATATACGGTTATCGCTTTTGAATTATAACAAAATAAGAAAATCGTTCCCTGATAAATCGGTAGTTAGGAATATGGTTAGGAATATCCAATGTCTAATTTCAGACACTCATAAAAAATTAGTTTGACATTACGGTCATTTTTTTTTTTTTGCAAAAGGTAGACAATTGTGTAGGGAATCTTGTAATAAATTTTCAAATTTTAGGTTTAAACAGAACAAATTATATGAATTTCCTAATAATAAAAAAAATTCAAATTTTCGTGATTTTGTCGAAATTCTAACTTTAGACGCTTATAAAAAACTACCGTAAATTTCACTGAATTTTTTTTTAAATTTTCATTAAAAAAATCACACTTAGAGGGAGGGGAATTAACCCCTCCCCCAGTAAATATACCCCTCAACTAAGATAATATTATATATATTCTGTGTAGTGATACAAACAAAGCCAGCAACTGTTATCAGATAACCGGCGTAGATAACATGCAAAATGACAAATAACTAAAGATTTTACAAGCCACCAAAGTAAACAAATTATTTATTCGCAATTCAGTTGTTATTCATTTTTAAATTTCATGCACAATATGAAATCATATTTTTTATTATCGTTGCTCGTCTGTGCTAGTTTCTTCAACACACACGTGTGTCAGGTAAGCACGCTAAATAAAAAAAAAAACCAACAATCGTGTATGAAACGTCACACCCAAATTTCTTTATAGGCAAATCATTCGAATAATTGGGCAGTTCTGGTCGATACATCAAGGTTTTGGTTCAATTACAGGCATGTAGCAAACGTTTTGTCCATTTACAGAAGTGTCAAACGTCTCGGCATACCGGACAGGTATGAAATGTGTTCATGACAAGTTAAAATTTAATTTCACTTCCAATGATATTATGCATTTAGTCAGATAATATTAATGGTTGCTGATGATATGGCCTGCAACCCTCGTAATCCCAGTCCTGCGACTGTATTCAATAATGCTGATCAACAGCTCAACGTCTACGGGGATGACGTTGAAGTGGATTTTAGAGGCTACGAGGTAAATACTTTTTTACTTTTATTTATAATTTTTTTTTGTAATTAATTTTAACTTTTGAATCTTTAGGTAACAGTTGAAAACTTTGTTCGTTTATTGACGGGCCGGTTACCTCCCGATACGCCCCGTTCAAAACAGTTGCTTACCGATGAAGGTAGCAACATCTTGATATACCTTACTGGCCATGGCGGTGATGGATTTTTAAAGTTCCAAGATTCTGAAGAAGTAACCAGCCAAGAATTAGCTGATGCTCTTGAACAGATGTGGCAGAAAAGAAGGTAATTAAAAAACTGCTATGTTTATTATTGTTTTATATAATTTTATAATGTGTTATTTATTCTTAGATACCATGAAATATTCTTCATGATTGATACTTGTCAAGCTTCATCGATGTATGAAAAATTTTATTCACCTAACATCCTTGCAATGGCTAGTAGTTTAGTGGGTGAAGACTCTCTTTCGGTAAGAGATTACATTAATATTCTATTACAGAATAATTAAAAATATTTTAATCTTATCTTTTTTAACCATAAAAAGTTTATCTCAAATTTTATATTGCAGCATCATGTAGATCCAGCAATTGGAGTGTATATAATTGATCGTTACACATTTTATGCATTGAAATTTTTAGAGAATGTTAAGCTGAAGAGTCGCATTAGTATGAAGAGTTTTGTAAGTTTTTATTTTGTACATAGTATATTTAAAACACTTTACTTTTTAGTAATGGGTACTATATTGAAATCAATATTTAATTTTAATTTTAAATGTTTTGTGTATAAACTGAAAAACATTTTATTATTGAATAGTTTATAATAATAGGTGATTTGTCTTTTTACATTTTTAGTAAATAATATTTATGTTTAAAACAATCATATGTATTCAATACTTAAACTTGACATTTTGATGATATAGTTATAAATAAAAAATATATTTTATTTTATTTTTCAGCTGGGTGTTTGTCCTAAACAGGATTGTATTTCAACTGTTGGAGTACGAATAGACTTATTTCACAGAGACCTTGCAAAAGTTCCAATCACTGACTTTTTTGGATCCGTTAGACCAGTGGAATTAACATGTGATTTTCTAGATATTTCAAATACACCATTATAGAAGATATTTGTAAATAAATGTTTTGTGTAAAATTATTGATACTTGTATTTAACTTGTATATAATTTCAAATGTTTTGTTCAATATTTGTGAGCAGGTTATTTCATAACATTTATATAATTGCTACAACATGTTATAAATACTTTATTTTTTTTTTTTATAAAATATTTATACTTTCAATTGTCTACAGCGAGAAAATTAAATGAAAATACAATTTCTGATCTCATAATAATAATTGTTTTTTTTTTTTAAATTACAAACACTAATAAGTATAATAAACTGTAAACTTTAAACATACAGATAGATTACTTGATAAACCAATTACGTTGTCCATATTTTGCGGGTGGTCGTTCTTCTTCTTTAAAGTCTTTAAGACCAATTGGCAGATCACCAAACACTTGAGGTTCTTCAACTGGAGGTTTTGGACGATTTCCAGTGTAGACACGAGCTTTACAGAAAAATCCGTGCTCGGGTCGCTCAATGCCCATTTTTTCAAACACGCACTTGTCATAAACAGCTTGTGTCTTACGACATGGTTCAAAATCCATGCGACTACTAGATTTGTCAATACAGTTGCTATAAATTTGAAATTCATCAAAACAATTGCCTTTCAGTTTTCTAAAGAATTCAAGCGCACAACTAGTGACCGCCTTGCCCTCGTTCAAGCATTTACGTGGATCTTTAGTTTCTTGCTTGCACATCATAAACTCATCATTTACTTCCAGACAATATTTTCCTAAACATGGTTTTTATAACAAATAAAATTATCAACGTCTAATAATGATAGTTATAATAAATTATAATAAAAGAAATGTAAAAAAATACCAATATGATGAGCAGCGGCACGGAGACCTGGAGAGCTGATGGGCACTTCTTCCACCGTCAGTTCTTCGTACGTCGGCAACTCATGGTCGTTGGTTACAACCATCTTTTCGAATATTATTGAACAACGCTAATTATTGAAATAAATTTATTAGAAAAAAATCCAGGAAATTCAAATTAATAGAAATTAAAATAATATCATGTTCTTATCAAATACCTTTGAACGGGATCGGACAATCTGGACAGGGGCCCCAAACGTTTGGGCGTCAGCTGTTTTTCGGTTTTCTCCACCACAGAATTTATTATTGGTGATATTGGTGGTGATTAAAATACGTACGTTGAATGTAAATTGTCAAAGAGAATGCACATTTTCTCCACGCCTTGGTCCGGGCTGGAAGCAATGTTTTTTTATTCACTCCCGTGTTTGTTGTAATGTAAAGTAAACTGTTAACACTTTAACAGTGTAAAACTGTAAGCACTAAGCAGTAAGCGCTAACATTTTTTTTTATCAAGCAACAGACTACAGCGCACGTTTTTAAAACTGCATTTTCCAAGACCATTTCATTATTCACATTCACATCGAAGTCGGCCGATGGTTTCCGTTGCTGTGCGATCTGTATGACATGTGAATCGTAAGAATCAGTCATATTAAACCGACTTGTCCACCCTATACCGGCGTAGGTACCGCCCGACTCGCGATGGACGATGTGGAAGTTCCGTTTAAGGATCTTCTTGAACATAAACATCCAGAAGTGTACGAGTACATAAAAAATGCCATGCGAATGCTACAACGGCAACAAAATTTGTTGGCCAAGTTAAAGAACAGCAATTCGATCGACTTCAAAGTAATATTGGATTGGCGTTGTTTGTCATAAACTACTAAACGCTCAACAGTAGTACTTAAATATACCAATTAAATTGTGATTTTTTTTCAAACAGAAATCAAACAATAAAACTGAAGGCTGTGATCAAAAAGCTGAAATAGTTAAGAGCACAAACAACATTAAAAAAGACAAACTAGAAGTTAGAAATCAACCAAATAAAAATACTGGTGGTGTAGCAAATAATGTAAGTTTATTTTTTGTTAACATTTGAGATAGTTAATGAAATAAATACAGAATTAATTTTTACATAAAACAAATACAATGTTGTTTTGTACATGTCATGGATCTAATAGTTCTATATCTAACCTTCCTGTTAAAGTGTGGTAAGAAAATATTAGTAATTTCTAAAAGCACCTGTTATGCATAATGTTTTATGGATAGATGATTATCTTGAGAGAGTTTTGTCCTAAGTTAGTCAAAATCATGGAAATATTTATTTTATTCAAACAATAAAAACTATCATAAATGTAACTAAAAAAAAAAAAATTGGAATTGTTGGTAAAATATATGACTAATTTTATAATTAATTCAGAACTGTGAGTATTGAGAACACATTAGAAAATAAATAACTAAGTGAATTGTTATTCTTATATTTTGTTACATTATCATACATTTTTATTTCTATTAGGTATATCTTTATAATGTTGTTTTTTCATTCAAAAGATTGAATAATGAATCTAAAACTCGGGGATTCCTTCCTTAGGAACACTATAAAAAATGTATTAAATTTGTTATCATTGTTGTTATAAAACATAATTTTTAAACTAGAAATTATTATAAAACAAGGAGAAAATTAATTTTGGAAAAGCATATTTTAGTGTAAAAGAATATAAGAGAATATTTCCCTAAACATTTCAATTACTAAAAATATCTTATTTTAATCTTTATTAGGACATTAAAACATGGCCTCTATTCATAAGTATCCTGTATATATTGATATTATTTAAAAATGTAATCCCTTAATTATTTTTGATAATCCTAACTTTTCTTCATATTATATTTTTATAGAAAGGTACTGTATTTTTTTTATACGTGTACAGCGCAGTAAGGTGGTTAATATGAAAAAAAAATCATTTCCATACATTAATTGTTATTATTTATTATAGTTAATTAATTTTATTATTGTAGATTGAAAAGTTGGAAAATGTTAAAAAATCTGAGAATCAAGAAGATGATAACCTAGAAAAAACAGAATGTGCAATTAAAGAAGAAGGAGAATGTAGTGAAGACGAAGAAAAATCTAAAGATTTAAAACAAGTCAATCAATATAGTTTGGGAAAAAGCCGTTTTATATTAGAAGAAACAACTGGAATGTATTACGACCAAGTGACTGGCTATTATTATAATTTAGTAAGTTTAATTTATTTTACTATTAATGTTAGGCATCTCAGCATCTGGTATATTATAATATTATATACAACTACAGAATAGTTATATTTAAGATCATATAGAATGGATAATATGTACATATGTATGGACTATGGAGCTATTTTATATTTACATGAATAACATATTAGCAACAAGTCTCTGGCCCAGACAACACATCACATTTGATAATGATAGTTGATTCATATTTACTAAAAAGATGTATGTGATTAAACCTTATCTAATAACAAAATGAGAATTTGAAATAACAATTTTTAAATAATTAATTAATTAAAATTGTATGAAAAAAAATTACAAATCAAGCTAAATAGAAAAAAAGTAGGTAACTTCAGTTAGTTAAAAAATCAGTTACATATTATACTAATATTACTCGGCCACAGTTTACAAGTCACCTTTTTACACTTTGATAAAAACTTGGACTCAGTTTACATGTCGTCGCTTATACTGCAACAGCACGTATCTCAAAATTTGACAAAATGAGATTATTATCGATATTGATAAAACAAGGTGTGTTTAAACTATTTTGTTCTATAATTTTTTGTGTTAGACTCCTGGTTACACTGTTAATCAGGAAAATTATAACACTGCGAATATCAAAACCTTGTATGAACATAACGTATCTCAGTTAATAACATAGCATAAAAATGTTATAAAATGAGATTAGTGTTGTTGTCTAAATTAGTTTTTTGATGATTGTGGAAAACTTGAAAAATTGAGATACGTACTGTTGCAGTATAAGTGACGATGTGTGATTTTGTGTTGACCTGTACCTTGGGTGCAGCTTTCAATTGCCACTATTTTCAAAGCTTTTTTGTTCGTCTCAAATTTAGCCTGTACTAAATATTAAATAGCCTGTCTTGATTACAATCAATTAAATCTAATCTCTTTAGTTCTAAATTATCTCCTCCCGCTTTTCATATCTAATCATATATCTATTACTTTAATCAGTTCAACCGTTTAATTCAACGTATGTGGTTCCCTAGCCACATTAGCATACATGGCAACAAAGTTGCTGACAGGCTAGCTAAATCAACTTCCAGTTCAATTTTACCTTCCTTTGCTCAAATTTCTTGGACCGATTTTATCCCAATCTTACATAGTCCCACAGTTAATCTTTGATCCAACTACTAGACTAATCTGCCGACTAACTTCGTAACCAAATACAATAATATTGTTTCAAATATCCATAATGAAAAAAACTTGTTTCAATAACTTAAATTTACCAAGATCTACCATTGTCCAATTAAACCAACTTTACGTGGGCCATTTGTTTCTACCTGATCATGCCTATGGATTCAATGATTTTCCTCTTGTATACTACAACTACACTTCACCAAAAGTATCTGTGACCTCCAACACTTAATCTTTAACTGTTCCTCACTACATACCAAACTTATAACTTTGCTCAGTTATCTGAAAATCTCTTAACATTCCTCCAACTTCTTTTCTATTCTCAACATTAAATCTGAAATCATCATCAAAAAATAATTGTTTATATATTAGGAGCTGGCTTTGTTATATAATAATATCTATTTGTTTTGCTATTGTCATAATTTTGTACCATTTAAAATAACTGATGAGCTGTTATAGTTACTGATTAAAAGCTGATAAAAGAATAATTATTTGCAATTGGTTTTGGTTTAAAATTTTAAATATTTATATAAAAGTGCGTGAGAGTTTTTAATACATATCAGTGACTTGGATGAATCAGATTCATGGATATGAAATTGATTGCATATGCATGCACACATTGCACATCTCATTCAGATACACTAATCAGTAAATCCTAGATGTACTTTAAATAAATGTATAACTTGTATAGCTATAAATTTAAAAATGAAAAAAATGTTTATACAATATTTGAGCCTTATTTGAGTATTTTTAATTTCAGGATAATGGATTATTTTATGATGGAAACCAAGGATGTTATTATTACTTTGATGTAATAGCACAAAAATACAGATTACATTCCCAAGTTCACTCAGATACAGCTCAATTACCTTCTAATGAGCACAATGTAGAAAAACAAAAACATAACCAAGATATACTTGAAAGTATTAGTGAAGTTAGTGATTCAGAGAATTCTGAAGATAGTGGTAATTTAGTTATTAAAGAAGACACAGAAGAAGATACTGAAACAAATGAAAAAGAAATTAAAGATACCTCCAAAAAAATTATTGAAAAGAGACCCTATGAATGTCAAGAAGTGAAAGAAGAATTAAATGCTGAAAACAAGGCTATTAAAGATGAAAAGGAAGAAGTCAAACCTGAAGATTGTCCTAGTCCACTTTCTACTTGTGAAGTAATTATTTATTTATGTTAAAAATGAATTAAAAGTTATGTTTCTTGTTATAATTTCAGATTTTAGACAAGCGTTATTTGAATTTGTTGCAATATACAAAGTTATTGCCAGCGCCTAAGAATATAGTTCACAAATTAACACCTGATGGGGTAAACCATATCGGTAAGCCATTTGAAAAATTGGCACAACAACTAACTTACGTAATTTGCAGAGTAAAGCAAAACAATATGCACAAATAAGAAATTGGTACACAGTCAAGCATCAACTAACTACAATTGAATCAGAAATTATTCAGTATGATAATCTAGTTTGGGATCGAATTGAACAATACCTGTGTCTAAATAAAAGAGATGATAAAAATTCCAATTGGAAATCATATAAAGAAGTTAAAGCTCACCTCTCTGATACACAAACTAAATTGATTAAATCAAGTAAATAATAATGTTTTAGTTCTGAATTGACTTGTATTTTTATGATGGAAAATATTTTTAGTCTTATTATTAATTTAAAATGTTTGTTTTGGATTGTTATAGAAGTTGTTGGATGGCCTCCATGTATACGTATTATAATAACAGAATCCAAAGCATGTAATTCATTGGTTGGTAAGCTATTTTTAATAACATGTCCTGGTGGAACAATAGGGCGTTCAACAAACAGAGATGTAGTAGTACCTGACGATAATGTTAGCAAGGTTAATAATCATAATTTATTTTTCATTAAATAAATAATAATAATATTGAGATTAAAAATTAAATTTTATAATTATTAATGTGTTAAGATTATTTTTTTATTTTTTAGTTACATGCTGAAATATCATTTGTTGGTAATGTAAATAAAGTTGGTAGAGGTCATTATATTGTTAAAGACAAAGGTAGTACAAATGGCACATTTTTGGATGGTAAAAAAATTCAAAAGCAATCATCTTCAAGTGAACCTCGTCATTTAGTCCATGGCAGTGAACTAACTGTAGGCGACACCAAATTTTTGTGCCATATTCATGATGGTATGGAAACGTGTAATTTGTGTGAACCTGGTATACAAGCTCCTCCACCAGAAGAAAGTAAGTTTAAATTTTATTTAATTTTATAATATTTGTTAAAACAGATAATAGCAAATAATTATTTTTAAAGAACAAAAAATGTCAGTGTTTTTTAAAATGGAAAAGTGAATACGGTTTTTTTATATTTAGGCTTGGCCCGAATTACTTTTTCTGATATCTAGTAAACTGCAGTTTTTTTTTACCAATACACAACCATATGGCTAGCATGTTAGAAAATTGTAATCTGTTGAGAATTTTAATTTCACTTAATTGATATCTTACAAATAAAAATATATTATATTGTCATTTAAATTAACTACCTAAATTAATATCTGTAATTAATCTGTTCAGGTGCGTACCAAACTACCAAAGAGAGGTTTTAGGATTTTAAACTCTCCCCAAAATTTCAGGAAAATTACTAAATATGTTTTTATAGAATATAAGTGATTTCAGTCAATGATGAAAATAAATAACCACCCCCATCAAAATTTTTTTTTTGTGTATGCGCCTGAATTTGTTAATATTAAATGCATTTATCATAGCCATTTTAGGTTGCTATAATATTTTGTAAAGCTCATATTATATATATTTAGTTTTTATTTGAAATTTATATTAGGTATGTCATTTTAGTTTATCTATTTAATATTTTTATTTTATGTTAGGAGTGGTTCTAAAATTAAATATTTTAGTATCATAAAAGTAAATGTTAACAACAATTTGAGTATATTTTTAAGGTGTTAAAAATGTTGTACCTCAAAAACGTAAATTTGATGATGAATTAAAAAGTTTAAAAGAAAAATATGGATTGCTGGGCTGTGAACCACCAGAAGCTGTATTGCCAAAGGGATATAAAGACAGAGCTGACAAAAGAAGAAAAACTGTTGGATCTCAAAATGCAAATGAGAAAACTGAAGTAGCTTGTGTAACACAGTGAGTTATCATAATTTTCATATTTAATTAAATAAAATCTACTTTTGTAATTTTATTGTTAATATTTCTAGAAAATTCAAAGTTTTATCATGTTAGGATCTAATAAGTGAAATTGTGAAATTATTGATTAGAAAAAAGTAATATGAAAAAGAAAAATATTTCTTAGCGTACATAATATATTTCACAAATCATTTTTAACTATTAAATTCTATTTCAATCATAAATTTAAACAAAATTCTTATACTTTAATCAATAATTCAATATTTCATATTTTTAAAATATCAGTTATAATATTTATTTAATATATTTTAGACCAATTCCTACAAGAAACAAAGGTTTCAAATTATTAGAAAATATGGGTTGGACACCTGGAAAATCTTTAGGATCTAGTAATTCTGGAATTAAAGAACCTGTAAGTATTATAAAATTAATTTATACTAATTAATAACTATACATACATATATTTAAACATCATTAATTTAAGTATATATGTTACTGAAAATGATGATATTTTATTCAATGATAAATAATTACTATAAATCATAAGTAATTTTGGTTATTTTAGCCACTGCTTAAAAATTACAGTTAATTAACATTGACATTTATTTATAGTCATCAACTCATAAATGTATACAATAGTTTCAAATTAGTTTGTTTATTCACTATCTACACCTTTATTGTAGTAAATTGTGATTTTTCAAAACATAAATTATACACACCTTACAAACAGGTGGTGTCAGTAGTAAACCATGTCATATATTTGTTATTCAAATGACAAAATTCTTTGAATGTGATTGTAAAATAAATTTGAAACTAAATAATGCACGTATTATGTAATATTAACACCGCTTTTATATTTTGTACATTAATAATTTGAAATGTCATCTTAGTTTACAGAGTGAAAACTAAACACATCCAAAAACATTTAATTGATTTTAAACTAAAATTTCCTTAGAAACATTAGTCAATCTCAATAATATCATAAATTAATTCACTTTCCTTTGCTTTAAATAGTTATTGTTTATAATTACTAGTCATTAATATACTTTCTTGAGCTAATTGGCTATCTGCTATTGTTCTTATTATGTAAGATAAATTAATAAGTTAATGACTCATTTTAATATTTTACAGTATTATATTGGAAAAATATAAATTTACATAGTTGTGTAATACATTATATTCTATTATAAATACATATTAAAAACAATGGTAATGAAAATTGTAAATCTAAAAGCAACACTATTTAAGATAATTTTAAATCTATCTTGAATGTGGTTAATGGTCTAGACTTGCAGAAATGTTTCTCTTATAAAATATTCAGTTGCAGTACTTTTGCAATTAGTTATGTATAGAATGCTTTTGTTCACTAATTATGCAAACATTTATGCATAAAACCCTTAATCCATTTCCAGTTTCTCAGTAAACTTCTTTATTATAATATCTATTATAAATGTGCATGTCTTAATGACCTGCTTACTTATTTGACTGATTAAACTATGTACCTTGAGTGTTAAGATTTCTTTAAAGTTTGAACTTCTTACTGTATTATTTATCCTAATATATATCTAGTCTAATTATAAAATAATTTTTAAAATTAAAAGCAAAATATTAAATTCATACCAATAATTATTTATTATTTGCATACTATTCACTATTGTAACTTATATGTTTTAATATTAATTTAAATTATTATATTACATGTTATAAACTATTTCTAAGTATAAAAAAAATGAGTTCATAACCAGAAGTTATTTTATAATTTTGATGTTCTGTACATTTTATTTTAAATAAGCTTAAATAAAGAGTATAAATATCTTCATTATTTATATATTTTATAGGGCAAGCTTTGGATGTTAATATTAGTAGTTTGTCTTGATGGTAACTTATTTTAATAGTTGATAATTTAATATAATGTATATTTGTATGCATTTTATTATAACAAAAATATATTTATTTATTACATTTTTTTTTTTTTAGATTTCAATGGATGTAAGGGATGAAAAGATGGGACTTGGGTTTTCAACTAATTTTAGTCAACCTAAACTACTTAAGACAACTAATTTTACCACACAATCAAAAATAAAGTTTAACTTAGGTAATAGAAGTATTATGCCAATAAAAACAAACCGTATACATTTTACTGAAGGTAAAGTTCAATAAACTTGTAAATACTTATATTCTTAATGAATGGTTATTTAAATTTATATTTTAAAAATAGTAGAATTAAAGTTATTTACATATTTTTTAAGACCAACTATTTAAAATTTTGAATTAAAAATAATATATATATATTTTGTGGTTGATCTTACTTAAAAGTTTATTTTCAGATGAAACATCAGAAGAAGAAGAAAAATAATTATTTTATTTTATGAAAATTAATATTTATCAGCAGCTGGCCAATGAATAGAATTACGGAAGGCAGTATTATTTCAACAATTTAGTTGTTTATATTTCAAGTTGTATGAAGATAATGTTGGCTGTATGATGTACAGTTTTAATTGATATTCCAAGTTTTAATATTATTGAAATGTGTAAAATTAATTTGTATATTTTTGTCATTAAAAGATAAATGTAAGCAATAACATGTTACACCTATTTAAATCTATTTTACCAATATTAAGTTAAAAATTATAATTGACTAATAAAATAAAATAAAGTTCTTAGATGATTAATCAAAATAAACATTGGTAATCATGCTGTATTTTCTATTTAGTTTATATTAATTAAGATTTAAATAGAGTTACCTGAAATCATAAATAATAATAGCTACTTTATTCTTAGAATAAATTATATTTTTGCGTACCTCCATATAAATTTAAAAGTTTATTTTAGAAATTGGCACAATATTTTAAAAATATTTAAAAATTAAATATAAATGTTATAGAAATATATATATTGTAATTGTAACAAGACTATACAATTATCTTTTAAATATTTATTTATTTAATTTAATTTTCTTAAAAAGAAATACTAAGAAACTCATGTAGGAACCTTATAAATTGATGATTGTTAAAATTTTTGTGAGAAAAATATACTTTATTTTTATACCGTAAAAATACTTTCTAGTTTTTATTTTATTATAAGTGGAGTACCTATTGAAACATATCATATTTAATTTACGCTAGTGTATTGATTTAAAACGATGTATTAAAACAAATATTATTGTATAGCAATTTTTATCTTTGTTTTCATTAATGAATATGTATTAGATTTGCTTATTTGTTGTGTTCAAGCAAATTGCATACACATAAAATGAAACAAATGAATCATTTAGATAGTCGTATATTTGGTCTTTTTACCAGATATATGGTATTATTGTAACATACCTACTTAGCGGTTTTAACTTAGGGATGTAAAAGATACAACACATGTTTACAAATTGCAGGAAAAACTGCAAGACTTGGTACATAGTATTGCTTTACACAGTCTCAGTGGTTCTTAACTAATGGGTTCCCTGACTGTATGCAGTGACCGTGGTACATGGGTTTAATAGATAGGTACCTATATTAGTATTGTAGGTACTGTAGTTACTACTCGTGTTTAGGCATTTCTAATGTGAAATCCCTTCACGTTTTTTCACCGCTTTATCTGAGCGCACGGCCGCGGAAGTGCGCCAGGCCAAGTTACAGCAATGCCAGTGTATCTTTACACGAACCAATTCGCCCTTTTTTTCTAACCCATATATCTCTGTTTCCTCTTAAGATAAACTTTTGAAATTTAAAACACAGATTAACCTCTAGTAGCTTAGGACGGTGTAAGAAAATGAGCCCTTAATATTGTGCCATTTCAAAATGGCAGGATTTCAAAATTTGCAATATTGTTACTGACTGACTGACTCACTTACTCACTGACTGATCATCAAAATTTATTATAAGACACTTCCCGTATAGGTAGAAACGTGAAATTTGGCACAAAGGTAGATTTTACAGTGTAACTAAAGGGAAAAATCTAAAAATTGAATTTTTTTCAAAATGAATGCCTCTCCAGAGTGTGTATTTCTAAACGTATGAAGTAGCGAGCTTAGAACGCATAAACGTTTACTTTCAAACAGCGTTACAATATGGTAATAAGAAATTGTTTGTAGTTGAATTTTACATATATATATTTATAAAACATAATCATGTTTTCGTACATTTATTTTATTCAAATACAAAATATATAACGACGACGAAAAATAAAAGACCGTACTTGGGTATCTTTGCCTGGTATTGACAACGCTCAAGAATCCAATTTCTCAGCTCCTCAACAGAAACCCAAACGGTCTTACAAGAGAAAATCTACGATGTATAAAAAAATCAATTTAAAAAAAATAAAAAAATAAATAAATAAATAAATAATAACAACACGTCGTCTACGACGCTGAAGCCCGCAAAAATAAATGATATCCCCAACAAAAACATAACAGTGAAAAAAGGCCCAAGTTCCAAACTCCCTCCCAAAAAAGTCGGCCTATCAAAGGAGTGAAATCTACATTGTGGCCAAGTCTGCTATGTTTTAATTCATAACCTCAATGCACTCCTACATTAAAGAGCAACACTTCTCTTTTATTTGTATTGTTTAACACTTGGTCAGTTTCTGAATGAGGAATAAAACATCATTATCGAATGTGCTCACTTATGACTTACGAGGGTGATGGGGAGAAGAAGATTCAGAAAAAAGTAAAAGGTTTAGATTTCTTCTCAAAAAAGACAGCGAATCATAGTAAGTAGTGGTACCTATCTACATTGCGGCCAAGTCTAGTTTATTCCTCATTCAGAAACTGACCAAGTGTTAAACCATACAAATAAAAGAGAAGTGTTGCTCTTTAATGTAGGAGTGCATTGAGGTTATGAATTAAAAAATAGCAGACTTGGCCACAATGTAGATTTCACTACTTTGATATGCCGACTTTTTTGGGAGGGAGTTTGGAACTTGGCCTTTTTTCACTGTTATGTTTTTGTTGGGTACATATTTTCATCAAGGTTACTCATTGTAAACACTAGCATAGATTGTAAGTAACCTTATTACCTTAATAAACAATTTTTAACAAAAGAAAAAGAAAATCTATTGAAGTCTGTAAGGTACCCATGTTTTTTTAGAAAATGCCTAAGGGTGTTGATAGCAAAACCCCCGTGGCCCTGTCCACACTCCACTGCTATATTCGCTAAAGTGCAGTGGCAGCTTGTCAAAGAGGCAAGTGATGGAATTCGCCATTCGCCATTCCTCTATTTAATCAAATTTATTATTTTTTTATCTAGCTATTTATTAATTATTAATGAACATTTTCATGAATCAAGAAGGTGGTATTGTTATTTGTTAATTTTACTAGGGAATCCTGATGAGAACTTACTATCAGTATTCAAGTCGTTTTTTCCTCCAAGCTTTTTTATTTGTAACACATATTATTGTCATTCACAGGTATCAGTGGCGCAACCAGGGGGAGGGTCCCCGGGTCCGGACCCCCCCCCCACCTTGAACCGTGTGCCGTATCTTTCTAAAACAATAAAAATGAATAATTGATTCGATTCAGTACTGAGCTTCTGTGATATTATGATAATAAAAACGCATGATAGGTAGTTATAAGATATTGATACATCGAGTAAAGCTAATCAACTGCTTTTGGCATTGCAATCTTCTGAATTTAATGTAGCCCTTGGTATTCTCAATTACATTTTTCAATATACACAGTCTCTTTGTAAATATTTACAAAATAAAAATATTGATTTGGTGGAAGCTGTTGAACATATTAATCTAGTAAAAAATCAATTGGGTTTTATTAGGGTAAACGCCACTACCGAATTTAACAAACTATTTGTTGAGATCAATAAAAGATTAAATGATTTTGAACTTTCTATAGAAATGCCTAGAATAGCTAAGCGTCAAAAAAACCGAGCTAATATTCCAACAAAAAATCCCGAAGAATATTTTAGAATCACTTTGTTTCTACCATTTCTTGATTTGTTTGTACAACAATTAAATTATCGTTAGGTTAGGATTTGTTAAACTTGAATTCAATGATATAAAATCATTGTATACGAAAAACGATTCTGAGCAAAGACAGGGTCTGGTCATCCTATATTACTTATTAGTTATTAGTTTATTACTAAAGTACATTTTATGATACTATTGATATTAAAGTAATTTATTTTGTTATCACTTATTATTAATAAGGTTGGTTTAATTAATTTAACCTATATTATGTATACCTATTATATTATTATTTTTTGTATGCATATCTATTAATTATTGTATAAGTAGTAAGTACTAAGTAGGTACCAAAGTAGATCACCTAAAAAATGTTTAGGTTACTACAAGTTTTCACTGTTTATTTTTTAATTTTTAAGGCTATCGAACGATTGAGGACGTTAGGTTTAGGTAGGTACTAGGTACCTATAAAATTTTTGATCGAGCGATTGAAAACACTTAAAATTCACAAAGAACTCTCCGCTTGCTCAAACAACTAATACGATTGAGAACGAAATAACATGCGACTCCACTATGCTATATCATTTAATTGGGTTTCAAACGATTCAAATTCAATCGATGAATTTTTTTAAACTGAAAATTAATAATAATATTATAATATGTTGTTAAAGTGAGTTATAGTATAATATAAACGTATATTATAGTATATATTATATTAGTAAAATGTGTGATAAAAATGTTCAAAGTCATAGTCATAAATTATAATAATTATATTGGTAATCTTATAAAAAGTATGGCAATATAAATAATAAGTTGTAATAAGTTACCTATAATAATATTTTATTTCCTGGATAATGTTAGCCAACATATTCTAAATATTTTGATAACATTTTATATCTTACGTTATTTATTTTCAATGTTTACTATTTTGTATAAAAAGCTGTCTGTTTTCGGGAGGCTAATATGATATCTGCGGAGCTAGACGAGCTAGTGTAAGTACACTACATCAAAATTTCGGTTGGCTAGAAAAATTTGAAAGAAAAAATAATATCAGGTGAAAGTGCTCGAAGGGCGTGGTGTCTAGAATTGACTGTAAACATTACAGAACAAACGTGCTGCCGAGTCTGTAAGAGAATACAACCCTAAACAGCTAAACATTTTGAACACGGATGAATTTGACGACATTTTCTTCAAATGTTCACCCGACAGAACTCTGACATTCAAAAGAGATACTATTGTTACGGAGGAAAAACGAGTAAAGGACGTGGAACAGTGATGGATATTCCAATACGACTAGAACCGAAAAATTTAAGCTTTCTCGAGATTGGAAAATCGAATGGAACAACATATTTCAAGAAAAAGAAAGCGAAATCGTTACCACTTACAAGTCACATATATACTTGTAAACGTAATAGAAAACCGAAAACCGTGGATGTTATCCACTGTGCTGGCAGACTACAAATGAATATTGGATTTTCGACTTGGATAAAAAAATGTTTCAACTAGAGGATGAAAGTGCTTCTCTTTGAAGAAAATTGGTCTACGTGTCCCGAGACTCTTTTGAGTGAAGTGAGTGGGTAAATATGGGTGATTTTTCTTGCATCATGTTTGTTGGCATTCAAAATTTCAAACTGCAGCCAATATAGACTATAAGGAAAAATAAAACCATAAAAAAAATCATAATATCGGAAATGTGTAATACTGCATATTGTTGCAAAAGATAAATTTTATTTCTTCATATTATTAACTTTTAAAGTTTTAACCGTGTTCTTGAGTGACCTGGAGTCGGATAGTGATTACGTTGTGGAATCGCTTTTAATGGTTTTTTCCCAGGAAAATTAAATAGTCTACAGGTAAATACATTCAAGAACTACCTAAAATTCCACATTATTCCACAAATTCCATGTATTTCCACATTTATGTCTCAGAAAGGAAAATGTAGCCATGTAGGTATATAGGTATACGCGCGAGTATATAAACAAAATAAAAAATTAAATCTTCGTAAAAATGTATATATAAAATAAAAAAAATTTTCGGCAACTCGGAATTGTTTTTTGTCCGCGACCGTTCGAGTTTTCTGAGTATAGTTTCTCCGTGTGCACAATAACACGTTACAATGTTTATGCATTACGACACTCGAAATAACTGCACAAATCTATTATACGACCGCGCGCACAATATGCTCCGTCGTCGTGTCTAATGTGCCGTCCGCAACGGTGCGGAGCATTTCGAGGGCGCGGGGTGACTGCTCATTCGGGCGGCAGCAGACGACATGAATAATGATTGCCGCCGTAAACGTACTTAATATATACTATACATAGGTATACATATTATGTAGGTACGCGCGTACATAAACGTGTATATATTGTGTATACATATACGCGTACAATGTGTATATATTATATTATGTGTATTATATATATATATATATATGATCTCGCGTCACATCGCGTAAGTCTAGACCAGTCCGGGGCGGTTGTGGGGAGGGGCAAGGGGAGGCGTATGGAATCGCGGCCCTCGTCTACATGTATACATATATATAATACGCCGCCACACCGAGGTGAAAAAACTCGCACTTACACCGCGGTCGCGTATATACCTATACATATATAGGTAATAGTGTGTGTACGCCGCCGCCGCCGTACAAACTTTTGCTTTCGAAAGCTCTCACGCGCCCGACCGTCATTAATCACCCGCCGCCGCCGCCGCCGCGGTCTCGCCGTCTTTTTTATACCTATAATATATATCTACGCCTCGTCTATATACAATAATAATAATAATAATAATAATAATAATAATAATAATATACGACGCGTATACGCGATAGCGCGTCTCGCGGACCACGACGCCGCGGCCGCCTCGAACACGACGGGCCCGCCATCATTAATATTATCGGCAAAGCGCCGCCGCCGTCGAATTTATGCGATTTATCAACGCGGCCCCAGACACGCGTATAATATAATATATAATATATTATTATATCGCCTAGTGTGTGTGCGGCGCTTTGATCGATTTACGCGTTTGACAGTGACCTACACCAATTAATTTTCGTAAAACCGTGGCGCCGCCGCGCCCCGAAAGCGCCCCCCCCCCCTCGCTGCCAACGCTTTTAGCACACCCTTACTCAGACCCAGACCCAGACCCGCCGCCGCCGAACGCAGCCGAAATGCCCACTCGCCCGACGCCTTTGCAGACGTCTTATGTAATATTATATATGTTGCGTGTGACATGCATTTCGAATTATTACACTGCGGGTTCGCCGATGACGCGGAAACGATACGACAGCGGCGGCGGCGGCTGTTCGATTCGTCATTTTCTCCGCTATCGCAAATTTAATTTATAACAATATTACATTGTTGTCGGGGCCGCAAAAAGACGGTTCGTGTACCCCCCCCCCCATCCGACATCGATTAATAAATCATATTTCCGGTCACCGAGCTATCGACGCAAACACAACGGATATCCGCGAAAAACGTATTTCATAGTGTATTGTATATATTATTATTTTTTACAAATAGAAAGAAAAATTATATTGTATTATCGATTAAACGAAGAGAATCGTTGAGGGATATAGAATTTAAAATCTTCCGGCAATGATATGTTTAAAGCATAACTAAATTGTTGTTATTATCAATATTCTAAATCCTCTATAGTTGACAAAATAGTGATATAAGAAAAAAAAGTCCCCGGTAAAAAAGTTACATGGAAATAAAGTTTCCGGAAAAAAGTCTCCCATTGCATATATACCTAACAATATATAAAATATGTTGCATTGGTAGTCCTTGTACCTGCAATTTTTTTGAAGATGATTGGAACGGCCACAAGTCCCGCATTTGATTTTTTGTTCCTTGGATGTGTTGAAACCCTGCTTGCCTTGACCATGTCCATAGTTTTTCTTCTGGTACTTTAAATCTGCGCATTCTTCTTTTTCCCAACCACTTTTGTCATTCATTGCTGTTGCAATTTCGATTAGATTTGAATACGTTACTCCAACTTTTGAGGCATCTTCTTCTAACAGACGATCTTGGATTGGTCTTGAGTTCATATCGACAGCAAATATATCCCGGATGACCGTTGTTAGTTCCGACGAAAAACCACATTTTGAAGCAAGATTCTTAACGCGTGCACCCCATTGGCACACAGATTCGTCCTGTCTTTGTTTAGCTTGATAAAAGTTATACCTAGCTGAAAAGTAGGACTTGATTTGTTTGAAATACTTGTTTAGACTTTTCATTAGAGTATCATACTCAACATCGTTAGGTGTGCTCGGAACACATAGACTAAAAAGCACCTTATGAATTTCCTCACTGGCTGATGACAATAATATTGCTCTTTTCTGAATATTGTTTTCGATTGAGTTAGCCAAAAAAAAATTTGTCAGTTTTGACTCGAAAATTGTAATATCCATACCTGTTTCAAAAGTTCCTAGTGACCCAATAACTCGATTGAAATTCATTATAGAATCAGTCTTCGGAGTTGTCATTTTGTATTAGTATGAATACACTTGACACTTGAAACTTCTAAAGCAATGGTGATTACGATTTAAAATATTGTTATCTTCGTCGCCAATTTGTTGTGTATTATTAATATGAATATAACACAAACGTAAATTATAGTCTTTTATTGTCAAACATATAAACCGTAATGACGTACATTAAAATTGTCTACTCGCTAATGACCGATGGACAATCTCCACCGATCGTAATATGATACTTATGATTATTATTAATATAAACACTATACGTTTAGTATACAATATAAATGCTGAATACGCAACAAAATATAAAATTATAATTAATTAATTAATTAACAATAAAAAAAAAAATCTTATAATAATATTATTCAAAAATATAAAAATGTATTTATTTTGTTATAAAACATCTCTTTCTTATATTTTGACCTATTTGTTTTAAAAAATTAGGAATATCTGCAGATATTTTTTTTTTTTTTATTGAACATTATAGCTTCAGCTGCATAGGCCATTAGCTTTGTTTTAATTTATAACAATTTGTTTGTTTCTTGTATATATTTTTCTAATTTGATCGATTTGAGGAATGAGGTGATGCTTTGAGGTTGGCAGTCGGGACCGATTATCTCGTACAGGTCGCATGGCATTTTGTGTTGTTTCCTCTCTTCCTCGTTGAATCTGCACTCGGTCAGCAAATGTTTAATAGTGAGGGTTACTCCGTAAGTGGTGCATTCTGTTGGAGGTTGGTTGTTCATTAGGTGTCCGTGTGTAAGGCGAGAGTGGCCGATTCTCAGTCGGGTTATTATTATTTCGGTTTTCCTTGATGTTATAATTTGTGGCCAGGGATTTATATTCTGTTTTATTTCTCGTAATTTGTTTATTTGATGAGACCAGTGGTTTTGCCATATATTCTGTGTTAAGGTTTTTATATAATTTTTTGTGTCTGATATTGTGTAGTATTTTAGTTTGGGGTCTTCGGATAATGTTGCCTTTTTTGCGTGATGGTCTGCTAATTCATTGCCGCTAATTTTGCAATGTCCTGGGGTCCAGATAAATTTGATCTTCTTATTCTGAATTTTTAATTTTTCTATTTGATTTATTATGATGGTAGCGATGTCGTTTGTTTGAAAGGTATTTTGAATGCTGTTGATGGTGCTTAAGGAGTCGGTGAATATGTTGAAATTTATATGTGGCTCATTTTCAATAAGTTTTAGTGCTGAGATTATGGCTATGGCTTCTGTAGTAAATATAGAGCATTTCTTTTGTAATTTATATGTTGTTATTTTTTTGTCGATAATAATTGCTATTCCTACTCCTTGTTCGCTTTTGGAGGCGTCGGTATATATGTCTTGTCCTACTAATGTGTTATTAAGGTCGTAAAACAAGTTTTTGTAAATTTCTGGAGAGGTTTCTTTTTTTTTGTTCTCCGCAAGTTCTGTGTTTATGTCGACTTTTGTAGACCACGGGTGTGTTAACATAATAGTGTTTTTAATTGTATTTGTAAAATCTAATTTGTATTTTGTGGTAATCTGTTTGATGTGGTCTGGTATTAGTTTTTCAGTGTTATTTCTAGTTGATCTTATCTGCAGATCTGTCTTCATCAAAATGTTGACATAAAATGTTAAAATATAAAATTATAATAAATTAATTAAAAATTGTCAATAAATTGCCATCTACTATCTACAGATAAGATATTTTGTCAACCCAATTTATTTTATAAATAATATAACAAGTATAGTGGAAATATCGTTTTATTTATACAGCAATGGGAGACTTTTTTCCGGGGACTTTTTTTGTTTACCTAAAATAGTATAAATAATAAATACATTCAAAGATATTATTAATTGTACTATAATATATATGTATTATTTTTTCCATCATACGTGTTAAATTGTCAAAGTGTGCCCTATGAAATTATTTTAACGACGAATTAAAATTATTTTTAAATATCAAATAAAATCAAGTGTTTGAGGCTTAAGTTATTATACAGTTACGTATACGTTTGTATACGTCATGCAATAAGAGTCCCGTTTAAGTATATTAATGTAGGTTTATTCAAGAGACAAAAGTATAGCCCTAGGTCTTATGTTATAGAGAACAAAAATTGCTGTTTTTAGTTTGTGATTCGTATTTCGTACAACAAATACACGCGTAAACGTCTAAGTTTAAGACGAATTATTTTCTTCTCAATTGTGTGTTTAAATATTATTTGATACTAGATGACCTTATTATTACTAATACTATTATCTATATAAATATTAAATACATAATATTGGATAGATATTCATACTTACTTTTTTTTTTTGCGAAAACCGGTTATAGCTTTATTAAAATAGTTCTATAATAGTGAGGTAGGTCAAGTGTTTATTATTTTTAATGAAAAAATATTTATTCTTTTTGGCCAATGGTTACAGTGTTTCAATAACTAAAAAATGATGTATAAACCAATAAATAGTATATAAATTATACATAATATAACATACGTGATACATATCTATATTATTATTGAATTATTATCACGAATTAATGATACAACCTTAGTATTCAGATTAATAGTTAAATATCAAATGTCGCATGTACCCATTGTACCTATAGCTTAATTTCGAGTTTAACTATCTAACTTTAATAGCTTAAATATTTGGTTATATAAATATAAATTTAAAATATACACACGGATGACCAAATTTAAATGATATAAAATACATAATTATTAACTAGTCATTTTCTGTCAATACGTCATTACATATTAATATCTACCTACCTACCTACCTACAGACGGAGAGATGAAAAGAGGTGTAGTATTTTTCTCTCACTATTTGTTGATTTTCTCAATCCACACAGACCATATCTTTAATGGCTTATGGCTAAATCGAGGTTTGAGTTTTCAATGACACACCTTCTTATATACATAGACATGGCTACCTTTTAAAAGAAATGTTGATAATTTAATTGTTTGATAACTGATATATCTTTTGCTTAAAATTGCAAAAATTTGATTATGTTAATTTTTTTTTAATTTAATATTTTTACAGAAATATGATAGTGTATATTGTTACATGATTGTACCAGAAACATTTTTATAAAAAATAATTTGAATGATATTGTTGTTATATTAATGTGATAAAATAACTAGAGAGATGATTGTACAAAATAATATATATATTATTTTAAAAACTTAGTTTCCGAATTTAATAAATATATGTACCTATTATGTATATATAATTTAGAAATGACAAGTCAATAACGTAAAATCTGAAATAATTCATTAAATCTTGTTTAGAGGTTTATTACTTTATACTTTTGTTATAAAAATTAGCAATCAAAAGTACATAATGTGTGAAAAAAAAAAACAACTTTGGCAGTTTTGAATTTATTATTTGATGGTTGTGAAAAAAAAATGTGAATTATACGTATTATCTATTGTGGTACGCTATACATTCTTGACGGCACTGACCTATCCGCACGCACGCATATTGTTTCTTCTTGAATCCCTATTTGGATTCCAAAATTTTCAATATGTTCGAATAATAAACAAGTTCATTATCCTTTTTGATAAGTTGTTTTGTTATAAAAAGAACGAATGATTGGAATAATGCCAACTGTTATTATAAACAACTGAATTGTTTCGTAGAATTGTTCAGCTTATACATCTTGTCCTAAGCTGTTTGCCTTGTAAACAGTTGTTAAAATAATTAAAATATATAAACCAGAAAATACATGAAAATTAAAATATTAAAAGGACCCAAAACTGTTTAAATATATAGATAGGTATTGGGTACCCATACCTAGTAAACATAACCCTAACAGGACATATCGGCTCGGGTACTGTCCTTTGTATATATTTTCATTTAAATATTGCTTGAAATATTATCAATGGTTTTTAATTACATTTTTTCACATTAAATTTTTATACAAATTCTATGTACCGTTAATCAATGCAAAAATGATTAAACAAATTAAGTAACATTTTAATCAAAAAATAATATGAATGGAACATTGAAAATTAAAAAATGAATATCCTTGACCTACACAATCGAAACAATCTAGGCCCACTACCCAACGATGTTCAATATCAGGGTCGTATAGAGGATAAAGAATATAATATATTATGCAGTGGCGCCCAACCAGGCAGTCGCTACAGATTGAAAATTCCGGAGAGAACAATATTCGAAGATAAATATTTAATTACAGTATAGGTTGTTAGAAAAAACACTTATATAGGTCAATTTTTGGTCACTTTATTGTGATTAATTTCAGTCACTTGGTCACTTTTTTAAATAGCTTAAACCACTTCCAACCCTAATGAGTGATGATGTACATATTCCTTGGTACATTAATATTTACCAATATTAAAAATTAATATAACAAAAAAAAAATCATCCAATTTTGAGTTTTGAAAGTGGGTGGGTGGGTAAAATTATGTCTTGTTACACCTGAAAAATATGTCTTGGGCGCTACTGATATTATGTTTATGTAAACTAAATTTTTTTCATAGGATGGAGATTGGTTCATTTATTTTTGCAAGATGAAGGCTTAAATTATTATACGATTGATGGGTTCATTTCAATAAACGAGGTTGGATTGTACACTGTTCAATTTTTTTTTTACATTTCTAGTGAATATTGATATATATGATAATATGCAAATATGCAATAATACATGTTAGGTTGGTAGTCGTTGTAACATACTAAAATATGGTTCTTTTAACAGTAAACAGTCGATATATAGATAAGTATTATTTAGTATTAACGTTTTAGAGAATATTTTCTTATATAACTTGGAGTAATTACGAAACAACACGATCGAAAGAAATTATATTTTTACTATTTTTTTTTTTAATGACAATAATATACATTTTTTATTTTATATCCCGATGAAGAATATTTTTCTGAGTATTTTGATGAATACAAATTGAATTTTGAACAATAGTTAATTATAACTGATTTTAAAGTTCGATGACCGACATTTTGTCGGGTACTTCTGTGCGACTGTGTTACTTCACGCCACTCGTCACCCTGTAAATAGTAATGGAATTGTAATATGGTATATATATTTTTTTTATCATAATTTACTGTAATATGGCAATAATATATACATCTTACTGTCGTTAAAATAATACAAAGTTATTAATAAATGTTTTAAAAACATTAATTTTTTTATTTCCTTAGAGTCGTCGAGGGCTTGGATATTATTTGAGTTGGCTAAGTTCTGGCGAGTGTTCCACAATCTGAGGTTATTGTATTACCGTGTCCATTAATTTACATAAATAAGAAATAGGTATTATAAACTTTAATAACATATTTTTTTCACTTTAAACTGTTCTATTATTATACGTTTAGCCGTATAAAAGGTAGTAGGTGTGACTGTGATGGTCTATAGACTTTGAACTAAATATTTGATATGCTTTATGTCAGCAATAATTCTATCAATAATGTTCATGTCTACACATGCCATAATATAATATGTATACTATAATATGATTAGAGTTACCCAAGTGTACTTAATTTTCAACAGAACATAAACCATTAAACATTATAGGTACATTGGTTTATAAATATATTGCACGCGCAATTTTTTAAGTGACATTAAAATTATTCACGGTTGAAATCGACGCGTTGGTAAAAAATATACACGTACATATTATACTATACCTACTGCCTATCTATAAAAATGAATCAAAATTTTATAATGGTCTTGATTTTTTTTTTATACATTTTTCCCACTTCTTTTCGTCTATATTATTTCTATGAACTATCGAGCTTCTTGGTCTATTCAGTCAATACTAGGTATATTCGTGAAGAAGTCTGTGTATTGTGTTATATCAACTATTTATCTTCATAGTTCAATGTATGTTAGTTTCATACTCGTCAGTTGTAAGTAAAACTATAATATATATTATACATTTAATTTTTTCTTAGTACAATAAAATCATAGTTACATCGATTATAGTATATATAATATAATTACCTACTTTTTAGCTTTTTGTTTTTTATGAATATAAGATAATTGATTTCTTCACACATTTGTACCTAAATTTCCAAATTTATTGTAAGAATACATAAAACTCTAGTATTAATATGTTGTGCGGTTATATATAATAGTATAAGATTTTCTCATATTTTCATTTATTCTGATTGATTAAAAAAAAAAACAACTAAAAATTGATATAATTATTAAATGCTGTACAATTTTTGATTATTCTGGATTAAAACATAAAATAATTTAGTAACTATTCAGGTTTGGAAGAGAAATCAAAAATGTCAACTAACTAAATAAAAAAGAAAAATTATATTTTTTAAACAAATAAATATTTGTATAATATTTAAATTTAATTAAAAACCAATTTCTAAATTACCATTATTTATATGTAAAACCATTTATAAAAAAGAAACCATAAATTAAATTTCGTACAACCATGTTAAAAAATAATTGAATGCACATATTATCAAAAAGTCATAAATATAGTAATATTTTTAGAGATATATAATTGAAGACCTATATAATAATATATTTCATTTAGTTATTGCACGCAAGTGATTTATTTATTTCTGATAAATTTAGTGATAAAGTCTACTATCAGTAACTATCAAATTTATTGATGACTTAAAATTCTCAATAATTAAATAAGTCAATGAATTTAAAATTACCGAAAACAGTAGTATATATTTTTTATAACTTAAGTTATAAATTCAGTGTTGTTCATTCTTATACTTATGTAACACCATTGTTTTAGATAAAATTGAAAAAAATAACATAATTATAAGAACTTAAGCATTATATATTATAATAAGTAATAATATTATATAGGTACATAATAATATGTTTATAGTATATAGAAATTAATTTCATTACAAGTATTTGTTATTCTGTGGAACTGTAATGATATTACACCAATCACATAATTGTTAAATTTCAATATACGAACAAAGTATTCTTAAGAAGTAACTAATATTTATAATATTTTAATTTTATAGATTTACATCATTTTAGATTCTGTCATCCCGTGCTCCATTCAGAATAATATAATGGTTTTAAATTTGTTTTGTGTGTCATCACGTTTCGGAACAGGAAATTTGCTCCTGTCTTCAAACTTGAGGTGGATTTTGGCAGTAAATTTGATGTAGTTGGTATTTTAACCTTTAAAGTACCAACTTGATTTAGTGTTGAAAGAGTCAAAAGAAAAGTAGGATATTCCTAAAACTTTTCTCAATAATTACTAAAGAACAGGGGGAAGAGCGGAATATAAGCAATATAAGTTTTTGATAAAATCGATTTACATTTTTAATTATTTTTATTAAAATTCAGAAAAAAACCACTGCAGAGACTTCAAATTTTTCCTAAATATTCATTATTACATTTATAGACATGGTACAATTTTAAAAAATGCCACTTTTAAAACTATTTACGAACATATGAACTTATCGCTAATTATTAAATAGTTCAATATTTTTTAATTTTTTGATCATCGTTTGAACATTTAATACAAGGTTCTCTATAAAATGTCTCATATCGATTCAAAAATATCGAAAATATAGTCACAATTTTTTCAATAATCATTTTAAGTTTAAATTATAACGAAATTGGATATTCAAAGGTAAAATAACAATTTTTTTTTTCAAATAATTTTTACTTAATAGATTGAAACTTTTCATCATAACGTATATATTATTATTATTTTTACACAATGACATTTCTAAAAACTATTTAGATTAATTTTTATTTTAAGTGCTTGCCTAAAGTAAAAAATAAAATATCATTAGAAAAAAATTTTAATATTGAAGTGAATTGAGGTTAGGAGTATTACTAAATAATTTATTCAAAAGATGTTTAAAATCCATACAAACATATTATTATGTGCAGTGAGATGTTATTCAAATTTAACCTAACTTCGTTCTATACATAATAATATATTATGATTTTTGTTTTATTTTTTATTCACTACATTAAATACACTATACTACAAATGAATTAGTTTTGAAATAACCAATAAATAAATTTAAATCATGACTACCGTGATTTAATAAAATACATTTTCTAAACAATAAATCACCAAAGTAGTTGCCAAGTAATGTAAACAAACTAGGGTTTATTTATGTGTAGTTTTATACAATTGTGTAGATTTAAAATGCACATAATATGAGATATAATAATGCGCATAGTTTTAAAAGAATTATAAAAAAATTATAAAAATTGGGTGTAAAACAAGTTGGTCCTTCATCTTTGAAATAAAAATACAATAAATTCACATTAAATGGGTAGGTAATTGTAAAACGGAAAGAAACTATGTACATTATTTTTTTTAGATATTAAATCAAAGAATAGAAATCATTTTTTTTTACCTAAAAAACTATAAGGTAAAATAAAACCAGTCAAATAATTTATTTTATGCTTAAGTGTATGATCTTGGTGCTCGATCCAAAATTTATGTCGAAAAATATATCGTGTGTAGGTACCTACATATATACCAACAAATTCTTAAGAGATTATTCAACTGAAAAGATTATTGTTATATATATATATATGTATAAACCATGAACTGTTTTTTTTTGTATTATAGCTTAAGACTTAAATAATAAAGGTCATTGGCTTACCTTGTTTACAATGTATGCACTACTATGCACGTGGTGGATTATTACTGTAGATGCAGAAAAAATAGGTAAAACAATGAACGTTACATTATTTTTTACTATCCCAATGTTGTGGAAGACCTTGATGATATATTTGCAGCACATTGCACCAGGAACCAGCTATAATTATCCAAGATTGGTATGTAGAGGGTTCGAGTAAATTTGGACATTTTATTTAAAAGTAAAAGGGTTTATTATAATTAATCGTTGACCAAAACATTTTAAGGTGATAAGTCTATATAAGTAATTAAACGAATAATTGAGACAGTTTTAGTTCAAACTATTTAGTTCAGTTTTCAAAAATCATTTGATTTGTTTGAATAAAAAACATGTTTTAAATTATTTTTACATTTTTATTTACTTTATTACGGCAAAACAAAAATAAGGATATTTTGCGAGGCCGTAATAAAATAATTTTTTACTATGTGTATAATATTTTTCAACTATTTATTTTACTTCTTTGTATTTTGCGACTGTCACAACGTTATCACGTAGCTAACATTCAAAATCGACTTTTTTGTATCACTTTATAAAAACATATATTCCTGATATTTGTTGTTCTTTGGAATATACAAACAATATCAATATTTCAGATTTTCATACATTTTTCATCATTTAGAGCATAACTCAAAAACGCGAATTTTCCCGGAGACCTTGACTAATGAATTCCTTTTATAAAAAAAAACCCTTGTTACGAAATTCAGACAAAATCCATGAGGTCGTTAATGATAACAAATAAACAGACGCGCCACACACAATTATTGCTCAGTTAATAATATAGTATTATTTTTTAACTTTAAATGTATAGAACTAAAATTAGATATGGACCTAAGACCAGCATTTTTGAAATAATATTTTGTATGGAACGAACGTTGAAGTCTCTTTATGTTTTATAATATGAGGTTATCAAATGATATCTGACACAAATATAATTTATATATAATATATACATAGTGATTATATCTGACACAAATAATATATACATTGTGATTCGCCAAGCACGCTCACCGCCATTTTCCATGTAAAAATAAATGTATTCAAATTCTGATTTTTTGAAATCAAACATAAAACAAAAAAAATCTTAAAAATGTCAAAATTGTAAGTAACTATAAATAGCACAAAATGAGCCAACGTGTGTTGTGAAATAAGGTCATGTATAGTATATGCCAATATGAATATTTAAAAAAAAATTGTAGTCTCTATGGTCATTTATTTTTGAATTACAATGAAAATATATAAAATCGATTTTGTCAAAAACTGTATTTACATAAAATTCAAGTTTTTTTTACTTTTTTTTCTGGTTATTTTAAAAAGCACTGATAATGTTCATCTTTGACTCCCAAAAGTACCGATTAGATTCCATTTTTTACCAACTCTGAAAGTTGAAGATTGATGCATGTTTTCTACTATTAATAAATAATGCTGGACGCTGGTACGCATACACAAAAGTACAAAACAATAAAAAAACACACGTACATCACAGTGCTATTTTTCAAGTTTTGGTGCTATTTTTTGATATTTTCTGCTAATAAGCATTATATAATGATTTATTTAGTATTTTCATAAATATCGTTTTTATAGAATGAAAAATAGTAGAAAAAAATGTACGTGAGTCCATAAGAAAAATACCCACATTTTCGTTACATATTATTATATATTTTTAGGTAACCTGTCGTATCGAACAGAATATAATTATGATTTCTAATTTGTTGTACTCAACACAAGTCTAGATTAGTTAAATTTAAAAGTATTGTTAACAAAAGAAAAAAATTGTTTTTTTTGCTATTTTTTATATTTGGAAGGAATATTTAGCATTTATTTTACGATTTTTTAGGTCATAGTATAGTTCATATTTCAGTAATTTTAAGTGCTATAAAATCCGAGGTTTGCTGATAAATATGGCATTTAAAAATGGTGTAGCTTTTTAATTTTTAAATATTCAAGATTTCTTAAATTAATTTACCTTTAGTTTATGTTGGACGATGTTAATCAATTATAGTGCTTATACTTCTGTAATGGTGCAATATTCAATCCATGTATACCTCATTGAAAAACCTGCAAAACACTTTCATTTTTTTGAAAGAACTTAAAATAAGTGTTTGTACAAATAAATATTTGTAAATATTTATTATATTAATTATACCTATTATAATGGTTTATGTTTTTTTTAGATTTCATAAATAAAGTTTCAAATAAAGATATAGTTATGTTAACATCATTGGTACCTATTTAATTTTTAAATTTTCAAACCTTTGTTCACACACTCACACAATTTTTTAAGTAACTTTTTAATAACATTCAAGTATTTTAATACCTATATTTAAATATAAAAATAATATTATGTCTTATTGAAATTCAAATATCTAATGTTTATAAATAAAAAAAATAACTTTATAATCTCAATACACTTTAATTTTTAATTTAAATTAATTTAGGAGGTATATTAGGTAGTTAGTTTTGTACTAATATATTTTGGAAGTTATATTTTATATAATTTATTAACGTCAATGCCACCTGAACCGTAGTCGAACGGAATAGTGATTAATAAAAAAAATATGTTCAAGACGTTATTATATTTAAAATTATACATTTTTTTTATAGAACGGTACTATACATTTTTTTCAGTCATTAATTCAAAATATGCGGTGGTCATAGAAAACACCCTGAGATATACTTGAGAGGGGGAAGATGGTATTCCAGGAAAGAGTGCATCTAATAGAATAATTTATAGAATAAAAAATAGCCGGTTTTAATGTTATATGTGCACAAAAAACACGCGCTACCATTGTCAGCTTGTTTCCCCTCACTCAGTTTGAACCTATAAAAGACTGAATGACCTAATCCGAATTATCATTAGTGCACCATTTTATGAAACGCTATGAAATCTGTTGATTTTCTTTAAAATATCTAAAATATTGTCCAAATCATCTGGAATAGAACATCAGCTTATCTAAAATGAATAAACAAAAAAAAGGTATGAGCATATATTTAAACTTTTATTACTTACTGCGATATACTTTATTAAAATTATTACTAACATTTATCTGAGTGGGTAAATTTTTTTTTAATGATATTTTATGAAACTTAGATAAATTTAATTGTTTAAGATGTATATTTTATATTTGTATGCATGATGTAGTATATAAATCACATCATTATAAATCAGTCATATTTTTATTTTATTTTTTGTTCTAAGTTGGTAGGTGTTGATAATATTAGTATTATTGTTCGTACAATATAGACGTATAGAAGGAAACTTTTTTAGTTATAACTTTTATTGTCTATAATCAGAATAATCTATGAACGTTTATAAACCTATCAGGTATATTTTCAATTAAAATATTTTTCATATGAAAAACCACGTACCTTTTCATTTTGTTCATCATTAATATTTAAAAATAATAATAATATACTTAAAAGTTATAATTTATAGGAAATAATATAAATACAAGTGTAGTATTCAATTTGATACATACAACTTATATTTGTTTATTTTATAGAAAATTATAGAACTTTTTTTTTATTCTAACTTTTTGTTCATTATATTAATATTTTTTACTTCATTTTTTTTAAATTAGTTCAAAAATTAAATAGATTCGATCAATTAAGGTTATAAACATATAACTTATAAGTTTAGATTTATGATGAAAAGAAACAAAACATTTTTAATATTCATATTGTTATACTAAAAATTATTTTTTTAGTTTTATTACATAATATAATAATTGATCTAATATTATGTGGAAAATATTACATTGCTATTTCAATTATAATAATTATCTAGATATTCAAGTTTTTTTAAGAGTTATAGACGTTTTTAATTATTATTTATTAGGAAGAATAAACTTTAAAATATATATTTTTTAATATATGGTATTTTACTAGTAGTGGATGGGGTAATTCTTTTTAAGTATATTGTTTTTTATTGTTTGAAAAGTATTAACTTCTTCAGAAATCTTTTTTTAGAGTATGTAAGATAACTGAATTTTTTGATTCAAATGTATTAGACGTACATAACTACCATGTATAGCTTAGTGTATTTACCTACTTATATTATGTCTTCATATAATATTATACCTTGTATTTGTAAGAAACAAAAATATTTTATCATACATCACAATATATTATATTATATTATAGGTATAGTTTTATTGATTATTTAAATGATAGGCAACATATCAAGCTTCGAAGTATATTTACAATCAAATGCATTATGGAGCATGAATTAGTTGTATTTTCATATTTTTTTACGTAAATGGTGTTAAAAATACGACACCTTCAGTAAATTATCAAAAATTAAAATTATTTAAATATTCCTAAAGAAAATTCTTCAAGAAATCGGAAGATGCTTTCCTTTCTTGGTTAACTAACTATTGTTATATTATTATCATATCTAGGCAAGTATAGGCGAAGATCGTGGGAGGGAAGAGAGGATCTGAGCCCCCTCAAAACAATATATTTAAGTTACTTTTCTTAGGATTATAATATGTGTATATTATTTTTATTTAAGACAAAATATACTGATACATAATCAATAGTGATAACTGATTATTGAATAATATTTTATGCTCAACGCAATATATTGGTACTTTATTATTTATTAAGTACTAATAAAACATGGTGTAAATGACTAGCAGACTGTCGGAGCAATTCAGAGAGACTGTCTACCTATGTCTACTGATAAAATAATAACCTTTTCACTAAAAAATAAATAAATATTATATTAAAGTTATTACTTTCATAATTTAACTTAATAATAAATGATACATTAAATATTATTTATATTTATAATTAAATAAATGTTTTATTATATTTGTAATACGTATATAGGGATTTTGTTAAAAAATGTTTGTATTGGTAAATTTTGTCGGAGGTGTGGTGGATTTACCCACATGGCTTTATATGCAATCGAATATTTTTAACTCAAATCTAACCCCCCTAATATGCACTAAGATCTCCGCCTATGATGACACCTAAGTACCAAATTGTACATGCACGTTAAATAAAACTAATATTGTAGTCTCTTATTCTATTTTTTCAAATTAAAACTAGACGCAATCTGGCAGTCTGTTTGACATTCGGTAAAATTAGTAGTCATACTGTAGTTACTAAAACTAACTATCAAAAGTCGAATATTGAGCGTAAAATACACCAATTAATTAGCTCTGTGCTCACCCAAATTGTACTGGAAATTATGTAAATCTTAATTTCGTACAAGTTTGGTTGATCTTTAGTGTTGTCTCTGCTTATGTTTTGATTGTGTAACATGTTCTAATGTACAATAATTTTCATTCCCTTCATGTTTTCAAGAAAAGTTTGTTGATATCTTGTAATCAGCTTTGTGTTGTCTCTGATTTTGCAATCTAAACAGTTGTTAGCTCATTAATCATGCAGGCTTCCCGAATTCAGTGTAAATATGTTTCGGTATTACAACAAATAATTTTGAATCTCTTGTCGTTATCCTATATTTCACAATTAAAGATTAATGATTGAGTGATTAATGATTATAATACGAACTGCATTGATCAAAGACCAAAGTTTCATTTGTTATTTTAAAACATTACCATATCCATCCAATCATCTAGATTTTTATTTAGTAGTTTATACTTGGGTTAGTTAGTTTATAAACCAATAATGAACATTTTTTTTTGTATCGCAATTTCAATTTTTATTTTATTGGATTTATTTGCTAACAAGTTTCAATTTCTTACAATTTTATTATTATCAGAATAAATTATATACACAACCATATGTATATTATTAATATAGATTACTGCCTACCTACACCTGAAATTATTAATTTGATTAGGTCTTCGTTCACTTTTAACACGTATTAATTATTAGTATCTACACAGAATCGTAATTTAAGTTCATATATTTTGCTACCCAGCAAAACGTTTTGGTATAACGTTAACCTTCTTTTTGATAATCGTATAGAAACAATGTGTGCTAAAGCGTTCAGAAACCTAGGTTTCATTAAACGAACAAGCGGAACTATATGGACCGGAGTGTCTAAAAATTCTATGTTATAAGAACTCATGAGGAACTGTGTATTAAGTTGTCCAGCTTTTTATCTATGGTTAATGGTTTTTACGTTACGCCAAAAAAACAAAATCGATTTTGTCAAAAACTGGTTTTTGAAAATTCCTTTTTCCTTAATTTTTTTTATGTTTTTTCTGACGTTTTTGAAAACTTCTGTGCATTTTTAGTTTAGTTAACCAACTAGATTCACTTTACTACCAGAAAAGATGCTGAAATAGAAAATCAAAGCAACTTTACTGTCTCAAAAAATGACAGATACAAAAAAAACCACATTATTGTAAAATCGTAATATTCATCACTTCGCATAAAACTTAAAAGAAACTAACATTTTAGATTATGAACGAAGCGAAAAATGTATTGATTTGAAAATAATGTTTTTTTTTGTGTCTGTATACATTTTTTCTACCCGAAAAAAATGCTTCGATTTTCTTCATCCGTATCTTTTCCGTTGGGAAAGTAAATCTAACTGGTACTTTCGAGAGGTCAAAAGTGAAAATTCCCAGTCATTTTTTTAAATTGTTGGGAAAAACGGGAATTTTTACTTGAAACCATTTTTTGACAAAATCAGATTTGTTTATTTGTATTACAAAAAAAAAATTTAGATGCTTACATGATATTTTTTTCACCTCATATATATAATACTCGTATATAAACAGTTTCTACACATCATACAATTTTCAAAATATTTTGACTTTATAAGCATAAGCAAAATTCGATTTTTATTAGTTCTTTTTAAATTATTATTGTCGATTAAAATACTTGAAAATGTTATACAAAGCTCCTCACGTATTGTTGGTTAGAGGAAATTAAAAAAAAAAGTTGAGCGTAAATCCACAATAGTTTTTTATAAATAGTCTGAAGAAGGAATTTGAAATTTTTTTGATTTATAAATTTATAAAAAAAATTTCTGTTTATACCTAAATTTTGAATTTTACAGTACGATATGATATTCATTTACACATACAGTTAATTCATAACTCGGTTAGTTTGAGTTTATACAGTTTGTTTGCACAGTTTAACTAAACGTGTAAACCCACCTTTTAGGTGAAGCGAATTTAAGTAAGAATTCTTAACCATTGAAAATTAAACAGAAGTCATTAGTTCAATCTTGTAACAGGTTTAATATTATATTCGCTTAAAAATATTATAAATTATAGAGATGGTTTTAAAAAGTAAGTAGGTAGACTTGATAAAGGAGTTAAGAACTAAGAATAACTAAGAATGACACTCCATTAATGTTTACCTGTAAGCCAATAATCGTTTTGTATTTACTAAACTGTAAACAATATAATTGACTTTTGTAAAATGTATATATTTTTATTTTTAATTAATGTTTTATAACCATAATTAAAGTACACAGATCCACTGGCTAATCAATTTTTATCGTTAAAAGTTATGTGCATATACGAGTATATATATTATGACGTGTCTTAATGTGGATACACAATTAGTTAAGTCATTGAACTCACAGACATCATAATAAAAACGACATGGTCCTTTTATATTTATTGCAGTATAATATTCTTATAATGAATAGGTAATCCACTTTTTATTCATAAATATATGATATAAATAATATAAATTTAATGAGAACATTAAACTAGGAGTATGCGAATAAGCAGTCGCGGGTCTAAAAATCTAAAATAGGGGAGCCTAATTTTTTTCCCAGAAAAAATAAAATTATAACTATATTACATAAAAGATTATACATAAAATTACAGATAAGATTTGATAACAATATTGACAATTTTATTTAAATGTTTAATTTGTGGATTTTTAGACTTAGAATCAATTTGTTTTATAATTAATTACATATTATATAACATTTTCGGCAAGAGAGATAAACCCATGCTCAGTTGGATCCACGCCTTCGAATAAGTAACGCGCCTTTTTCTAATAACAATGATAAATAAATACATTTTATAAGTTTTTTATTTTTTTTAAAATTTTAAAAATTTTTAATTTATTAAAAACATTAGGTACGTGGACTGCTATTACTTAAGAACTTGTGGTTAGCAGTGGTGGATTTATGGGGGGCTGTGGGGGCTTTCGCCTCCTCTGGCTTT